>JAIXND010000774.1:3143700-3312003 GCA_023646645.1 Varanus salvator macromaculatus | reverse complement strand
GCTTTAGAAGGATTGTGCTTCTAAAGTGTCATCTGTGCTGGCGGGATGGTGGCTTTAGAAGGATTGTGCTTCTAAAGTGTCATCTGTGCCTGCAGGGGCAGCAGCGTGGGGGTGGGGTGGCGGTGCGGGGCTGCATCGGCCCGGCGCAGGATGGCAGTGCCGGGGGGGGGGGCGGTGGCGGCGGCGGCGGCAGCTTTAGAAAGATTGTGCTTGTCATCTGTGCCTGCAGAGGCAGTGGCGTGGGGGCGGGGTGGCATTGCGGGGCTGCATCAGCCCGGCGCAGGATGGCAGTGCCGGGGGCAGGGGGGGGGGCGGCGGCGGCTTTAGAAGAATTGTGCTTCTAAAGTGTCATCTGTGCCTGCATCTGCAGTGGCGCGGGGCAGCGGTGCGCGTTGGCGTGGGGCGACCACGCGCGGCGGCGCAGTGCGCGGCGGCGGTGCAGGGCAACAGGGTGCATGGCGGCAGTGGCGCGGAGTGGCCGCATGCGGCAGCGCGAGGCGGCGCAGGGCAGCGGCGCGCGGCGGAACAGGGCAGCCACGCGCAGCAGCGCGGGGCGGCAGTGGCGCGGGGCGACACGGTGCGTGGCGGCAGTGGCGTGGGGCAGCAGTGCGCGGTGGCGCAGAGCAATGGCACTGGGCAGCGGTGCGCGGCGGCGGAGGCGCGGAGCTTCCCGGTGGGAGTGATCAGTTCCCAGAGTGCGGGGCGGAGCAGGGCGTGCCGTGCACATGCCGGCCTGGTGGTGCAGGCGGGCAGGCAGCATCCCGGGCATCAGGCACAAACACATTTGCTCTATAAGATGCACAGACATTTCCCCTTACTTTTGAGGGGGAAAAAGTGCGTCTTATAGAGCGAAAAATACGGTAAATACAATGTAACCATTATTATCATTGTTAATTTGGCATTAATATTTTTTCTTATACTACTTTTGTGTTAGATGCCATAGTAGCACTATCCTTGGGCATATTAGTAGCACTATCACTAGGAATATTATCCCTCTTTGAAAAAGTAAAACTACATATCAATAACTACAGGTGTGTTATCTGCGGTGCAGTTGCGTCATTCCTTAAAAAAATAGTTTAGTAAGGCATTGGTTTTCTTCAGCAGAAATATTTTCTCTGACTGGAATTCAGGAGGCCCGGCTTCCATGAGCCCCCAGCTAGGGGTGCAGGGCCTGGTGCAGTGGTACCAAAAGTGATACTTTTTGCCAGAACTAAGAGTCAACAAATTCTGTGTTCTCTGATTTCAAGTGCTCTTTACTCCTTGGGAGCAACTGGCTAAGGATTCCACTGCGGTCTGTTGTTTGGACTTCTTTGCAATCCTCTTGTTTCTAGGTTGCCAGTTGTTAAACTGGGTGCAACCTGGTGGCTAAATTAATGTTAACACAATCAATAATGCTGTGCACCTCTTTGTGAGCCTCTCGCATTTAACCCAGAAAGCACACAGTCTGGATTTTGGTGACAATGGAGTAAAAAATGTATTAGGGATTTAGGAACAAGTACAGAAAGGGGAAAATGTTGGCCAGATTCAGAGCACAAGCACTATGCAGTTTAAAGTGGCAAATCAAGTGCCATGTAACAAATAAAATAGAAATATCAATCTAGCCCTGAGTTATGCTACCTACATGGTTCTTTGACCCATGATTTCTGAGGTGAAGTTCTGGTACCTGTATCAGGTGTTCTACCCACCCTTTGGGGAAACCTGCAACCAACCTCTTGTACCAGGAAAAAAACCCCTCTTGATGCAGTCTCCCTGGTGCCTGTTTCAAACTCTCCTACCTCCTGGGAGAGATGCTCTTAGCCCACATACTGAGAAAGACTGGCCCCATCTTCTTTTTCCAGTGGAGTATATATCATTCAGTCCCTCCCCATTCATCTGGATGAAGGTTCAAGAAGAATATCTTGGTTTTGGTTGGCTGGCTGCCCAGTAGTGGCATTCTTCCTTGTTTAGGAACCCTGGCAAATTACTTTTCGATAGATTTACTAAGTGGAGGAGCTTGACCTTTAGATGACCCCAGCCAAAATATCTGCATTGCAATGTTAGCATTCAAAGGGCCTGGACTTTAGCTTTAGCCCAGCCCTGCAACTGATTGCAAAAGGGAGTTTTGCTTCTCTTGCATCTGAGTAAGATGGCATCAGTATGGTCTGGTTGAGTGGGCCACTATAGGTTGCAGTAAGACCCAAACAATGGAAGTATATCATTCCATCAGATCTTCACTTTCTACTGGAGATCTGTATCCAATAGATCTCTCCATCACTTGGCTATTATAATATGAACAACTTTGAGAGAATTGGATCACTTATCTTTGGCCCTGCCAAAAGTAAGTCTTTCTGTCTGCAATGTTTCTGCAATGTTAACAGTGTTAAAATCAACAGAAAGTATATTTCTCTTAGTGGCCTGTCCAGAAACCATGTGTTGTGTATGAGCTGTTGAATGTTCATTACTGATTCAAGCACCACATAGGCCCTGATAATGTATAATCATTAATAGCTCTGTTACAAAATCTGGCAGCACTCCAAAAAACAAATTCCTATTGCAGTGTCCCCAAAGGAAGAGAGGAAGAAAGATATTTGGAGGCTGAGTTGTACTTTAACCAGGACAAGGAATGAATGACCCTTAGGTGAATCATTGTGTCCAGTTCAACATCTTCTGGAGGGCATCATGTTCCCTATCTGTGATGTAAGAAGAGAGTACACAGATAGGTAAATGTGTCTGAATACAACATACTTCCTGTCCCATACTACCAAGGTGATTTTTTGGCATAGGGTACTTGTGTGAAGTCCATGCCATTCACATTAGCCATGTGACCTTGGTTCTATTTCTTGGCTTGTAACTAGATGTTAAAGAAATGACTCTCACACTACAGGGAATGACCTGTATACTTAATTTGAATTATTCCCCAGTAAGGATGCCCATCCATCTTTAGCTCATACTACATGCCAAAGTTTCCAGATCAACTATCATCACTTCTCCCAAAACACCCTAGGATCCAAAGGCTTGTGAAGATACTGAGAAGTAGGGAAATTCATGAAGAATAAATGGCTACTAGTCTTCATGACTATAAGTTAAGAGGCAGCAAGCTATTTACACCATTTACTAGGGAACACAGGTGCTGTTAGATTCATTTCTTACTTGTGGACTTCCTCACTGGCAGCTGGTTGGCCACCATGTGAACAGAATGCTAGCCTGGAGGGACCCTTTGTCTGATCCAGCACACCTCTTCTTATATTGTTATTGGGTTATGGTAAGGTAGGAGTAAGCAGACTTTAGACATCTACATTTTTCTTCCTACAACCCCAAAAGCTTTCAACCAGAAATGTTGTAAAAGACATATACTTAAAATTCAAGAAGTCAGAGACTAGAAATCTATTCCAAGTATCAGAACTGAATATAGTTCACTGTTCTTCCTCATAAAATCCATTCCTGGTTATCCCAAGCTTTTTTTTTTTTCTTCCAGCAGTATAATTAGCAAGGGGTGGGGAATGGGAAGAAAGGAATTCTTGCTGATCATCTGTAATTCACCCAGTGTAATTCATCCAGATCTACATACTGCCCACCTCTGTATGAAGGAGCTATTGCTGTACTGGAACTAGCAGCTGGGGAAAAAAAGCTTGTATGACTGCTACTGAAACACTAGCTCATTCCTCCAGGCCGATAGTAAGTGTATCTCTTCTCCTTCTCTTTTCTTCTGAAGAGTCGTCTCTTGAGAATTTGTTATACCAGATGGTGTTATACTTATTGACACCTCTGTTGATAGGGAATAAAGCATGAAAGAAGGTGTGCTGTTGGCGTGGGTAGTAAGGCAGAAAATACAAAATCTGAGGCCTGTGTTGTGGGGATGCTGATTCTATGGGGTGAGTTGCCTTCCTCGGGTCTTTAGTTGTGGTTTGTGTTTTAGTCACCAGCACAGATGCAGTTGTCACTGGAAAAATCTGGCAGTTGGTTTCTTGGCTATCCAGGCTTCTGAACCATGGTACATCAAAGGATCTGGATCTTTTGGTCAGTTCTGTAGCAAATACATTCATTTCATTTTACTTAGACATTGCCTGGTTCTTTAGGAGCATATAATGCAAATTGTTACAGTATCTACAGATTCTAGACATTATTAGGGCCTTTCTGCCTAATTAGGTGAGGCACCATAAGTATTTGTATGTGGGGATCGGCCCAATAAATGCACATTGGTGCCCCATTGTTGCACACAGTAGCTGTCTTTTAGTAATAACATTTGGTATATTTAGTGCCACTTTCCATCACAAAAGGAGTCTTGAAGCAAATTATGCACAAATACAGAAACCCATAATACAACAAAAACCCTGAAATTATATTTTATTTTATGTGGTACCTTAGAGTAGGCCAAGCATTTAGTGAGTCCTCTAAACCTTACAACAATCTTGCAAATAAGCCAATATATCATCCCCATACTGTAGATGGAGAAAAGCTGAATCATGTTGGTTTACCTAAGGCCATCTAGATGAGTTTAGAGTAGATTTGAAGGGGGGGGGGCCTTCCTTGCTCTTCTTCCCAGTTTGTCCTGCCGTTGCAGGAATGGCATATTCTAAATCCATATAGCATATCCCTTTAAACCTGCAAAAGTGCTCTAGTTCCACATCAGAAACAAAGCTGCTGGTGGGAAAGCTGTAGGAGGGCAAGCAATGCATTTCTGTGCTGGCTCTTGCCCAAGGATGTATTGCCTCTGTTGCCTCCCATCCAGACCTGGGTGTGTCCTTGCATCCCAAATAATGTATTAGCACAATACATATGAAAGCTTTTAATACATTTTAATTTAATTTAATTTAATTTAATCAAACATTTACATCCCATCCTTTCCGACGAACGGCTCAGGATGGCTTACATAAGATACCCACGATCCAGGACATACCTACATACTTGCTCCATTTATTTTAATGGACTATGAACACATAGAAACTGTGACTGAGTCCAGCAAGTTCTGGATTGTTAACCTAGAAATTGTTGCAGCTGAGCAGAAGTGAGTGTGTATTCTGTCTCCTGCATTTTTGTCACTTCTGCTTTCAATGAGCAACCCAGGAACTCCTTGTGCTGCCCAAACTCAGGAGGACTGGGTTGTTTAAGGGTTAAAATACCCAGTGATAAATTAACAACAAACCCTGGACAATGTTTGGGTTAACCCTTGGTTGTCCAACCCCTAAGCAACCAAGTTCCTGGGTTTGGAAAATTCCTAATTTGTTTTGAAATGCAGAATTGGTGAGTGGATACCAACATAGCAGGCATGCTTGTCCATGCGTGACCACACCAATTCCTGGGTAATTTAAGCCAGGAACTGAGTATGATGTTCAGACCAGGCCTGTGTGTTGGGTAGCATCCTAGGATTTTTTTCTTTTTAAATACAGCTAACACATTTCTGAGTGGTTTGTCCTTCAACAGTTATATAGGCTAGACAGTTGCCTTCTAGTAATAAGTAATAAAAGTGTTGGTTATCAGTATTCCACCATATTCTATATTCTGAGGCAACTCTGCAACATTGCTTATCAACTAGAGTACCTTTCATTTCCCTGGAAATCAATTTCCTTGCAGGTTTTGCTGCTGGTAGTACTTCCTTTGTAGCAGAAGTACAAACACAACAGCATGTTCCTATGTGTTTCCTATGTTTTACTTATTTCATCTTCATACGTACTTCTTGGGCTGCATCCAACTGGAAACTCAGCATCACCAGTGGGTTCCTCATCTGCCTTGGTAAGCACAAGACTGACAGGTCTGTTCTCTTCACCATGGAAAAGGTTTGAATGTTGTCCTAGAAAGGGTAAAGCCAGAGTTAGCCTAGCACTGCATCCAAAGTGGTTCTTTTGGCGTTGATGTGTTCTTGCCCTTGCATTCCTGATCAGATTATTTGAAAAGCTGGAACTTCTTCCTCCATCCATCTCTGAAGAAGTGCATCTAGTGCATATTCAGGTTAACAGCTGTCTAACTTGCACTGATGCATTAGAGTTACTCCAGTCATGTTATTTAGTATTTACTTCAGGGATACAGAACCTCTTTTAGCTCCTGGGCTACATCTCATTTTAGAGAAACAGCCAGGGAGCATTCCAGTGGTGGGCGAGGCCAAAGGTCAAATGAGTGGGCACAAGGTAGCAGGCATGCTTGTTCCTGTTCTCAAGGCCTAGCATATGTTGATTTCTGCTTAGGATGGTGTTTTAGGACCCCAATATTTTTTAACCCATATTCCATAACCACCAACCCTCCCCTCCATACACACAATGGTTTCCATTCCGACAAATGTGTTGAATTGTGTTCTTGTATCTTGTACAATTACACTTGCACTGTACTGTTCAAGTACACCTGTTTGTGAAAAACAATACTGCATTAGGGAAAGTTCTTCCTGCATTGCCAAAGTTTGAGAGGTCCTTAGCTGTCAGCACATTGCTATTCCAAACCTTAAAGGACATAAAGGGTTGTGGGGGGGGGGGGGTTGGAAAAGATTCAAAATTGTTCTCATTATAAAGGATGTTATATGGGCTATGGCTGCTCCTGCTCACTCTGCATTAGAGCAACTCTTATTGCATTCCATATTAAATGCAAGCTCAAGACGGCACAGCCAACAGGATACAACTTGCTATTTACCACCCCGTGAAAGAAACAGTCCATTATAATTATGTTGGCAAAAAGCATGTGCTCAGAACTAAAAACAACAACAACAAAACATCAGAAGCAATTTAAATGCAGTTCCTTAAAGCTAACTCATTTCAGATATGTTAATATGTATTTGCCTGAAATGCAAAAGAAACTTGGACACAAAGAGAGTTGATACTTGGGGAGATTTTCTGTGGCATGCAGAAACAATCAGAAGTATTTAAAGAAAAAGAACTGTTCTGATTAGGTATGGCAACTGTAGCGGCACTGAGAACTTTGGGAAAGAAGACAAGACAGAAATGCCCAAATAAGCTACTGGATAAGCTAGCTGGATACCTGGATAAGTTAGCTGCCCACTCTACTGGGCCCTAGAATTTAATTCTGAAAACACTTAAGGTCAAACACATCTGCAGAGACCTTAGCAGCCTTGGGGCTAGGCTTAATGCTTCTCTCCCTAGCTCAGATCAGAGAAAACTGGCTTCTATGGCAATTTTTGCCTTTTAAGGGAAAATCCCATTGGTGCCAAAGAAAGGCTCCTGTAAATGCAAATAGCAGCTTCAGAGAAGCAATTCTTGTCAGGACCAAAGTAGAAAGAGTTGCACTTGGTCTCCTCACCCTCACAGGCCTGAGAGTGGTCAGACTCCTCCATGCCTGCTCTTTAGTAACAAAAAGCAAGCAGATTAACATCTCTTTTTGTATGACCCATATTTGCAAGTTCAGGTAATGAGTTTGGGACGACATTAGTAGTGCTTAAGTTCTGTTTCAAACACATATATGACTATTAAGCATATAAGAATGCCTAGAGACAGTAAATGCAGAGCTGGATTGTATAGACCTGGATTTGAAGCCTGCTCTGCCTGCATGACTCTTTAGGTGACTTTGGTTCTGTTTTTCTTGTAGCCTCCTCTACTTCTTGGATTTGTTGTGAGGACAGAATGAGATTATCCTGGGATATTGCTTTAAACTCCTTGGAAAGAGGTGATTCAGTAGACAGAAATAAACACACATGGGATTATGCATGGAGTAAGAATAGAAGAGCCCTGCTGGATTGGACCAAAAGGTCTTGCTCAGAATCCTAGTGAAAGGGGTCAACCCACTGCCTGTAAGGAAGACCACAAGCAGGACATGAGTACAGTAGTTTCCTGGTATGCAGGAGCATATAGCTTCTGATATTCTCTGTTCTCTCCCTTGAATTGTCAAAGTGTAAAATCTTTGAAAAGTATTTTTCCCACCATTGCCACTGAAAAGTTTTTGGGCTTGCTTATGGGGTAAGTGCTGACTGAACCAGACCCACCATAACAAGCCCCTAATGAGATCCTGAAGGGCCTTTGTGTTAACACCGTAAATATCCCATATTTGTTGCCCCCAGCCAACAAATCTTTACATGAGAGTTTATGATCCTGCATACCTACTGCATCTGGAGCTCATTTGACATGGAAAACATGCACGTGCATTTTAGCTGTGAATTAAAATGAAAAATACAGAAAACCTCACCTTCCAGGATGGAGAGAGCAGTCCAGAATGTCAGCCACCTGCAGGAGAAGCAAGCAGTATGCCTGAGAGGCATTTTCTATACTCTGAGCACCTGAAGAACGCTGCCTTTAAAAAGAACTGATGAGTCAGCCTGTCTCAGCTCCGGTGTGTGTGTGTTTGCAAAATGGACCACAAGGTAAAGAGCAGAATGCTCAACTGCCTTCCCCTGTTGAATCAGACAAACCCCACCAACTTGTCTGGAATGCAAAAATGAACAAAAAGAAGCTGTGTTCTGGAGGCACAAACTATACTTGGGCACTCCCTATTGAAGCCAAATTGCTGCAAAAAGCTTGATTTGAGGCATCCCCTGTTTGAATTTGTTTTTGCAGTGTAGGACAAATACACTGTAACCAGGAAAAGCAGGCCTCCTCTTTACTCCTGCTGGTGAGCAAGTCGCAGCCTGAGTGTGTGTCTGCCTTATCTGGTGCGAGGACTGCATGGCCACCATCCCCACAACAGGGCTTCCTCTGGGGGAATATCAGTGCTCATTCAGGCAGCCCCCACAGCCACACCCATGAGAGACTGCAGGGAAGGGGAAGGGAAGGGAAGCATGTGCATACAGAATATAGTATATACATATAACACATGCAAATTGAAATCTAAATACCGTATTTTCTGCTCTATAAGACTCACTTTTTACCCCCTCAAAAGTAAGGGGAAATGTCTGTGCGTCTTATAGAGCGAATATGTGTGTGCGGTAAGTCTGTCAGATGTGCAGCCCATGGGGAAGTGATGGGGAATGTGCCTGTGATTATGTGCCCATTTGATTCAGAATATTTTTCTTCTTGTTTTCCTCCTCTAAAAACTAGGTGCGCCTTATGGTCAGGCGCGTCTTATAGAGCAAAAAATACGGTACATGAAATAAGAATTTGTATCATACCAAAAAGAGCACATTTTCTTTCTTTGCTATTCTTTCTGTTCAAAATGTTGAAATTACTCTAAAAACTTATATCAAAGTTAAAGGGGCCAATATACTAGAAGGTTTATGCATAAACAGCATGGGTATCTCCAGTGGAAACTTTCTAAGAGGGGTAAAATTTTAAAATAATACTTTTCATGGAATAGTAGAGTTGGAAAGGGCCATGAAGGCCATTGGGTCCAGCTGCCTACTTTTAACACCAGGTTACAACATCCCACTCAGATGATTGTACAGAGATGATTTAATGTCTCTATTGTGGGAGAACCCACCACCTCTCCAGGCAACTGGTTAAACTGCCATATTGCTCTGACAGTGAGGAAACTTTTCTTGATATCTTTCCCTCTTCCCATCTTCCCCCTACCCTTGTATATTTTTTTAGACAGAAAAAAACATAAATACAATCACAACAATAATCATATAATAACAAGAACACAATAATTACGGCAGCCATCGTGGGACCGGGACCCAGGGATGCTGCTGGCCTGCGGGCCCTCCATCATCGCTGGCGAGTTCTCCGCAGGCCCCGCCCTTGCCCCCCTCCCCTGCTGGCATAGGGGCAGCTGCACCGGATTGGGGGCGGGGCGCAGGGAGGGGATTCCTGAAGGCTCTGGGGGATTTTCCGGTTGATAAAGCTGGCGCTCCTGTTGATGCTCTGGTTGAACTGTGGAATGGGGAAATGACCAGAGCTATTGACACGATCGCTCCTAAGTGTCCTCTCCTGCCCGGCAGAGCCCGTTCATCCCCATGGTACACATCTGAATTACGGGCGGTGAAGTGGGTTGGGAGACGTCTAGAACGTAGGTGGAGGAAATCATGGGATGAATCCGACCGAACATGTCTACGAGCTCATTATTGAGCCTATGCTGTGGTGGTGAGGGCGGTGAAGAAGAAATTCTTCTCCACTTCCATTGATGGCTGCCAATTATAGACCAGTGACCAACATCCCATTTTTGGGCAAGGTGTTGGAACGAGTGGTGGCGGGACAACTCCAAGCACTCTTGGATGAAACTGATTATCTGCATCCATTTCAGTCCAGCTTCAGACCCGGGTATGGCACTGAATCTACCTTGGTCGCCCTGCATGATGACCTGTGCAGGGAGAGGGACAGGGGGAGTGCGTCCCTGTTGGTTCTCCTGGACCTCTCAGCAGTTTTCGATACCATCAACCATGGTATCCTTCTGGATAGGCTGGCAGGATTGGGAGTAGGAAACACTGCTTGGCAGTGGTTCCGCTCCTACCTTAACCTTCGATTCCAGAAGGTGGTGCTGAGGAACTTTGGCTCTGCGCCATGGCAGTTATGCCATGGAGTGCCGCAGGGTTCCATCTTGTCCCCCTTGCTATTTAATATCTACATGAAACCATCATCAGGAGGTTTGGGCTGCGGAACCACTGCCAAGGTCATCAGGAGGTTTGAGAGGTCATCAGGAGGTTTGGGCTGCGGAATCATCATTATGCTGATGACACCCAGCTCTACCTCTCTTTTTCAACTGATCCAGGTGTGGCAGTGGCTTTACTGAACCGGTGCCTGGTCGAGGTAATAGGCTGGATGAGGGCCAATAAACTGAAACTTAATCCAGACAAGATGGATGTCCTGTTGGTGGGTGGATTATGCTCCTGAGTAGGTGGCCTGGACCTTGTCCTGGATGGGGTAGCACTCCCTCTGAAGGACAGGGTCTGCAGCTTGGGAGTGCTCCTCGACCCGGAGCTGTCCTTGGAAGCTCAGGTGACTGCGGTGGCGAGGAGCGCTTTCCTTCAGCTTTGGCTAATCGATCAGCTGCACCCCTACCTGGAGGAAGACTGTCTAATGACAGTGACACATGCATTGGTTACTTCCCTGTTGGATTTCTGTAACGCGCTCTACATGGGGCTGCCCCTGAAGACAGTCTGGATACTTCAGATGGTGCAAAACAGAGCAGCCAGGTTGCTGACGGAGACTGGGCATTATTCTCACATAACCCCAGTCCTCTACCAGCTTCACTGGCTTCCCATTGAAGTCTGGGCTCAATTCAAGGTGCTGGTTATTACCTATAAAGCCCTTAACAGCTTGGGACTGGGATACCTGAAGGAACGCCTTCTTCCAAATTTGCCCTCCCGCCCCTTGAGATTGGCAGCAGAGGCTCTCCTCCGGGAACCCTCCGTGAAAGATATTAGGAGGCAAAGTACCCGGAGGAGGGCTTTCTCTGCAGTGGTGCCCCATCTATGGAATGCGCTCCCCAGAGAGGTCTGCCTGGTGCTGTCGTTATGTATTTTTCGGCGCCAGGTTAAGACCTTTTCATTCCAGTGATATTGTAATATTTATTTATTTATTTATTTATTTTACAAATTTGTATGCCGCCCCCTCGCACATAAGCCTTGGGGATGCTGACAGCATATAAAAATACAAATTCGAACACCATTTAAAACAATATACAATTTAAAAACTGAATACGTTTTAATAAACGAATTATTTAATAAATATTTAATATGTTTAAATAAATTAATTTAAAAAATTAATACGTTTTAATATTGTCTTTTCTATGTTTTTAACTGCAGCCAGTGTGGGTCGTGAATTTATTTATGTTATATTTTATGCTTTAAGCTGTTCTGAGGCTTTTTGCAAACAGGAAGGCATATAAATATTTTAAATAAATAAATATTTTAAATAAATAAATTAAAAAAGAATAAATGAAAGAGTGCACCCACCACCCTGGAAACCAATACTACTATCATACATATACTATAACAATAATATATAATATACTTCAATTATACCCATATCCCCTCCAGAAATTCATATAATCTTGATTGGGTTTACAGCCTTTGCCTTCTATCAGTACTGCTTTTACAAAATCTTCCCACATTTCATTATAGTCATTTGCTTTCATTAACCCTTTTTAAATTTTTATTTCTGTTGTCAGTTTATCATTAATTATCATATTCCATATTTCATTATACTATTCATGCCTTTGCAAAACCCAATTCTGTTTCCATCCCATCTTAACCATAGGTGTCTGGCAGAGATTTCACACTTACAAGTGAGTTATTTGCTACTTAATACAAGCTTAAGGGTGCAGTCCAGTGTGGATGCCTGTAAGCTTCAGAACATTGAGGATCATTGGCATCCTATACAAGGAGGGAGGACCACTCCTAGATGACACTAAATTAGATGATTATCCAAACACTTTTTGAATGCCTCCAACTACGGAGAGCCCACAACTTCCCTAGGTAATAGGTTCCATTGTTGTACTGCTCCGTCTGGTGCCTAGTCTAAATCTGGTTTCTTTTAACTTGAGTCCATTGTTCCATTTTGTTTCTGGTTCCTAAGTGGAAGACTTGGCATTTCTTCCTACTGAATTTCCTTCTGTTGTTCTCTGCCCAGCATTCTAACCTATGAAGATCACCCTGTATCTTATCTCTGTCTTCCAGGGTATTTGTTATTCCACCCAGCTTTGTGTCACCTGCAAATTTAATTATCTTTCCCTGTATTTCCTCATCTAAATCATTAATAAAAAT
Organism: Varanus salvator macromaculatus; assembly: GCA_023646645.1. NCBI lineage: Eukaryota > Metazoa > Chordata > Lepidosauria > Squamata > Varanidae > Varanus > Varanus salvator. The sequence goes on along the minus strand of JAIXND010000774.1, from coordinate 3,299,456 downwards.
GTTGCAGAGTACTGGTCCCAGGACAGAACCCTGTGGCACTCCATTTGTCATCTCTCCCCAGTTTGGAAATGTGCCATTGATTAGCACTCTTTGTGACCTCTTTGTAGCCACCTAATATTAGCTCAGTCAAGCCCACCTTTAGTTAGTTTGCAAATCAGGATGTCCTGGGGTGCTTTGTCAAAGGCTTTACTAAAGTCTTGATAGATTATGTCCCCAGCGTGCCCACAGTCCATTTGGGAGGTTACTCAGTCCAATAAAGAAATAATTTCTCTTAAATTCAACAAATCATTTTTTGTTTTCAGTTCCATAAAGAGCAGATATTTTGTCCACTCAAGATTAAGCCACCTAAATTGCTTTGCATTACAACAGCTGTGGCTAATAATATCCTGCCGCTGGGAAAATGCATCAATATATGAACATGAGGACTGTAGCTATGCATCCAGACAGAAGACAGAAGCCTGAAGGCCTGCAGATGGCATCACTGTCTCTGATATAGGAAAAAGTCCGATTCTGGGGTTTCATCCCTGAGCAACCTGCCCCCCTGGTCCAGTCTGGTCTGGTCTGGTCTGGTCTAGTCCAGTCCAATCTGCTCCACTGACCTTCAGTGGACATTTGTTCATCGTTATGAATATGGAAGCTCTGCCTGGGTGTAGCTGTGGCTTTCTCATGTCAACTGAACTTAGACAACATAACCCATGGTCTCTTTTAAGGTGATGCAAGGGTTTTTGCAATGTATGGCTGTGAAAGCTGGACCCTAAGGAAGGCTGAGCACCAAAGGATTGAGGCCTTTGAGTTGTGGTGCTGGAGGAGACTCCTGTGAGTCCCTTGGACCGCAAGGCGATCAAACCGGTCAGTCCTAGAGGAGATCAACCCTGACTGCTCTTTAGAAGGCCAGATCCTGAAGATGAAACTCAAATACTTTGGCCACCTAATGAGAAGGAAGGACTCACTGGAGAAGAGCCTGATGCTGGGAACAATTGATGACAAAAGAAGAAGGGGACGGCAGAGGATGAGGTGGCTGGATGGAGTCACTGAAGCAGTCAGTGTGAGCTTAAGTGGACTCCAGGGGATGGTGGAGGACAGGTGAGCCTGGAGGAATGTTGTCCATGGGGTTGCAATGGGTCGGACATGACTTTGCGACTAGCAACAACAACAATTTGTTAGAATTGTTTACTTCTCATATAACCTCCACTGCCTGATTGGACACATGACAAGGCATGCACATAATTTCCAGTAAACTCACACAGTTAAAGTCCTATATACATATAATAATATGTAGCCTGAAAAATGTTTTATAAGATGTATGAGAAAATAAATAGGAATTGCTCTTTACACAAACAAAAATGGCTTCTGTAAAGCAGGGAGATAATACCAGAATTTTTGAAAAAGAAGAAATTAAATTTCAAAGGAGTCAGCCTCTATGAAAGGCAAGATGGAGGTAGCAGTCTGTCAACCAAGCAGCATAAAACTGAGATCTTAAAAAGCACTAGATATCATCAGCTTTCCTTTTTGTACATAAAATAAGTACAAGGAAGTTTCTACTGATTTTGATTTTGGAAACTAAAATGTCTATGATGAATGTTATGGACCTGAACAGTGTATTCGGTGGTAAAGTGTAAGAGTGATTTAAATCCTGCAGAGTTTTCATCAGATATCATAAGTTGAAAGAATCAGTCACTGCCAGATTTTCCAGTTCCTGGGCAATGAGGATATTTTCAATCATTTGTACTGCAGTGTCATCCTGTGAAAGAAGTGTCAGCAAGTTAAACCAATTTAAACATATTTGAGATCTTATGGACAAGAAAATTATCGAAATGGTAACTCTTTAGATTGAAAATGAAATGGCAAAACAAATAAAGGTGATCAAGTGATTGATGATTTATTGCAATTAAAGTCCAGGGGGTTAAATATAATCTAATGTTTGCAGATGATCTGCTTTGAATTTTTAAAAATAATTTTGTAATCTTTTTTGTAATTTACTATTTTTAGTCTCTGTTTTTATTCCATTTTCTATTTTATAGTTTGCTCTATCACTACTGTTATGTTATTAAACAGTCTACATTACATTTATAAATTTTCTACTGATAGAACAATAATTATTTTTTCATGACCTTGATTTGATTGTAATGTTACTGCAATTGAAATAAAAATTGAAATGATACATACTTGTTGTTTAGCATGTTATTACAACCAATTTTTTTACATCATAAAATTAGGGGTTAGCTTATGCGCATATTTCATGCTGTTTGCCCTGGGCATCAAGATACCTAGTTGTGGCCCTGGTTGCTATGCATATAAGATTCAGGATCCAGGCCCATAGGGCACAAAGCTACATAACTTTGTGAGGTTTGAGCCCGAAAGTGACCTTTCCCTCTGTAAGGGTGCGGACCCGATTGTGTTGGTCCGCCCCTGGAGTCAGATGGATCTGGATGGATTCCTGAAGGCTCTGGGGGATTTTCCGGTTGATAAGGCTGGTACTCCTGTTGATGCCCTGGTTGAACTGTGGAATGGGGAGATGACCAGGACTGGCCAGACTACTGCCTCCTTTAAAGGGGCCGGCACCCAGCCGTCTCTTAAAGAGGCATTGACCACCTCCAGGGTCCAGGTCACAATCCCATCCTTGGCACTCTTAAGTAGCCAAGATGGGCACAAATCCAGTAAACAGGTGGTAGGACGTACCTGTCCAAGCACCTTGTCTACATCATCAGGCCACAATAACTGAAATTCATCCATCAATAGAGGACTCGATGGCATCGTTGGAACCTCCCCAGTAGAATCTGAGTCAATAGAAGAGTCCAGCTCATGACGAATCTGAGGAATTTTCTCCCTGAAATGCCTGGCAAAGTCGTCACAGCGGGTCTTCGAGGGTGGCACCAGATCTTTTTTGGAGCCAGGATTTATCAGCCCCTGCACCACCCGAAAGAGCTCTGCCGGATGGCATTGTGAGGAGGCAATGGACGCGGAGAAGAATTTCTTCTTCGCCACCCTCACCGCCACAGCATAGGCCCGATAGTGGGCTCTTAAGTGTGTTCGGTCAGATTCGTCCCATGATTTCCTCCACCTATGCTCTAGTCGTCTCCCTACCCACTTCATCGCCCGCAATTCAGGTGTATACCAAGGAGATGAATGGGCTCTGCCCGGTGGGAGAGGGCACTGAGGAGTGACAGTTCAACCAGGGCTTCAACAGGAGCACCAGCCTTATCAACCGGAAAATCCCCCAGAGCCTTCAGAATCCAGAGGTAGTCGCCAATTATAGACCGGTGACCAACATTCTGTTCCTGGGCAAGATGTTGGAGCGGGTGGTGGTGGAACAACTCCAGGCACTCTTGGATGAAACAGATTTTCTGGACCCATTTCAGTCCAGCTTCAGACCTGGGTACGGTACTGAATCTGCCTTGGTCGCCCTGTATGATGACCTGTGCAGGGAAAAAGACAGGGGGAGTGCGTCCCTGTTGGTTCTCCTGGACCTCTCAGCGGCTTTCAATACCATCGACCATGGTATACTCCTGGATAGGCTAGCGGGATTACAAGTTGGGGGCACTGCTTTGCAGTGGTTCTGCTCCTATCTCAACGGCCGATTCCAGAAGATGGTGCTGGGGGACTCTGGCTCTGTGCCATGGCAGCTATGCCATGGGGTTCCGCAGGGGTCCATTTTGTCACCCTTGCTATTCAACATCTACATGAAACCACTGGGAGAGGTCATCAAGTGGTGTGGGCTGCGGAATCATCAGTACGCTGATAAAACCCAGCTCTACCTCTCATTTTCCACCGATCCAGGTGAGGCAGTGGCTGTGCTGAACCGGTGTCTGACTGAGGTAATGGGCTGGATGAGGGCCAATAAACTGAAGCTCAATCCTGACAAGACGGAGGTCCTGTTGGTGGGTGGGTCTGGCTTCGGAATGGGGGACCTGACCCTTGTCTTAAATGGGGTTGCACTCCCTCTGAAAGACAGGGTCTGCAGCCTGAGAGTGCTCCTCGATCCCAAGCTATCATTAGAAGCTCAGGTGACGATGGTGGCAAGGAGCGCTTTCCATCAGCTTTGGCTGATCCATCAGCTGCATCCCTTCCTGGAGTACGACTGCCTGGTGACAGTGACCCACACGTTGGTAACTTCCCTACTAGATTTCTGTAATGCGCTCTACATGGGGCTACCTTTGAAGATGGTCGAGATACTTCAATTGGTGCAAAACAGAGCTGCCAGGGTGCTGATGGGGACTGGGCACGGTTCTCATATCACCCCAGTTCTCCGTCATCTTCACTGGCTCCCTATTGAAGTCCAGGCCCAATTCAAGGTGTTGGTTATTACCTATAAAGCCCTTAATGGCTTGGGACCTGGCTACCTAAAGGAACGTCTGCAACCATACATTCCCTCCCACCCCTTACGATCGGCAGCAGATGCCCTTCTCTGGGAACCCTCCGTAAGGGAGATAAGGAGGATGAGTACCTGGAGGAGGGCTTTCTCTGCGGTGGGGCCCCACCTATGGAATGCGCTCCCCAGAGAGGTCTGCCTGGCGCCGTCATTATTTGCTTTTCAGCACCAGGCAAAGACCTTTTTATTTAAAAGTTATTTTAATTGTTAATTATAAATTGTATTTATTGTATTTTGACTTGGTTATTCGAGATGGGCCAGTTTTAAATAGTTTTAAATTATTTTGTTGTTTGTACTGTTGTGAGCCGTCCCGAGGCTTTGTTGCAATGGGGGCGGCATACAAGTGTTTTAAATAAATAAATAACAGTTGCTTATATACTGATCTACATCTATACATACAAAATTACTAGAATTTATTTAAATTTCACAGGAAGCATAGCCAGTCAATTTATCATCTAAATAAGTTCAAATAAAATAATAGGTCAATTAATTTGAATCCTGCCCCAAATCATCTCAAATTGATGGAATTTTTCCTCCAAACTTAATTGCCAAATAGTGAGAGATCTGAGTGTGGGGAAAATTAATCCCTCCCTTGCTGCAATGCCTCTTAAAAATCACGCCCTGCATGACAATTAAATTAAGAAAGAAAGAACAAAGGAATGAAGGAATGAATGACAGAACCCTGCATTGCCACCAGTGAGCACTCAGAACAGGGACAGCCCTTCTGGCTGGAAATGAAATCCAACACATCTTGTGGGACCAGGTTGGGGATGGGTAGCTATATCCTTTGGGATAAAATCATTCTTGAGCTCTATTGGGACATTCAGTCCACCATGCAATTAGAATTATTTGAGGACAAATGGAGATGTACTGATTGGTTCTGCTTCCTTTCTTGTGCCTGACCCCATCAGCTTTCACATGTTGGAAGCTGAAGGTCTGGAACAAGGACTCTGTCATACATCCATGCTTTAGAGCCCTGATCACATTCTGGCCTGGGTTCACTTTGTGTTATGAACACATTCACTTTGGTCATGCCTGGACATGATTGATAATTGTGAGAATAATCATTAGGAAGGGTTTTCTTCAATCTCATCCTTCTTTGTGGTTTTCCCCTCAAGCCAAGGAACCAATGACCAGAGGCTTTTAATCCTGCTTTCTGTTCTGCCTCAACAATAATAATGACTGAGTGCTATGTAATTTGCTAATTCTGCAGCTGCCTCAATAGAGAAACTGCCAGGTATAGGTGTGCACTGGTCAGCCATGACTCAGGAGCAATTCAAAACTTAAAAACTCAAACCAATGAATGATGCATGAGTATTATTTTCCATGATACTGCTGCTATCTAATGTATCTAATGTAAAAGTCTGCAAAAGCTCATGTACAAACACTTGGATTGTGGTGTTATTGCTGTTTAGATATGTGCAGTTAATATCACTATTTTTCTCATAGATTTCAAGTTGGACCAAATTTGTGCTTACATTGTTGAAATACAGAAAGCTAAAAAGTAAAGATCTGGTAAGCCTTGAGCAATTACTTCTGCTACTGCAACTGTGTTACAGTTACACCACTACCACCACCACCAAATTCAGAAAATCACTCAGTTAATTTCCCAGGCAAAACAGTTGGACAATCATCCTCTTAAACCTTCCAATTCCTCCAAACATCATCTCAGCTAGATCCCAACCTCCTAAGCAATCCTTCCCATCACCTTTCAGGCATATTGTCTGGAGCAGCATCAGCATGTGGAGAGAGGGACCAAGGAAGGTCTGTCTCTTATCTTTCTCTCTCTGATGCCCTGATGAGTTGGGCCTTAGTGTTTGTTCTCCAGTTCACTAAACTGCTCACTTAATTCTCTGCTTTGTTTTTGATTCCACAATAATAATGTCCAGAAGTGATACATTTCATTCCAAGCATTTCTTACGTAAACGTCCTTCTTTGGCAAGTGGCTGCATTGCACCTGGAATACCACCAGACATCAGTTGGGGATGCTCAAGCATTGCCAATAGAACTGCATAGTTAGCTTAGCAGCCCAGCAAAATGCATTTCTTCAAGGGTGGGACAAGGTCAGATAGCAAAGACACTGAAGCTTGATGTATTTGACAATGAAAGTGGGGTCCTTTTGGAGCGTTCCTAGCCCTACTGCAAAAAACTATGCTTATGCTTTTCACACCTTGTTTTAAAGATAAATTGCACTCTTAGATGACTCAGAAAAGCAAGATTTTTATTAAAACAAGATCTGCACTGCCTGTACATCTTGTTTTAATTGGGAAATCATTTGTTTGCTGCTGGTACCTTGAAGCTGAACAAACTTATTCTGGCATAAACTTTTGTGGATAACTTCCTCAGGTGTATGTTGACTGGAGCTGCAGGTATAAACACACATAAGTAAGGACCTGGTCACTGGGTAGGCAAGTGAGTGAGGTCAACAGGAAATTAAATAAGGAAAGTACAGATTATAGTTATAATGTGGCCATTCATTGAACAGTCATTTTTGGTAGTACTGTCACCTTAGCATTGGTCAAGTAATTAACGCATGCAGTGTGTTTTGTTTTTTGTTTTGTTTTTTAAGCCAACAAACTTTCATTCTGATTCTAACTGCAAGACACAGAACTTTTGATACACCAAAGAACTCTCACTAATGGCATAGCTAACAGAAAGACCACCCACATGCTTTTTAAGGAATGCAGCAAGCTCTGTGTTCTGTTACTAACTTGCTTTGCCTTCTCTTCCATTTGCAAGGGCTTCATTTTTACCACTGTGCTTTAATGGTTGCCACCTGCTAGACAAACATTCTATGCCTCCAAAATATGTCTGCCCTTAGGGCAACAAGAATCTCTTTCAGGGGAGCTTCTTGTATTTTTATAGTTTGCTCCATGGACTTCAATTGGAGGACTAAAACAGCTGAGGAGCCATGTGCGCTGTTCTCTAGTGTCTCTTGTTGATTTGTTCTGGTCTGTCCACAGTCTCTGGGAGATCCTATTAGACTTGATTCAGCTGCTGTTATCAGGAATATTCACTCCAATGTATCTGTAAACAATGACTAGTTGCTTCCAAGTGGAAGTAAAGTGCAGGTTCTGTTCTCAAAGACTAACCCAAGATACAGTGGCCTATTGTTCTGATTATCATGCCTGCAATGGAATATTTATTTATTCATTTAAAACATTTCTATGCCACCCCCATTGCAACAAAGCCTCAGGGTGGTTCACAACATTCATAAAATAAACATAAAAATACAATAATTTAAAAACTGGTACCATCTCGGCTATATATATTAAAATCTATAAATACAATAATAATACATTAATAGTTAAAATAACTTTTAAATAAAAAGGTCTTCACCTGGCACTGAAAAGCAAATAATGACGGTGCCAGGCAGACCTCTCTGGGGAGTGCATTCCATAGGTGGGGCACCACCGCAGAAAAGGCCCTCCGGGTACTCACCTTCCTAATATCCTTCATGGAGGGTTCCCAGAGAAGGGCATCCACTGCCGATCGTAGGGGGCAGGTGGGCATATAGTACAAAGAAATAGTATAATAGTACAAAGAACAATGTTGGATCCAGATGCAGCCATGCTTAGAGCAGGTCCAGAGAAATAAATCAGGTAAGTTAGTCATGACTAGCTTAAATGAGGGTGGGAGCAATCCTATAACCCCTTTACATTGTCTGCAGGCCACAGGATAGTGAGGTTGCCCCCCTTAGAGGTACTATTCTGATCTCTGAAGGGAAAGTCAGCAATCTAGACTCTCTCTCCTTCCTGTGCCTCCTTGCAACTGACCTGGAAAGAACTGTGCCAGCTGGCAACTGAAGTTGGAAAAGCAACCTTGGAGAGGGCAGAAAGGGAGCATTTCAAAGGGTGGAAAGGGAAGAATAGCAATGAGGCCAGGATATGAGCTATCCTAAGCCTCTCCCAGCCTCCTTACTTCCCCTTCTGTACCACCATCATCTGGTGAAAACTGCAGGGCAGAGGATCACGAGGCAAATATAACTTCTGCTGTTTCCACCCTGTACCAAATGACTGGAAGACTTTCAAAGTAAAGGTCACTGCCTCATGCCAGATGAAGGAAACTTTCCTGAAGTTAATCAGGAAGTTATTGAATCCCAATAAAATTGGGCTGGATCTTGTGCAGACCCATTAAATTCAATGGAACAATTGATTCATGAATTACTTGTTCCACCTGACCCCTTTTTGCAAAGCTTTATCTAAGTGAAAATTAATTCTAACATATTAAAACGTGATCTATGTGCAGGTACCATCTGAAAAATAACCAGTAGCCGAGTATACCTTACAGCAGCCTTCAGCAACCTTAAGTCCTCCAGAAGTGTTGAACTCAACACAGTGACTCTCCAAGGAGATGCTACCAGAACTGATGCTAATTTCCCAATGCAGGGGTGGGGAACCTGTGGTGCATGGGCAGATCTGACCCATTGCTTAATTTTATCTGGCCTGTAGCTCAGACTTGCTGCTTTTTCAGAGCCATTTGTGTCCTGCAAAAGGGTGTTTGTGAGCATTTCAGGAATCCAGTTTTTAAAGTAAGTTTTATTATTATTATTATTATTACTTTCTACAAACCAAAAAAAAAGAAACTAAAAACATCAATCATCAGAGACATCAGACCTACTGGGTCAGCCCCTCTATTTTTTTTATAACAATCCATAGACATATTCAAATCTACACATAGTCCCTTTTCTCTAGCCAATAATAAAAAGAGTTTCAAGTTTGATAGAAGTATGTATCCTCTTTCTCCTTCAGAGACAAAGTCAGCCTATCCATTTCAGCACAGTCCAGAATCTTTTTAAAAATCAGTACATCAGTGGGTGGTTCTTCACTCCCCCAATGCTGGGCAAATACAATCCTTGCCACAGAAATTACATGCAGAATCAAATACATTGCTTGCTTATCAACATCATCAGACACAATGCCTAGTAAAAAGACTTCAGGGTTAAATATTAAAGATATTTGTAGCATTTCCTCAAGCCATTTATTTATTTTAGTCCAATATTTTTTTGCCTTATCACAAGTCTACCACATATGATAAAAAGTACCAGATTTATGTTTTCATTTCCAACATCCATTTGACATATTTGGAAACATCTTTGCTAGTCTATTTGGTGATAAGTACCATCTATAAAACATTTTATAAAGATTTTCTTTATATGAGGTTGCTAAGGTTACCTTGCTATTTCTTTCCCACAACTTTTACCATTTCTGTAACTCAATATTATATCCAAAATTTTGTGCATAGTTTCCTTAACTTGTTCATCTTCCATTCTCATATCCAAAAGAAAATTATACAGTCTTTTAATCATTTTTACATCTGATTTTAAGATCACTTGGTCAAATGTTATTAAATCCTTATAAACCCCCCACATTTTATAATCTTTAACATATCTCGATTGTATTTGAACCTTACGCCACCAAGAGATATTAATACCCTGCTCTTGTAATTCTTGGTTTGGTTTCAATCCTCCATCATTATCCAAAATATCATCATATCTCACAATCATATCAAAATTCAATGAGTTTGGATGTACAAGAGCTTCCATAGGCGAAAGCCATCTTGGCAACTTAGTGTACAGTTTTGTCTTTAATTTTTCCCACATCAACATTGATGACTTTCTAATATAATGATTTAAAAAACAACCATGTGTCTTACACTTCTCATACCACATATAGGCATGCCAACCCATTTGTAGATCATGCCCTTCAAGATAAAGGATTCTCTTATTTCTTAAAGTTATCCATTCTTTTAGCCACATTAAGACAGAGCTTGATAATACAACATCCGATCAGGAAGGCCAAAGCCCCCATTCCCTTTGGCCTCCTGAAGCATTTTTAATTTAATCCTTGGTTTCTTCTTTTGCCATACAAATCTCAGAAGTTGGGTGTTTAGATTGTCAAAAAAACTTTTATCAATTTTTATGGGAATTGTTTGGAATAAAAATAAGAGCTTTGGTAATATATTCATTTTAACTATTGCTATTCTTCCCAACAACAATAATTGCAAATTAACCCATTTTTCCAGAGCACTCTTAATTTCCTTGAGTAGTTTATCATAATTATCTTCTTTCAATGTAGTGCATTTAGCTGTAAGAAAAATTCCCACATATTTAACCTTTTTAACAATTTGAAGATGTACTTGTTCCATCAGAGTTATTCTCTGCTCCAATGTGAGATTTTTCACTAGCAATTTCATCTTTTCTCTATTTATATTCATCCCAGTAACTTCACCATACTCTTCTATCTTTTGTAAATTTTAGACATTGTTACCAAAGGTTTCTCTAGAATAAAAACTAAATCATCTGCAAATGCTTGCAATTTATAGCTTTCATCTCTAATTCTAGCACATTTAATATCCATATCTTCTCTAATATTTCTATTTAACCCTTCTAAAATTAATATAAATAACAATGGTGATAGAGGACATCCTTGTCTTGTGCCTTTTTGAATATCTATAGTATTTGTAAGTTCTCCATTAATTATTATCCTGGCAGTCTGTTTTTGGTAAATTCTTGATATTGCATTGATAAATTTTCTACCAAATTCTTCCATTTGTGCTAGGTGTTTCATAAATTGCCAGTTAACATTGTCAAAGGCCTTTTGTGCATCAGGAAACAATAATGCCATTGGTTTTTCAGAGTGAATTCCATAATATACTAGAATATCCAAAATAATTCTCATATTGTTCCTCATTTGTCTTTTAGGTAGAAAGCCATTTTGATCTGAGTGTATAAAGTCCGTTAGATACTTCTTCAGTCTTTCTGCCATCACAGAGGCAAATATTTTGTAATCCACAGTTAAAAGTGATATAGGTCTATAGCTTTGGATCTGTCTAAAGTCCATATCTTCTTTTAGTATTAAGGTCATATTTGCCTCAGTCCAGGTATTTGGTATTTTAGCATCTGACAATTCTGTATTACATATATCCTTAAAAGGCATAGACAAGGAATCTAGTTTTGGTTATGTTAATATGGAGACTTAAGCTGCAGGAATGCTATTCTAAGATTGGGCTGGGGACAACTGACAGCCAGCCTGATTGGTGCTTTCACTTTGATTTGCATTTTCACATATCCTACCTAAGGTACTGGGTTGCTTCTTGTCAGAGGAGAGCTTTGAAGATGCAGATTAGAACTACTTGGAGTGCTTCCACCTTTGAAGGCTTCAATTGAGCTGGCTATCTGTCCTGTTCTGTACTTTCAAAAACATCCCTCTTTTTACATGTGTGGTCCCTGATTGATTTTCCCTCCCTGTGGATCAATGGCCAATGACAGAAAAAAGTTCCTATTCCTAACCTAAACCTTATGGATTAAACCTTAAGGATTTTCTACATACCAGGATGTAAACATGTGGCAATCTGATGCCTGCAGGCAACTTCTTCTAGTAGTCCAATGTCTTGTGTAGCAGTGCCAAATGATACCAGCTGCTACCACTGAGAGTCAACCAAATCCAGTTTGCTCAGTGCACAGGTGTTCTTGGCCTCTTGGGAACAACTCACCAAGGATCCCCAGAGGGGAAGCTTATGAACTTCTTTGCAGCTAACCTGTGACCTTAGGTGAACACAACTAGGTGGCAACTTGCAGTCAGCACATTGCATGAAAGCTGGGTATTGAAATAGTATTAGTGTGATTCAAAATGTGGAGCCTTCCTGCTTTTACCCACCAAGAACACATTCTGAGTTTTAGTGAAAACAGGATAAAAGATTTCTTAAAGATTTTGAAAAATTATAGAATGGGGGAAAGGTTGGTCAGATTCTGAGCACACAACAATAAGCAGTTCAAAGAGACAAATCAATGGGAAAAGACAAAAATGTGAAAATACAGTCTAGCTAGCCCAACTCTGGGCAGGCTACTTACCTGCTTCCTTGAAGACCCACTATGTCCATGGCAAAGTTCTCCTGGTGCCTATGTCTCCTTTGTTTGGGAAAACATTACACCTAACCACCTGTACAGGGTAAACCTTGAGGAACTCTCTTTTGGTTCTAAAGAGAAAGACCCTCAACTTGTCTTCCAAAGGAGTATATTTCCTCTGGTCCCTCCCCTTATTCCTGGATGGAGATGCTGGGAGAATGTCTTTGTATTTTCTCTGATGACTGACTGGTAATGGGTTGTCCCAAGCTCTGAGATAGATTCTAGGTGATCCTGCCTTGTTCAGTCACTGAGGCAACTTACTATTCAATAAGTTTGCTGACCTACAGATGACCTCAGCCCAGTTATCTAGTGTCAGATGACCTGGCCTTTCACTTAACAGAGACTTGAAACTGCTTACAAAAGGGAGGTTTTTGCCTGTTGGACCCAGGTAAGATGGAATCAGTATGATCTGGATGAATGGAGCACTCCAGGCTGACCATAACAGAAACCATGGTTTTTTAAGGAGTTTTGCTATAAACCATGGTTAAGCCTGCAGGGATATACATACCTATCCAAGCACAGGTCCCATTGCATTCAGTGGGACCTACAGTATCTCTGAGTAGAAATGTATGAGATTGCACTATAAACTGTACATTGTTATTAGACACACTGTGGTTAAGGCAGATTTCCTGCTCGTGTAGTCTTTCTGCTTCCAGGTGACAAGCAAACTAAATAATCACTTCACTATAGATTTGGGATCTTTACCAGGATTTTCCTGGATTAAACTAATTATGGTATAGCTAAACATGTCTGTGCCAGGTCCCTCTATTTGTTATGGAAATATAATGGATAATCTTTAGGAATGAAGCAAATAATTTAGCTCTTTTTATTTCTCAGTTTCACATTCCAGTGGGACAGGCCATTTCCCCAAACATTTTCATTTTCATGGCCTGTAAATTTTGGAGCAGCCATCAAAAAGGTGTTTGTGCATGTGTGTGTGTGGAGGGGGAGGGATTCTTCTGTTTTTCAGGTCTTTTAAAGGTAAATTTGCAATACGTTTTTCAATTTTTTTGTGGAAAAAATGGTGGGTACAGAGAAAATTTAGGGGAAAGCCTCCCTCCTGCGTCCCTGCCTGGCTACATTCCTCTAATCCAATTTTTAGGTTGGAAATATGACTGTCAAAGGACAGATTATTGCAATAGCATGAGTTGCACTTATGTTGGATCTATTTGCAAATCTATCACTTGCATGATTGCTGTATTAAGCTTAGTACGTTACTAACATTATTGTGATGTCCTTTACTACTAGCAGTAGTCATGTCGCCTGAAGACTACAGTATCTCCATTTCCAAAGTACTGACGTTGCCAGGAAGCCATTGTGCATATTGGCCCTCCCCAACTTGCCATCCTCCAGGAACTCTGGTCATCTCCTGCCAGCATGGCTATGGCTGCATATACCTCTTTCATTCCACTGTTGTTTCTGGTGATATAGGTTTTGTAGATTTTTGAACATTGCAGAACCCATGAGCAGAGATAATTGAGATGAATGTGTGTACCATCTGAAATAATCGATGTCTGTCTCTAGTTTCAGATGCATGTCACCCCCCCACCCCCAAAACATAATTCTGTTCCTTATAAAACCATGTTCTTAAATATGATGCATTTCATAGGATGTTGGATGATTCAGGTGTATTGTTGTGAGCCAAGGAAATGCTCACGGCCACACCTGGGTTTACAGTGCACCTGGGTTTGCAGTGTGTTGCCTGGTCTTGTAACGTGTATATATGAACATTAGCCCCATAACTGTAAGTTCCCAGGCTAGAATGGGCTTTTAGTTTATGGGCCATGTTGGATATACTTGAATTCAGGAAGAAGGACATAGTATCCCAGACTAGTTAGTGTGAGAAAAGGATGAGGATGAATCCTGGAATTTTTGAGGTCAGACATTTCACCCTTAAAAAGATTAGGTAAAACTGCCCTGCAAGCAGAATGACCCCTTGTCCTGATACACCTAGAAATTACTTCATCCAGAGCACCTAGCAAACACAGACAATGACTCACCTCTTACCCAGAAAAATAATAGTTCTCAAGAACAATTAGTGTAAGTCTGGGAAACTCATCTTTCCCATAGCAACAATTAGCATAAGTCTAGGAAACTTAGCTTTCCCATTGACACACTTACAGAGAGAAATAGTATCAGGGACTTAGAAAAGAGACACACAACCTCTGGACACACAAGCTCTACACGCAAGCTCTGAACTCAAGTTTTACTGCTGCAGGACAGGTAATGGACCCCCCACCTCTACCCCACATCTCTCTCTCTCTCTCTCTCTCTCTCTCTCTTTTGCTCACTCTCAGACAGGAAGTTCTTATATCTTTAGAAATAGAGTAAGATTGGGATGCAACAAGAATATCTGCTGTCTGGATCAAAAGCTTCTGCCTGCTCTATGCCTGCTCCTGTTTTATTGGTTTAGGTTATTGTACACTTTCCTGATGGCTTCTTTGCAGATAAAGTGCTATATAAATGTTGGATGAAACTTTATGTATGGTAAGCAGTAAAACTGGAGGCATCTGATGAAGCTTCTGATATTGCAAGCTGACCACACAAGATCCCCATCAGACCAGCTGCAAGACTTTAGTGACTTCTTTTATGGTGCATAAAGCCTTGTGAGACATTTTAGAACAGAGTGGCCAACTTTTGATTTAAGAAAATTCTCACACAGGAGGCAACAATGAAGTTATTACCAAAGGGTTTTTGCTTCTGTAACTGATACTGACACACATAGGGGTTGAATCCATGTGCATCTGCAGGGGATGGAGGGAATCCTAGTATGAAAGTGGTTGTAAGAACAACCCCTAATAGTCTGTCACTGCCAATTCTTATGCGACGTGTTTTCAGTAAATGCGTACATCAGCCTGCATACATTCCGATAAGGCCCACATACCATTATAAGAAATCTTTTGACATTAGCTAAGAGTGTGTCTATGGCTAAGACAGCCGGGGTGATGTAGTAGTTAGAAAGTAGGTTTGGAACTCAGGTGATCTGGGTTTATTTTATTGATTTGTTTACACTTTTATAAACTGTCACAATAGCCACATGGCTCTCTGGACAGTTTACACAATTAAAAGCATCAACAAACATAAAAACTCAATGATTCAATAATAAAACATCAGTACCAATAAAAACATCAATTCCAACCACAGAAGCACCAACCATGTTGTTCTGTAAGGAGAGTGCAACCCTATCCAGGACAGGGGAAATATCCCCCATCTAAACATGGAAGCCACCTATTAAGAGCACCTGTGTCTTGTCTGGATTAGGTTTCAATTTGTTGGCCCTCTTCCAGCCCATCACCCCATTCAGACACTGGTTCAGAACCATCACCTGGGTTAAATGAAAAAGAGAGGTCGCACTGAGTGTCATCAGTGTATGATGACACTTCCACCCAAACCTCCTGATTACCTCTCCCAGTGACTTCATGTAGATATTGAAAAACATGGAGGATAAGATGGAGCCCTGTGGTATTCCATGGCATAACTGCCAGGGTGAAGAACTACACTCCTCCGGTGACATCATCTGAAATTTGTCCCAAGTGCCCCAACTCCCAACCCAGTCAGCCTATCCAGAAGGATACCATGGTTGATGGCATTGAGCACCGTTGAAAAGTGCAGAAGAACCAACAAGGACAAACTCCCCTGTCTTACTCCCAGCAAAGGTCTTACTCCCCCATCTTACTCCCACAGCAGTTTCTGTTTGTAACCAGTCCTAAAACCAGACTGAAATGGGTCCAGATACTCAGTTTCGTCCAAGATAGCCTGGAGTTAATGTTATACCCTCCACTTCCAGATCACCATCTTCCTACACTGTCAAAACAACCAGGTCAAGAGTATGTACTTTCTCATGGGTAGAGCCAGTGATGTGCTGAGACAGCCCCATGTCTTGGCAGCCATGAAATCCTGAGCTGCCCCAGAGAGAAAGGTGTCAGCATGAATATTAAGATCCCCCAAAACAAGCATCCCCAGAATTCTCAATATTAGGCTGGAGACTAACTCTAACAGCTCAGGGAGGGAGTCCATAGTGCAGTGTGTGTGTGTGGGGGGGGGGGGTTGGTACACTAAAAGAATCCCCAGTCTGTCTCTATTGCCCAACACCAACAAGAGACACTCAAGATCTGTTTCCAAGTAGACAGGAAGACTCATGAAAGATCACTCCTATAGTTTACAACCACTCTCCCTCACTGACTCTCAGGGTGATGTTGGTGCTGCGCAGAATAGCCAGGTGGGTACAGTTGGGAAAGAGTAACATCTCCTGACCCTCCCACCCAGGTTTCTGTAATACAGGATAGGTCAGCCCTCTCATCCATAATCATATCATGAATGAGCAAGATTTTAATTTGGACTGACCTGGGTACTTGGTTCAGCACCAGTATCACTCAAAGGGCCAGGGAGGGAGTGTGGTCATAGTATAGAGTGATACACTCTCCCTCACCAGATTTCCAGCCCAGTCGGGGGCTGAGTTTGAGTGTCTGTACCTAATGTTGGGCTCTCAACAAAGATTTAGAGATTTTGTTGACCTTTGTGACCTGGGCAGCCCACCTAGCTGCCCAGCATACTTCCTGTCTGAGCTGACAGAGGTAGAGTTGGACCTGGTGTTCAGAAACCCCAGAATGTTGGTTGTGGGGAACCTTAACATTCATGCTGAGGCTGCTTTATTTGGGGTGCCTCAGGACTTCATGCCAATCAGCCCCACCATGACAATCATAGAGCTGTCTCAACATGTGATCAGCCCAACATAGAAAACAGGGCACACTCTGGACCTGGTGTTTTCAATGGATCTGGAAGATGGTGGATGAGATGTAGAGGGATTAATATTAATCCCCTTGTCATGGTCTGACCACTTTCTGGTGAGGTTTAGGCTGTTGGTCCCTTTTCCCCTCTGCAAGTGTGGGAAACCTATTAAGATGGTCTGCCCCCAGAAACTGATGGATCTGGAAGGTTTAATTTTAATTAATTTTTTAAACAGACATTTATATCGCGTCCTTTCTGACAAACAGCTCAGGATGGCTTACAATGATTTAAAATATTACAGTAATACAATGATAAAACAGTAGATATTAAATCAATATAAAACAACACTTCATAAAACTAAGGGAAAGAGAGAAAGGAGAAAAAGAATAGAAAATGCGACTGTTGAAAAAAGATCTTAAAACATCTCAAAAACTCAATTATTAAAATGATGGTTGAATAAAAAGGTCTTTACATGGTGTCAGAAAAAGTATAAAGTTGTTGGAAGATGTATAAAGGCTATAAAGGTTTCCAGACGTTTCTGGGGGAGTATCCGTCTGACATGACTGGTGTTCCTGTTGAAGGACAAGTCTGGGTCTAAAGAACTCAGTTCCAATGGTACATCTGTTGGTACCGAGGCATTAAGGAAGCCGACGTGCTCATGAATTGAAGTACCGAGTGACCTAGTAGACCTTGGGACCGGACCAACATCGTTAGTTGATAAACTCACCATGCTGTGAGGTTCAACAAGGGTAGGTCCGGGTGATGGACAGCACTGCCTTGTTGAGTTATGAGATCTGGTCTCGATGGGAGGCGAAGAAAGGTGTTGTCCGAAATCCGAAGGAGGGTGGAAAACCATGCTTAACGAGGCCACCAAGGTGTTATCAGGATTCCTGTGGCACCGTCATGTACAATCTTCAAGTCGAATTTCGTTGGTAGTGGAATAGGCGAAAATGCATAAATTCTGATGTTCGTCCAAGGGATCATAAGGGCATCTCCCATAGATCCTGGTCCTATTCCTGCCCTGGAACAGAATCTTTTGCATACCCTGTTCTTGTGGGTAGCAAACAGGTCTATGTCCGAATGTCCCCAAAGTTAGAAGAGCTGGCTGCAGACCTGGCAATTTAACTCCCATTCATGGGTCATCGACATGTGCCTGCTCAGAATGTTGGCTTCCTCATTGTCGGTCCTGGCAAGATGGACCGCTAATAGAGTTATACCCCTCGGGATGCACCATTCCCAAATGTCCATGGACAGATGACCTAGGGCAATGGATTTTGTTCCACCCTGCTTGTTGATATAAAATACCATGACTGTACTGTCGGATGTGATCCAGACAACTTGCTGACGGACAGTGTCCTCAAAGGATCGAAGTGCTTTGAAAATTGCTAGAAGTTCAAGGTAGTTGATGTGTCTCGATGACTCCTGTTGGTTCCACGTGCCCTGGGACTGGAGTCCCACACATACCGCGCCCCACCCGATCAGCGAAGCATACAGAGTCAGCGTTGGGTGGGGAGCCTGGAACGGGCTACCCACATTTAAAATGGTATGGATAGTCCACCAAGTCAACATCCATCGAACCACCAGGGGCATTCGGAATGGTTTGTCAGGGGAATCTCATTGCGGATGGAAGTTCTTGTTGAACCAGAGTTGAAGAGGACATAACCGCAACCTGGCATGTGGGACAATGGCAACAGTTGCAGCCATATGGCCCAAATGTCTCTGAATTGAGAGACTTTGTCCTGTAGAATCCAAGAAATACAGGTGCAAAGGCTGTCGTGACGAACTGTGGGGAGGAAATGTCGGTCCCGACGGTGAAACGCAGAAGACGTCTATGACATGGATGGATTGAAATGTGGAAGTAAGCGTCTTTCAGATCCAGTGAGGTGAACCAATCCTCTTTCCTCAGCAGCGGAAGGATATTTTGAAGGGTAGTCATCCAAAATTTCTTTGATTTGATAAATTTGTTGACATTTTGGAGGTCCAAGATTGGACAAAGACCACCATCCCGTTTAGGGACCATAAAATATCTAGAATAGAATCCATGAAGCCCCTCAGAGCTGGAGAGTCATTGAATCGTGCCCTTACGAAGCAGTTGATGTACTTCGTCTACTAATACCAGGGAGCACGGTGTAAAGTGAATCGGGCTCGACGGTGGGACAGTATTTAATTTTATTCTGTATCTGAGCTGGATGATGGATAAGACCCATCAATCAGATGTGATGGACTCCCAAATGGGGAGTTGGCCTTGCAGTCGTTCCCCAAAAGGGAGAGGGAAAGGTAGGTATTGAGGTGGAGAGAGGTTCGCCCGTCCCATCAGCATTGATGCTTTTCATTTTCAAAGTGATGACGACCCTGTTGGAAATGCTGCTGGGGTTGTTGCCTTCTACGTTGTTGTCGCTGATGGTATTACCTCTGTGGAGGCTGGTACCAGTAAGATGGATGGGACCAAGCCCACTTATGTTTTTGTTGTCCTGGCAGTTCCATCCATCTTGCCGTCATGTGGGACTCATGGATGGCTTTGAGTTTATGGTCCTTTCATGAGTGGAAAAGACCAGAGCCATTGAAGGGCATTTCTTCTATGTGCCTTTTCATCTCATCAGGGAAGTTACAATTCCTCAACCAGGCGTGCCTTTGCAGCGAAATGGCCCCGACTAGAGCTCTCGAATCTGTAGCCATGTGGTGGCAAGCTGTGGACAATTGTTGGATGGCCACCTGCATACCCTCTTTGATGAAGGTCCTAGCCAAATCCCATTGCTGTTCTGGCAGGGAGCCAATGACGTTGTTCAGCCTTTGCATAATAAAAAACTGATACCTGGCCAAGGTAGCTTCATAATTGGACATACCGAGGCCGAGTCCCGTGGCCACGTAGACCCGTCATGCCAAGGTATCAATTTTGCGTCCCTCCTTATCCCGGGGGGTGGTATGTCCCCTGGATTTCCTGCCTTGAGATGATTCCACGACTACGGAGTTTGGCTTGGGGTGGTGGAGCAAAAAGGGTATGTCGCCCTCCCAGACGCGATACATAGATGCATATCTTTGTACAGTGGGCTGTGTCTGCGAGGGCAAGTCCCACAGTTGAGTCATTGCCTGCCTCAGCGTTGTAATCAGCAACAGGACAATTGCAGGTGACTGCTCTCCCCTGGCAATGTCATAGAACTTGTTGGTGCTCGGATCTGGCTGGTGTTGCACCTCAATCTCAAGCAACCGAACAAGTCTAGACATGAGCTCTCCAAAAGAGATGTGGGGCTCCTCCGGTGATGCTGGGCCCTGGGATGTTATCGCCACATCAGGGGAGTTGGAGTCCACCTCGGAGTCGGAGTTGGGCCTGAGATGGTATGGGTCCAAGGAAGAACTGCCCGGTGAGGTGGGACATTCAGGTTCCGCGCGTCTCGAGGTAGACAGAATATCC
The DNA here is from genome assembly GCA_023646645.1 of Varanus salvator macromaculatus. Taxonomy (NCBI): domain Eukaryota; kingdom Metazoa; phylum Chordata; class Lepidosauria; order Squamata; family Varanidae; genus Varanus; species Varanus salvator. Next base: position 3,279,044 of record JAIXND010000774.1, on the reverse strand, counting down.
TCGTGGGCGGAAGGCAGTGAACGATCTCTTGGTTGGGGATGAAATCCAAGGAATGGTAATCTCCCCAGCCCGATGGATAATCATAGTAAGGCCGGAACCATTACTCTTCACGTCTTTCAGGCATACGGAATCGAGGTAGTGGTGAAGAGGCGGGAGATGGATCCATGGATCCTGAGCTCTAGTTGGAAGCATTGGAGTCAGTGATCGAGCCATGGGAGGGGAGTCTTGAATCTCTCCATCCGAAATAGACTCGTGATGAGGTTCCTAGGGTCAATCAATGAGCTGGCCCTGTTGAGGAGCAGGTTGTACCAAAGACCCCGGTGGGGTAACCTGCATTGCCACCTGTAGCATCGGTACTGATAGTGTTGGTACCGAAGCCACCGTTGTGATCGATGGAGCTGATGAACCTGAATCCTGATGCCTCTTAGGCTTATGAGCCATTTTGGTCGCTTTATCTTTCTTCACCTTTTTGTGGGAAGAGGAGTGATCTGACCCTCCATGCTTCCTTTTCTTCCACTGTTTATGCGAAGGAGAAGGGGATCGTTGGGCCCCAGAGGGTGAATTTCCATGATCTGATGGGTGTGGCTGAGGCATGGGCAGCGTGGTCGTAGGGTGTTGGCCAGGCATGGCTGAAGCGGCAGCCAGTCGTTGGCCAGATGCAGTCAAAACAGAGGCCAGGCGCTTAGTGGATGGAGCACGGGCAGGCCTGGGCTTTGCAGCGAGCTGATCAGACTTCATCAGCGCTTGATCCCATAGGAGTTTTCATAAACAATTCTCCCTATTCTTGCGGGCCTGCTTGGTGAAAGCAAGGCAATGGCGGCATTTATCTGTTCTGTGCCCCTTGTCGAGGCATAGGAGGCACAAATCATGAGGGTCCGCTGGGGACATTTTGGATCTACATTCTGCACATTTGCGGAAGGCCGCCCACTGTGCCATCATAGAAAGAGAAGAAATAGAGAATAGTAAAGAGGGATAAGATATTTATTTATTTTTTTTGTAAAGACGAAGAAACGAGAAGGTATAACAAGGGAATAATAACTTGGAGTAATAGTAACAAAGAGCAACAAGAACAATAAGAATAAAATAGCAAATACTGAAGTCAGAGTGAGAGATGAACAGGCACGAGGCACAACGGCGGTCACAAAAGACTGAGCAAAATGGCGGACACTCTGCTCTATATATACTATGGAAAGGGAGGGGAGCAGAGTTTTCCCACCAAAAACCGTTAGCTTTCAATCTTTCCAGCCTAGGCACTGCGCAGGCACAGCACCCATATGTGTGATGCACAGAGGTCACGACAAAGAATCATAGAGTTGGGATTCAAGTATGGAGTCGGGACGAGACAGACGTGAGTAACGAAGCTCCGTTATCACGCTGGTAACTGTCCGGTGGTGGGGGCCCAATCTAAGCCCTGTAGGGGTGAAGATAGATTGCTTGGCAAAGCTCCCAGCCGGTGTGGGATGACAATTCTGCGCTTACTGGGAGAAAATCAAGCTTTTCTCAGCCGGATGGTACAGGAGAGAATTTAACTCTCTGCAAGTCCTCGGCATACTTTTTCTTCGTTTAGTCTATTTTAGCTATTAGCATCAGATTTATTGGGAACTATTTTTACTTTTTTTTTTTTTTGCAATGATACCCGTGGAAAAAGCTGCATTTCTTGCTAATTGATATAAAGAAAGAAAAAATAGAAAGCCCTTCAGATGGAGGAGGAAAGGAATCTTCACCCCACCCCACCCCACGGAGTTGAAAGGCAGTGAATTACATGAGAAGAGAGAGACAGAGCTCTTTGTAATAAGGAAAAGATCTTTTTTTCTTTAATCTCTCCAAGGGCAAAGAATTAAAATAATAAATTACTGATTAATTGAACGATAGAAGTATCTTACTTGTGTGTTGGACTATTGCCAAGAAATAACAGCCATCTTTGCTCCTTTGTTCCTGGGACTCTTGGACCCCTGCCAAGACTGGGTAATTACTGCTTCTATGGAAGAAATTGAAGAAATACGGACTCAGCACTCTTTAACAGCCTTGCAACTATCCCAACAGGTGATAATAATACAGCAGAAGACTGTTTTAATTAAGCAACTTGACAAAAAGCTGGCTTTGATAAACTAGATGTTTCCATTAATCAGGCTTTGGGCAAGCGATTTGTACTTGAGCAGAATATGCAAAATATCCAGCAAGCAGAAGAAAAATTTGAAACTGGGAAGATAACAAGTAAATTATTATGGGATGGACTTGTAAATAGACAACAAGCAGATGGATATTTGGAAACATCAGGAAAGTTAATACAACTAGTGAATTTAATAAATAAGCCTCCATGTGACTTGCTTGTTATGCTGGAAAAACAGAAGATAGCTGGGCTACAGTCCAAGACACATGATCTACTGCAGACACTACGACATTCTAATGTAAACAAAGAAGCAACAGGCAGACACGATTTATTACATGATTTATCACAGACATGCTTTTTTGTATAAGTGGAAAAGTTGGCACAATCTGTGCAGCTAATAAGCAAGAGTTTATTGGATTTGCTTGCTATGTTGGAGAAGGAGAAAACAGTTAACCATTTAAGAGAGTTTAAGAGAGCCACCATTTGTTCATGTGGGGACATTTGAAAATTCTATTACAGATATTACGACGTTATAATGTAAAGAAAACAGAACGGTTTGGTAGAGGTGTAAAAAAAAATCAACTCTTCAATCCTTTGTAGGAGTTTAGGCATTGTTACTAAGGGTTCCTCAGTTATGAAAACTAGATCATCTGCGAATGCTTGCAATTTACAGCTTTCATCTCTAATTCTAGTACCTTTAATGTCCATATCATCCCTGATATTTCTGTTTAACACTTCTAAGATCAATATAAACAACAGTGGTGATAGTGGGCATCCTTGTCTTGTTGTTGTTGTTGTTAGTTGCGAAGTTGTGTCCGACCCATCACGACCCCATGGACAACATTTCTGAAGGCTTTCCTGTCCTCCACCATCCCCCAGAGTCCACTTAAGTTCATGCCGACTGCCCCATCTAGCCACCTCATTCTCTGCCATCCCCTTCTTCTTTTGCTATCTATTGTTCCCAGCATTAGGCTCTTCTCCAGGGAGTCCTTCCTTCTCATTAGGTGGCCAAAGTATTTGAGTTTCATCTTCAGGATCTGACCTTCTAAAGACCAGTCAGGGTTGATCTCCTCTAGGACTGACCGGATTGATCGCTTTGCAGTCCAAGGGACTTGCAGGAGTCTCCTCCAGCATCACAACTCAAAGGCCTCAATCCTTCAGCACTCAGCCTTCCTTATGGTCCAGCTTTCACAGCCATACATTGCAACTGGGAAAACCATAGCCTTGACTATACGCACTTTTGTCGACAGGGTGATGTCTCTGCTTTTTAGTATGCTGTCTGGATTTGCCATATCGCTCCTCCCCAGGAGCAAGCGTCTTTTAATTTCTTGGCTGCAGTCCCCATCTGCAATGACCTTGGAGCCCAGGAAAATAAAATCTGTCACTACCTCCATTTCTTCCCCATCTATTTGCCAGGAAGTGATGGACCAGATGCCATGGTCTTAGTTTTCTTAATGTTGAGTTTCAAGCCAACTTTTGCGCTCTCCTCCTTCACCCTTCCAACTTGTGATTCATCTAGCCCCGCCTTTCTCATGATGTGCTCTGCATATAAGTTAAATAGACAGGGTGACACAATACAGCCTTTCCAAACTCCTTTCTCAATTTTGAACCAATCAGTGGTTCCGTGTCCACTTCTCACTGTTGCTTCCTGGCCCGCATATAGGTTTCTCAAGAGACAAATAAGATGGTCTGGTACTCACATCTCTTTAAGAACTTGCCAATATTTGTTGTGATCCACATAAAGGCTTTAGCATAGTCAATGAAGCAGAAGTAGATGTTTTTCTGGAACTCCCTAGCTTTCTCCATGATTCGGCGTATCTTGGCAATTTTATCTCTAGTTGCTCTGCCTCCTCAAAATCCTGCCTGTACTTCGGGCAGTTCTTGGTCCACATACTGCTGGAACCTAGCTTGTAGGATTTTGATCATAACTTTGTTAGCATGTGGAATGAGTGCAATGGTGTGGTAGTTTGAACATTCTTTGGCACTGCCCTTCTTTGGGATCGGAATGTCAACTGACCTTTTCCAATCCTGTGGCCACTGTTCAGTTTTCCAAATTTGCTGGCATATTGATGTAGCACTTTTACTGCATCGTCTTTTAAGATTTTGAATAGGTCAGCTGGAATACTGTCACCTCCACTAGTTTTGTTGTTGCTCAGACTTCCTAAGGCCCATTTGACTTCACATTCCAGGATGTCTGGCTTGAGGTCAGTGACCACCCCATTGTGGTTATCAGGGACATTAAGCTCTTTCTTGTTTAGTTCTTCTGCGTAATCCTGCCACCTCTTCTTAATCTCTTCTGCCTCTGTTATGTCCCTGTCATTTTGGTCATTTATCGTGCCCATCTTTGCATGAAACCTCCAATTTTCATGCAAACCTCCAATCATACCTCCAATTTTCTTTTCATTTAAGAAGGCATTCTTATCTTCTCTAGCTATTCTCTGGAATTCTGCATTCACTTGGGTGTATCTTTCCCTTTCTCCCTTGCCTTTCATTTCCCTTCTTTCCTCGGCTATTTGTAAAGCTTCCTCAGACAGCCATTTTGCTTTCTTGCACTTCTTTTTCTTTGGGATGGTTTTGGTTGCTACCTCTTGTACAATGTTGCAAACCTCCATCCATAGTTCTTCTGGCACTCTTGTCTATCAGATCTAATTCCTTAAATCAGCCAGTGTGGTGTAGTGGTTAAGAGCATGGGACTGGGACTCAGGCGATCTGGGTTCTAGTCCCTGCTCGGCCATGGAGCCAACTGGGTGACTTTGGGCCAGTCATGGACTCTCAGCCCAACCTACCTCACAAGGTTGTTGTTGTGGGGATAAGATGGAGGAGGAGAGATGATGTTAGCTGCCTTGAGCCCTTTGCAGGAAAAAGGCAGGATATAAATCCAAAAATAAATAAATAAATAAATAAATAAATAAATAAATAAACCTATTTGTCATCTCTTCTGTATATTCATCAGGGATATGATTTAGGTCACACCTGAGTGGCCTAGTGCTTTTCCCTACTTTCTTCAATTTAAACCTAAATTTTCCAACAAGAAGCTCATGAGTGGCAGGCATGCCGAGGTGGGTGGGCCGGGGCGAGGCCAGGGCCGGCAGCCGGGGCCGGAAGCGGAGGCCGCGGGGCCTTCAAGGCCACAGACGCGTCCGGGGGGGCAGCCGAGTGGCCTGACATCGCCACCACCAACGTGCCACCCCATCCTGCCGTCGGAGGAGGCCGCGCCATGCCAGAGCCGCGCCACTCCTCCGCCGCCGTCGCTCCGGAGTCCGCCGGAGACCCGGGAGGCCCCGCGACTGGCACCGCCGCACTGCTCCACCGCGCCGCGGACCTACCGGGCAGCCGCCGCAACTCCCACCGGCTCCCACCGGCTCCCAGGCCCTGCTCCGAACCCGCCCCCTCACACGGTGAGTGGCAGGCACGCCAAGGTGGGCGGGCTGGGGCAAGGCCAGGGCCGGCACCCGGGGCCAGAAGCGGAGGCCGCGGGGCCTTCAAGGCCACGGACGCGCCCGGGGCCGGCGGGCTCGGGCCAGCGGCCGAAGGGCGACGGCCTAAGGGCGGTCGCCGCCTTTAGGGCCGTTGGGGCCGCTTGGGGGCTGGGCTGGCCGGGACCCTTGGATTTCGGCTGTGGACACATTATTGGCTACGTGGCTAAGAGGGTAAGAGGGTGGGGGGTTTTAGAGTTTTAACTTTTTAGCTATTTTAGAGGCCCATCTCAGGTAAGTTAGATTAGGATGTTACCTGGGGAGCGTGGGGGCGCCACCATTGGGGTGGTGATGGGCAATGGTCAGTATGGTTGCAATGGGGGTTTAATGTTCCCGCCTAGGAGAAGGCGTGACAGGTGGTTAACACCTGTCCCTCCTTCTGGTTACTCCCCCAACCGGCGGGTACCAGGGAGTCTTGTCAGGTGCTCCACAGGCCTAACGGTGCTGCTGCTCAACGCCAGGTCGGTCCATAATAAGGCCAACACCATCCGTGACCTGATTGTGGATGAGAGGGCCGACCTGGCCTGTATCACCGAGACCTGGGCGGGGGAGGGGGGAGATGTCTCCCTCTCGGAGCTATGCCCACCCAGGTACCTGGTGCAGCACCAACCACGCCTGGAGGGGAGGGGAGGGAGGGTCACTTTAGTTTATCGGGCTACTATTTCCCTCACAGGGCTTCCTGTCTCCTCGAGACCGGGGCTGGAGTGTCTCCACTTGGTGTTGGGTGACCGAGACAGATTGGGGATTCTGTTGGTGTACCGTGCACCCTTCTGCCCAACAGACTCCCTGCCTGAGCTGACGGAAGTCGTCTCAGACTTGGTGTTGAAGACCCCCAGGATGTTGGTCCTGGGGGACTTCAATCTCCATGCCGAGACTGACCTTTCCGGGGCGGCTCAGGACTTCATGGCTGCCATGTCAGCGTCCCGACCCATGAACGTGGACACACTTTGGACCTGGTTTTCTCGACGGGGGAGGAAGAGGGTGATCTGAGGGTGAAGAATTTACCGTATTTTTCGCTCTATAAGACGCACTTTTCCCCCCCTCAAAACTAAGGGGAAATGTGTGTGCGTCTTATAGAGCGAATGTGCCTGACACCCGGGACGCTGCCCGCCCGCCCGCGGGCACCACCAGGCCGGCATGTGCTCGGCGTGCCCTGCTCCACTGCGAACTGATCACCCCCACCAGGAAGCTCCCCACCTCCCTCCCCACGCCAATCCTGCTAAAGCCTCCGCCGCTCGCTCGCACTGTCATCCTGCGCCGATCCGCACCTCCCCCCCACGCCAATCCTTCTAAAGCCTCCGCCACTCGCACTGTCATCCCGCGCCGATCCGCACCTCCCCCCCACGCCAATCCTGCTAAAGCCTCCGCCGCTCGCTCGCACTGTCATCCCGCGCCGATCCGCCCCCCCCCATGCCACTGCGCAGATGACGCTTTAGAAGCACGATCCTTCTAAAGCCTCCACCACCCGCACTGTCATCCCGCATTGCCATCCCGCGCCGATCCGCCCCCCCCACGCCACTGCCGCGGCAGGCACAGATGACGCTTTAGAAGCACGATCCTTCTAAAGCCTCCACCGCCCGCACTGTCATCCCGCATTGCCATCCCGCGCCGATCCCCCACCTCCCCCCACACCACAGGGGGCAGGCACAGATGACGCTTTGCTTTAGAAGCACAATCCTTTTATTAAAGTTTAACAGGTTAAGAAACAGTATACATTGAAGCAGCGTTCTCTTTGAGATGTGAGAGAAGCAATTGACAATGTAAAGAGCTGGACACATGGACTGAGCAGTCAAATAGACATTGTTTCTTCCAAAAGCCTTTTGATAAAATCCATCAACAGACTCTTGAGAAAACCTGGCAGTGATGGAATAAGGGCTGTGTGTGCACACACATCTTGTCCTATGGATCAGTAACTGATTACAGAATTGAAAGCCAACATTGAGATGCATGGTATTCTCACAAGATTCTGCATTAGGATCAGTGCTTTTCAACCTGTTCATAAATGATCTGGAATTAGAAGTGAGCAATAAAGTAGCCAAGTTTGCTGATGATACTGAAATTAAAAGGGATTGTGAGGAATTCCAGTGGGACCTCTCTGAGCTGGGAAAAAGGGCTTCAGAACGGCAAATGCTTTCAGTGTAAGCAAGTGTAAAGTTAGCATGCTGGGGGGAAAGAATCTCATCTTCAAGTTTAAGCTGATGGAATCTGAACTAGTGCTGACAGAAAGGGTCTTGAGAATGTGGGGGACAGCTTGATGAAAATGTCAAATGTTAGGAGGAAATGCCATAATTAGGAAAGGAATTGAAAATCAAATTTCCAAGATCATATTCCTCTTACACAAATCTTTAATATGACCATACTTAAAGTATTGTGTACAGTGCTGGCCACCACACCTGAAAAATGACATTGTTGGAAAAAGTGCAAAGAAGGGCAACTAAAACAATCAAGGGATTGGAGCAGCTCCCCTATCAGACTTTATGCATGGTGTGAAAAAGTGGAAAGTGGGACATTTTCCTCCTCTCTGAAAAAAAAAGGGTTAATCCCCATGAAAACACCCATCACTCCTTTGTTCTGGAAAAAAAAAAAAAGATTCAACAGCAGAAGTGTAGTGAGCTTGAAATACCTTTTGGGAATGGAAGGGAAGTTCCCCACAATTCAGCTTTGTCTTTCAAGAGTTGGGCCTTTTAATACCTCATGGATAATTAACTGGGACTTCTAAATGCTTAACAAAAACAATGTGGATATAAAGTTCCCTTTCCAATTGAGGATACAAGAAACACAATTATTATAGTGATCTCTGCAACTGTGCAAATGTTAGATTTTCATGCCCTTGGTCCAGAGGAAGAAATGACACACAAGAGACCACTGAGTGAACATTTCTCTCAACTCAAAAGGATGCGTAGATGCAGCCCGAGTTTCTTAAGCATCACTTTTAAATATGAAAAAAAAGAGAGAGAAAAGTTGGAGGATTGAATTTAGGTCTCTCCTCATTGCTCACCTTCTCTGTCTAAGATAGAGGCAAGAAAAACCAGAGAGAGCAGGTATGCTGGGGGTGTGCAATCAAAAGAATTTTGTTGTTAGTTGCAAAGTCGTGTCCGACCCATCGCGACCCCATGGACAACATTCCTCCAGGCCCTCCTGTCCTCCACCATTCCCCGGAGTCCACTCAAGCTCACACCAACCGCCTGTGTGACTCCATCCAGCCACCTCATCCTCTGCCGTCCCCTTCTTCTTTTGCCATCTGTTGTTCCCAGCATTAGGCTCTTCTCCAGGGAGTCCTTCCTTCTCATTAGGTGGCCAAAGTATTTGAGTTTCATTTTCACTATCTGGCCTTCTAAAGAGCAGTCAGGGTTGATCTCCTCCAGGACTGACCAATTTGATCGCCTTGCGGTCCAAGGGACTCGCAGGAGTCTCCTCCAGCACCACAACTCAAAGGCCTCAATCCTTTTGCGCTTGGCCTTCCTTATGGTCCAGCTTTCACAGCCATACATTGCAACTGGGAAAACCATAGCCTTGACTATACACACTTTTGTTGGCAGGGTGATATCTCTGCTTTTTAGTATGCTGTCTAGATTTGCCATAGCTTTCCTCCCCAGGAGCAAGCATCTTTTAATTTCTTGGCTGCAGTCCCCATCTGCGGTGATCTTGGAGCCCAGGAAAATAAAATCTGTCACTACCTCTATTTCTTCCCCATTATTTGCCAGGAAGTGAGAGGACCGGATGCCATGATCTTAGTTTTCTTAAAAATATTCAAAAGAATATTTACAGTTTATTCAGACCTACAGGAAATACATGTGGCATTGAAGGGACTGCAGAGATGGATTCTATACAAGTTGTTTTCATCCCCTAACAGTTACATGCACAGTCTGTGGGGGATGGGGGGGTCATGCACACAGTATGCTAGAGGCACATGAGAGTAAAGCAACTGGGATTAAGTGATCCCAACACATCCCATAGTTTATTAAATAGTTCAGTAAACCATTTGATTCAGAATATTTTTTTTCTTGTTTTCCTCCTCTAAAAACTAGGTGCGTCTTATGGTCAGGTGCGTCTTATAGAGCGAAAAATACGGTATGTTTGACGCCCTTGTCATGGTCAGATGATTTCCTCGTGAGGTTTGAGCTCGAGAGTGGCCTCTCCCTCTGCAAGGGTGTGGACCAGATTGTGATGGTCCGCCCCCGGAGTCGGATGGATCCAGATGGATTCCTGAGGGCTCTGGGGGATTTTCTGGCTGACAAGGCTGGTGCTCCTGTGGAGGCCCTGGTCGAAACATGGAATGGGGAGATGACCAGGGCCATCGACGCGATCGCTCCTAAGCGCCCTCTCCAACCAGGCAGAGCCCGTTTGTATCCCTGGTATACACCGGAATTATGGGTGATGAAGCGGGTTGGGAGACGGCTAGAATGCAGGTGGAGGAAATCACGTGATGAGTCCGACCAAACACATCTTATAGCACACTATCAAGCCTATGCTGTGGTGGTGAGGGCGGCGAAGAAGCGATTCTTCTCCGCGTCCATTGCCTCCTCGCAATGCCGTCCAGCGGAGATTTTTCGGGTGATGCAGGGGCTGATAAAACCTGGCCCCGATAAAGAATTGGTGCCACCCTCGAAAGCCTGCTGTGACGAGTTCGCCATGCATTTCCAGGAGAAAGTTGCTCTGATTCATCACGAGCTGGACTCCACTCTTGATACAGATTCTTTTGGGGAGGGACCAACCATGCCTGCTTGTCCCTCGTTGTTGGATGAATTTCAGTTTTTGCAGCCTGATGATGTGGACAAGGTGCTTGGATCGGTACGTTCAACCACCTGTTTACTGCACCCGTGCCCATCTTGGCTACTAAAGAACGCCAAGGACGGGATTGAGCCCTGGATCTTGGAGGTGGTCAACGCCTCTTTGAGAGACGGCCGGGTGCCAGGCCCCTTAAAGGAGGCAGTAGTCCGGCCAGTCCTAAAGAAGGCTTCCCTGGATCCAGAGGTGGTCACCAACTATATACCGGTGGCCAACATCCCGTTTCTGGGTAAGGTGCTGGAGCGGGTGGTGGCGGGACAACTCCAGGCACTCTTGGAGGAAACTGATTATCTGGACCCATTTCAGTCCGGCTTCAGACCCGGCTTTGGCACTGAATCCGCCTTGGTCGCCCTGTATGATGACCTTTGCAGGGAGAGGGACAGGGGGAGTGCGTCCCTGTTGGTCCTCCTTGACATCTCAGCGGCTTTCGATACCATCGACCATGGTATCCTTCTGGAGAGGCTGGCAGGATTGGGGGTTGGAGGCACTGCTTTGCAGTGGTTCCACTCCTATCTCAATGGCCGATACCAGAAGGTAGTGCTGGGGGACTATGGCTCTGCGCCATGGCAGCTATGCCATGGAGTACCGCAGGGTTCCATTTTGTCCCCCTTGCTTTTTAACATCTACATGAAACCGCTGGGGGAGGTCATCAGGAGGTGTGAGCTGCGGAATCATCAGTATGCTGATGATACCCAGCTCTACCTCTCGTTTTCCACCGATCCAGGTGAGGCGGTGGCTGTGCTGAACCGGTGCCTGGCCGAGGTAATGGGCTGGATGAGGGCCAATAAACTGAAGCTCAATCCAGACAAGACGGAGGTCCTGTTGGTAGGTGGGTCAGGCTACAGTGTAGGGGACCTGACCCTAGTCTTGAATGGGGTTGCACTCCCTCTGAAAGACAGGGTCCGCAGCCTGGGAGTGCTCCTTGACCTGGAGCTGACCTTGACTGCTCAAGTGTCAGCAGTGGCGAGGAGCACTTTCCATCAGCTTCGGCTGATACATCAGCTGCGTCCCTTCCTGGAGTTCGACTGCCTGGCGACAGTGACACATGCGTTGGTGACTTCCTGGTTGGATTACTGTAACGTGCTCTACGTGGGGCTTCCCTTGAAGACGGTCCGGATACTTCAATTGGTGCAAAATAGAGCTGCCAGGGTACTGACGGGGACTGGGCGTGGTTCTCATATCACCCCAGTTCTCCATCAGCTCCACTGGCTCCCTATTGAAGTCCAGGCCCAATTCAAGGTGTTGGTTCTTACCTATAAGGCCCTAAACGGCTTGGGTCATGGTTACCTAAAGGAGCGCCTGCGACCATATATGCCCTCCCGCCCCTTACGATCAGCAGCAGAGGCTCTCCTCCGGGAACCCTCCGTGCGAGATATAAGGAGGGTGAATACTCGGAGGAGGGCTTTCTCTGCGGTGGCGCCCCATCTGTGGAATGAGCTCCCCAGAGAGGCTCACCTGGCACCGTTGTTATTTATTTTTCGGCGCCAGGCGAAGACCTTTTTATTTAGACAGTATTTTAAATGTTAATTTATTCTAATTTAAGATTATTATTTAATGGATTATTTATTTATGTTGTATGTTTTAAATTTGACCTGGAGATGGGCCAGTTTTTAATATTGCATATGTCTTTTAGTTGTTGTGAGCCGCCCCGAGGCTGCTGCAAGGGGCGGCATACAAACAAACAAATAAATAAATAAATGATATGAGCCACAGTCAACTCCTGGTCTCGTTTTTACTGACTGTATAGAGCTTCTCCATCTTTGGCTGCAGAGCACAGTCAATCTGATTTCTGTGTTGACCGTCTGGTGATGTCCATGTGTAGAGTCGTCTCCTGGGTTGTTGGAAAAGAGTGTTTGCTATGACCATCGTATTCTCTTGACAAAATTCTACCAGGCTGTGCCCTGCTTCATTTTGTACTCCAAGGCCAAACTTGCCTGTTTCTCCAGTTATCTTTTGGCTTCCTACTTTAGCATTCCAATGATAAGGACATCATTTTTTGGTGTTAATTCTAGAAGGTGTTGTAGGCCTTCATAGAACCGGTCAACTTCAGCCTCTTCAGCACCCGTGGTTGGGGCATAGACTTGGACTACTGTGATGTTGAATGGTTTGCCTTGGATTCGAACCGAGATCATTCTGTCATTTTGGAGATTGTATCCCAGTACTGCTTTTCCTACTCTTTTATTGACTATGAAGGCTACTCCATTTCTTCTGAGGGATTCTTGCTTGCAGTAGTATACCTGATGGTCATCTGAACTAAATTCATCCATTCCTGTCCATTTTAGTTCACTGATTCCTAAGATGTCGATGTTCAGTCTTGTCATCTCTTGTTTGACCACATCCAGCTTGCCTTGATTCATGGATCTTACATTCCAGGTTCCTATGGAGTATAGATCTTTGCAGCATCGGACTTTCCTTTCACCACCAGATACATCTGCAACTGAGTGTCCTTTCAGCTTCGACCGAGTCACTTCATTCTTTCTGGCGCTACTAGTACTAGCCCTCCGCTCTTCCCCAGTAGCATATTGGACACCTTCCGACCTGACGGGCTCATCTTCCGGCATCATATCTTTTTGCCTTTTGGTACTGTCCATGGGGTTTTCATGGCAAAGATACTGGAGTGGGTTGCCATTTCCTTCTCCAGTGGATCACGTTTTGTCAGAGCTTCTGCTATGACCTGTCTGTCTTGGGTGGCCCTGCACAGCATAGCTCATAGCTTCATTGAGCTACGGAAGCCCCTTTGTCATGACAAGGCAGTGATCCATGAAGGAGCCTTGTCTTGTACTCTTTTGTATATCTGTAATATTTGTAAATTCTCTATTGATTATAATCCTAGCAGACTGCTTTTGATAGATGCTTGATATCGCATTAATGAACTTTTCACCAAACTCCATTTGAACTAGTTATTGCTTCATAAATTGCCAATTAACATTGACTAAAGCCTTCTGTGCATCCATGAATAATAGCACCATTGGTTTTTCCATATGTACCTCATAATACTCTAAAATGTCCAGGATAGTTCTCATGTTATTCCTCATTTGTCTTTTAGGTAAGAAACCATTTTGGTCTGAGTGAATAAAGTATGTTAGATACTTCTTCAATCTTCCTACCATTATGGAGGCAAAAATTTTGTAATCCACATTTAATAGTGATATAGGTCTATAATTTTGAATCTGCGTCAAGTCCGTGTCTTTTTTCAGTATTAATGTAATATTTGCCTCTGTCCAAGTATTTGGTATTTTAGCATTTAACAATGCTGCATTACATATATCCTTAAGAAGCATAGCAAAAATTCCTTCAAAGGATTTATAAAACTCTGCCGGTAGCCCATCCGGGCCAGGAATTTTGTCATTCTTTTGACTCTTAATTGCCTCTATTACTTCTGTGATTGTTACTTCTTGATTCAATACTTTTTGGTATTTCTCCAGTAACTTTGACAGGTCTCCCTTTTGGATATATTCGTTTACTTTCTCAGTTGAAATCTCATCATTCTGGTATAGCTTTGCAAAGAAATCTTCCGCTATTTTCTTGATATGTATACTTTGTACTTGTAATCCCTCTCCATCCTTCAATTTACTTATTAGTCTCTTCTCTCTCTCTCTCTCTCTCTCTCTCTCTCTCTTTCTTTCTTTCTTTCTTTCTTTACTTTATAGGCTAACCATCTCCCTTCTTTATTAGCATTTTCAAAGAAGTTCTGTTTGGTCAATTTCATTTGCTTAGTGAGTTCGTTTGTATCCAGGACGTTCAGTTTATCTTTCAGAATATTCATTTGTACCTTAAAGTCTTTTTTGGATGGATCTTCCTGTAATTCTTGTTCACATTTCGTCAATTCCTCTGCCATTTTAGCTTGTTCTTGTTTTCTCCTTTTTATTTTTGCTGAGTATGTTATTATCAGCCCCCAACATAGGCTTTGGCTGTATCCCAGACATTTTGCAAAGAGATGTCACACCGATCTGCAAAACAATGGCTCGGAATCAGTTTCTTGTCAAGGCAAACAGGTTTATTTACAATTGAATACATGGATCCATGGGTGCCTAAGATAGGAACACCTCATGTTAATTTCCTTAGGATACACGTCACAACACCATAAAGAAAAGTTATGTTTCATTCTAATTAGATACTCTTGACAGGCCTTCTAAACTAAAGTTACCTTGAACAGGCTGGCCAAGTTAAGTAAACAAAAAGGTTACATGTGTGAACTTACAGGGTTAGGGAGGCACTCTGGCACATACATAAAATACAAAGATAGCAATTGACAGTTACCCACTAATGAAGTGGGGTCATTTGGTCATCACCACCAGACACTGAGGAATCCTTTGATCTGTTTATGGCAAGGCAGTGTGGCGGGATTATATATCTTGTTTTTCTGGGTACAGAGGTTTCTTCAGTTTTAATTTGAAAGAATATTTGCATTTCCTTATTTATCTCTTCTGTGAATTTTTTATCCTTTAATAAGGCTTTGTTTAACCTCCATCTGGGCGTTTTTACTGTCCCTTTCAGTAATATAGCTACAGGATTGTGATCTGCCCAGACATTTGCCTCTATTTCAGCTTCTAGCAGGTCTGGTACTAAGTCTGGGGTTATCCAAACCATATCAATTCTAGACCACGACCTGTGTTTATTCAAATAGAAAGTATATTTAGCAGAGGTTGGGTTTTTATGTCTCCAGACATCTATCAATCTGAATTCTTCAATCATATTAGAACAAGACTTTGGAAGTATCCCCCTGCCTTTTCTGCCCTTAATCTCACTCTTATGATGCATTTTCTTGTCCACAATTGCATTAAAGTCTCCCATTACACACATGGTCTGGTAGTCCAATTGTAAGAGTAAATCATGTAGTTTTTGGTAAAACATTTCCTGGTGGTCATTTGGGGCATAGATCGCCACTAAAAGCACCTTTTTCAGTTTCATTGTGATTTCAACCATCAGAATCCTACCATCCTCATCAGCTAATATATATTTAGGGTCTAATTTTTCCTCCATGTATAATGCTAAACCTCTTTTCTTTTGAGAAGCGGAAGATAAACTTTCCAAGCTTTAAACATTCCAAAAGCTTACTATGTTGTTTCTTAATATGTGTTTCTTGTAGACAAATGATATCTAATTTTCGTTTTTGAAGTTGAAAGAAAATCCTTCTCCTCTTAGAGGGTCCGTTTAGTCCATTTACGTTTAAAGAGAACAGTTCAATTCTTCCTTCCCTTTTGAAAGCCATATTTTAAAAGTAAATATTTATCTACTTATGCTTCACCTTTACACTTTTACCTTTTTTCTTTTCCTTTAGTTCCAGTGTCTTTCCCTCTTGTTGTAAGTCTGTATTCACTATTTCTCCTTCTTCAGAGTGATATGATGTTAGTTCCACTGGTTCAGCACCTTTCCCTCCTTCTTTTGGAGCACCCAATTCTTCCTCTTCAAATGTAGTTCTAAATTTTTCATAAAACTCTTGTGCCTTGAAGATCGAGTCCAGCTTGTATCTTGTAGAGTTCCAGGTGAAAAATATTCCTTTCGGCGTTAGCCACCTAAACATTATCTCTTTCTTAATCAGCTTTGTAGTAAGGAACACATATTTCTTTCGTCCTTCTCTAATCCTCCATGGTATTTGTTTCAAAACAGTCACCTCATGATGATCATCCACCTTTAAAGGTTTATCATGTACAGCTCTTAAAACATTGCCTCTTATAGACCTTTTTGAAAATTTAACATGGACTTCCCTTGGAAGTTTATGTTTCCTGGCATAACTTGAATTCACTCTATAAACAAGGTCAATGCTTATGTCCACCTCTTCATTTTCCAGATCCAATGCCTCTGCCAGCATAGTAATTATTAATTCCTTTAGGTCCTCATTCTTTCCTTTGGGTATATTCTGGAATCTCAGATAATTAGATGCCTTCTCCATCTCTAATATAGCAAGTGAATCCCATAATGACTTGCTTGTTTGTTTTATTGTGTTTCTTTGTCTACTGTTTCAATTTTTTTCATGGGCTTGTTACATTTTTGGGGTATTCTGTTCGGTTTTAAGTCAAACATCTGCCAGTTGGTTTGATACATCCTTAACAGAGCTATCCAGTTGGTCAAGATGTTCTCTTTGTTCATTTGCGAAGCTTTTCTGCTCAGCTGACATGTTCCTCTGTTCTGCTAATATATCCCTCTGTTCTAAGCTTAATTTTGATATAGAATTTTGCATAGCCTCATGGGATGCTTGCATAGCTGCTAAAGATGTTTGTATCACCAAAAGAGTCATTTGTAGATCTTTTTGGTATTTTTCGGCATCTGCGGCTTTGGACTGGTGAATTGGACTCTGAGCAGCTGATGTAGGTGCCGAAGAGGAGGAAGAGTGTGTTTTTTTCATAGTGATGGTAGTTTTTTGCTAGTAATTGCAAGGAAGCAACAAAAAAGAGAAAGAGAAGAAAAAGAGAAAAAAAAACCTCCAAGAGAAAAGAGGAAGAAGACTTGCAAATCCAATAGTCACAGGGTGGCAGCAAAGAGTTATTTTGTCTTTATGTGACATCACAAAGAAGACTGAAAAAAGAAAATGTCCGCTCGTCAAAGATAAGTAGAAGTTTGTTTTTCTATCATTTAATCTACAATAGTTTTTTATTCTGATTCTTCACCCTTGGCGAGGTTAAAAAAAAGAAATCTTTCTTTCCAGCCTCATATTTTCCAAATCTCAGTTCCTCTCCTCTAGATTAATCTCTGCTTAAACTCCGCAGGGGCGGCGGGGAATTCCTCTCTCTGTCAAGGGGGCTTTTCTTTCTTCTTTGTCCCAATTAGTATCTGCTTCAGTTCTTTCACAGGTAATATTGGAAAGTTAGAAATGCTTACCCAGCAGGTCCAATGAACTTCAAGCTGTTATCCTATGCTATATCCAGTCATCTATGGCTTGCAGGGAGCGGATCTCTCCCCTGTGTTGTTTGACTCAGAAAATCCCAAGTTTCTCCCAGTAAATATGGAGCCGCCGCCCCACATCACCCAGAAGTATGCTCGGACTTCTTTTCCCTGCCCCGACAGGGCTTGGATGAGCCTCTCGCAGCTCACTGTTGAACAAATTACCGGCATGATTTTGGGAGCCCCCGTTCTTCACAGCCATCTTGCCACGATGTCAACTGGAAGTCATCTCACTAATTTTCAGTTGTACCTATTAGGTCATATTCACCCTCCTGTATTAATCATTGAAGTTCATGCTGTTTTTTCCCCATGCTCCAGACATTAGTATAATGAAGACCATGTGCTTTATACTCCAGCTTTCTTCCTTTATTTTCTGGAGAACTATTATTGAGCACTGTTAGAGTTGCTCCCTCTGTTGTGGTGCTTAAGACTTTGTCTGTTGTTAGATGAACTTCTCCCTTCCCTGTGGGATTCACTTTAAACCCCTCCTGATATGCCTCTTCATGGTGTGGCCAGACATACTCTTTCTAATCCTTGTAAGGTGCAACCCATCCCTTGCCAGCACTCTTATCTTCCAGGAAGTGTAGCCCATTATCCCAGAATCCAAATATTTCACAGCACCAACTTCGTAGCCAGGAATTCACCTTTTGTATTTTTCTTTCTCTGTCTATTCCTCTCCCAAGAATTGGAAAGACTGTAGAGAAAACTATCTGGGCCACAAAGTTCTTAACTTTCCTCCCCAAAGCTTCACAGTCTTGTGTGATTTCTTCAAAACTCTGCTTGGCAGTGTTATTTGTTCCCACATGTGTGAGAAATAAGAGAAATGTGTTAGTGGGGTGTATGAGCCTTGGCAAACTTTCAGTTATATCACAA
Source organism: Varanus salvator macromaculatus (assembly GCA_023646645.1). Taxonomy (NCBI): domain Eukaryota; kingdom Metazoa; phylum Chordata; class Lepidosauria; order Squamata; family Varanidae; genus Varanus; species Varanus salvator. Next base: position 3,260,915 of record JAIXND010000774.1, on the reverse strand, counting down.
AGCTGTCCTCCAGGGAGACAGCATACCTGATGAGTCCACAGGTCTTCCTGACATACGTTTCCATCCAACACAACAAGGAGTCTCCTACAACTAACACTCTTCCCTTCTTGTTCTTGCAAGCCTTGGTATCATTGCCACTTCTTGGTTGACCTTTGGCCTCTTGTTCAGTGTCACATGATACATGCTGTTCTTCTACTGGAGTCATCCTCCAGTCTCATCCTTGAGTAACTGAAAGGGGTGCCATAGTTCCACTGCTTTCACTGGTGCAAATTGTTTTCTAGTTCTTCACGTCACCTTTTTCCAGAAAGTTTCTCCTCATTTTCCTTTGCCTCGGGAAAGTTTCTCCTCATTTTCCTTTCCCTTTTTTTTCTGCCTAAGCTTGCTGTTGCACTTCTAGCATCTGGACTACTCTTAGCTTCTGCAGTTCCACCACTTCATCTAAAACCTCTTCATCTTCTTTTATTCCTTGAGGATGGACACTTGCTGTTCTAGTGCTTTTCTTCTTCTAACAGAGCTACTAGTTTGTACTTGATACACATGTAGGCCATGCTGACCTCAGGCAAGAAAACCTCAGGCAAGAAAACAAACAGCACAGACATTGCAGGTCAACCCCACTGGGGAGTCTTCTCAGTCCAATCTTTCTACTATCTTTTTGATTCTAGCTTGCTTGGCCTGTTGTAACAACCAGTGCTTTTTCCTCTGTGTAAAGGTTAACAACACAGTCATACTAGTAAATAGAAGGGGAGAACTGGGTATGTTCAGCCTTGAGAAGAGAAGACTGAGGGGGGACATGATATCCCTATATAAGTACCTCAAAGGCTGTCACAAAGAGGAAAGTCAAGATCTCTTCTTGCTTGTGCCAGAGTGTAGGACACAGAATAATCAATTCAAGTTGTGACAACCCAGAGTCAGACTAGATACCAGAAGATTCCTCACTGTCAGAGCAATATGACAGTGGAACCAGTTGCCTCTGGCCTCTGCCGTGGCCTCTCCCACATTGGAGACATTCAAGGTGAAACTGGACAGCCATCTGAGTGGGATGGTGTAAACTGGTGTCCTGCAACAGCAGGGGGTTCAGCCTAATGGCCCCTTTCAACTCTACTATTCTATGAAGGGTTTTACAAGGAAGAAAACAAAGGGGGGAAGAAAAAGAAGGAAAAAAATAAACAGTTTTAAAAGAGAACTTGTTTTTTATTGAACCCCAACAAAATAAAGTTTAACAGCGATCACAGCATCCAATTCTCTGTAGTCAGAAGGCAACAGTAACTTTACTTTAAAAAAAGACTTTAGAGCTACCTGTTCTACATGTTCACTCATGTGTTCCTACAATTTAAAAAAAAAACAATCTCCCAAAGTGTAACTGCTTTGTGCTGTAGGGGCTCCAATTCAGCAAGGCTTGGTCAATCTGTGCTTCCCCCTCAGCAGTCTCAGAGGGGAATTACATGTTAGAAAAGACATGGGACTGCTGCCATAAATGGAAGCTCTAAAATGAATTCCCCTTCTCTCACTCAAGAATGTCCAGCTCAGCTTACAATTCTGACATTGTTACAGTGTGCATTTTTTCCACAGATGAAAAGGCAGCAAAAGCAGAGGACAGGCTACCTAGCACTTTTCAGATATTTCTGCCTAAAATTCCTACAAGCCCCAGCCAGCATGGCAAGTGGTCAGGAATTACAGTGATTGTTGTCTAAAACATCTGGAGGGAATCAGGTTGCCTACTACTAGGTAGAGGGGAGAAAGGCAGGTTTCCTTACCTGTAACTGTCATTCTTTGAGTGCTTATCTGTGCATGCAGGGCTCTTTGTGCATGTGTGGAGCAGTTTTTGGGAAGATTCCAAAGCTGATTAATTATTATTTGGCAGGAGCCTAGCCCCCAACATGACTAGCATGTGGGCACGGTTCCCACTGAGACCTCAGTTCGAGACTGAGACTGCCATCATAGTCACATCAAGAGATGTGCAACCCATGTGTCAAATGAGAGACACCAGAGAGGCTGGCAGGTGGGTATGTGCGAATGCACAGATGACCATTCAAAGAACAACAGTTACAGATAAGGAAACCTGCCTTTATTCTTTGTGGTCTCTGTGCATCATACATGTAGACTGGCAAGCTCACCTCAATGAGGAGGGTGGTGTTGTTCATCAGACCACTCTGCTGAAGACACAGTCCTTCCTGGAGTTAACATCAACTGTAATAGTGAATAAAGGTTGAAGGGTATAAGTCAGTGAGTGACACTCCAGCATAGAGAGTGGTAGAGGTAGAGGTAGCTCTGGTAGAGTTTGCTTTAACAGTTCTGGAGAGTTGAACTCCAGAGAGCTCATACATCAGGGATATGGGGTGCACAATCGCCCTGGAAAGCCTTTGTGGGAAAACAGGGCTCCACTGTTATGGTTCACCATAGAGGACAAAAACTCTCTGGGATTTTCTGAAGGATTGAGTCCTGGATTTGAGTCCTGCTAGCACTTTTGCCAGGAAGTGAGAGGACCGGATGCCATGATCTTAGTTTTCTTATGTTGAGTTTCAAGCCAACTTTTGCATTCTCCTCTTTCACCTGCATCAAGAGGCTCTTTAGTTCCTCTTCACTTTCTGCCATGAGAGTGGTATCATCTGCATATCTGAGGTTGTTGATATTTCTCCCAGCAATCTTAATTCCAACTTGTGATTCATGTAGCCACACTTTCACATGATGTGCTCTGCGTATAAGTTAAATAGACAGGGTGACAGAAGGAGGCTCAATTCTGAGAGCTGCAAGTTCAACAGCTCTGAGGACAGAGGTGACAGCAACCAAAAGGGTCGCTTTCTGGGAAAAAAGGCATAGATCAGAGGAAGGTTTTGACTCAAAGGGAGGGTTAGTGAAAGCATGGCGGATGACTGAGAGGCTCCAGGATGGAGAAGGGCATCTGATGGGAGGGGCTAAATTGAGGACCCCTTTGAGAAACTTACAAATTACAGGATGGAAGAAAGCTGTATGTCCTAGAATAGGAGCATGGAAAGCTGATATGGCAGCCGTGTACACCCTGATGGAGGAGTAGGAGAGACCCTTCTTATTCACGGAGTTAAGGAAGAGGAGGATTTGAACAGGAGAGGCTATGGCTGGAGAGAAGTCATGTTGCCTTGTGAAGATAGTGAATACTGTCCACTTACCATCATATGATTTTTGAGTAGATGGTTTAAAAGAAGCCTCACAGCTTTGAGGTCAGGAGGGATGTCTATCAGTGGTGCGGACTCTGTTGAATTATTCATGTGGTGAGTTTGAGAATAGTCAGGTTGAGATGGAAGGTTTTGCTGTGGTCCTGAGAAAGGAGGTCCATATGACACAACAGGTGGAGGAACATCCTGTTGGAAAGGTCAAGTAGGAGAAGGAGCCAGTGCTGTATGAGCTACCATGGTGTAATAGGATGACATTGGTGAGATCTCGAGAGATTTTTGTGAGGACTTTTGGGATCAGGAGAAACAGGTAGAACAGGTTTCTGTTCCAGGATAGCAGAAATGCATCTCCGAGGGAGGGAGTGCCCAGGCCTGCTCTTGAACAGAACAGACTGCATGCACATGGTGTTGTGTTTGGTAGCGATTGGATCTACCTGAGAAACACCCCAACAATTCCAAAGGGATTGAAGACCATGGTGTGTAGTTCACATTTGTGGCACTTGGAGAAGTCCTGCTGAGAGAGGGTTGGTAGAAGCGGGATGGTGAGTGGACCGGCAGACTCCACATGGGCCACTTCAAAGACTGGTTCTTTCACTCTGGTGGGTTCCTGTCTACGATTGAGCCCAAGATTGTGAGCCATGTGGGGAACTTGGGAAGAAAAGAGGCCCAAGTCCTCTGGTGTGTGAGGAAAATCTAATGTTGGTATAGAAATACCAGGTGGTAAGTCAGAGTGTTGGTCCAGAAAGGAGATGACCGAAATTGAAATGAACTGGTCTATGTCTGACTGATTTGGTTTGGTCTGTGTGGTGGCTAAGTATGCTAAAAGGAGGTCGACTCACGCAAGGGATAGTTTCCTGGGTAGGTTCCTGAACAGGCTTGGAAAAGGGAGGAACACACCGTGGTCCTGGTATAGGATCCCGATTGGACCCATAGGGGCTTCAATGGGAGCCTTCGTGCCTGGAGTTTATGGATCCCCATTGCTCAACACAGTATTTGGTATTGATGTCCCCTTGATGTCCCAAGGGAGTTTGATGCCTTCTGTGTGAGGTCTCAGTCAAACGAGAGCGAGAACAATGTCTATGTCTTTGCTGTTCTGAATGGAGAAATACACTAGGAATCAAAGGCAGAGGCAAGGTTTGCCTCTGCACCAATGGGTGCTTGGGTTTTGAGAGTGGAGCTGGAGCTGGATCACACATCTCCCCCTCTGAAACTAAGATGCTTTTTGGTTGGAAGGGAAGCTCCTGAGACTGTCTTGGTATCAGAGCAGAAGGGCAGCTCTATTCTTGCTACTGTACATGGGAGATGGTGGAGAATCCGTGCATTTTTGGCCACTCTTAGCACTCTCCTTCTCTTTGTTAAGGATGAGCAATTTAGAGGACTTTGCCTTCTCGTCTGTTTTTTTCTGTTTCATTGTTTTAGGAATTTTAGCTGGTGGAGGAGCAAACATCTCCTCCGTGGTTGGGAGAATTGGGGCCCCCAAGTTAGATGATTGAGGACCCTCTGCAAGCAGGGCACAGCTGCAGTGTTTCCTTGCCTGCTTGGTAAAAGCTTGGCAGTGATAGCAGGATTCTACAACATGAGATTCTCAGAGGCAGAAAAGGCAAAGAGGGTGGCTGTCTGTAGGAGGGAGTTTACTACTGCACGTGGTGCAATTGCAGAAAGGAGCCTTCAATGCCATTTCATTAGTTCAATGAGGCGCGAGGTAGGGCAGTGTTAGCGGGCGAAGGTTCTCCCACTGAGAGCTCTTGTCATCCAAGGTCTGATTTTAAAATTATTCTCTCTCTCTCTTTCTCTTCTAGTGAGAAGAAATGACTGGTAGGAAAAACTCATCGAAGGCAAACAATTTTGTGAGGTAAGTAAGAGAAGGAACTTCCCAATGTGCTCACAATGGTGGTCGAAGAAGAACTGAGGTCTTGGTGGGAGCCCCACTCTCACGCTAGTCACGTTGGGGGCTGGGCATCCACCGAATAATAATTAATTAGCTTTGGAATCTTCCCTAAAACTGCTCCATGCATGTGTGAGGAGCCCCACATGTGTGATGCACACAGACCATGAAAAATAACATGGCAATTGGCTGCCATTTGTAGAGATAGCTCAGTGTAGTTTTGCCCTTCCCTGTTAAAACAGATATGTGACAAGACACTTCACAAGAACTTCAGCAATAGTATGAAGTTTTTCCCAGCCTTCCTAAATTTGAATTTCCTATGGAGACAACCTAGTAAAGCCAATAAAACAAGAGCCAAGATGGGTATTAATTTTCTGAGTCCCTCCTAAGCTATCTGTTCGGCAAACTTTTGATAGTTAATTACTAAAGAAGCCACATTCTTTCTGCCTGGAAGATCTCCCACTAAGCCTTTTCCTCTACAAGCTGCTGGGAATTCAGTCACAAGTAATACTGATACAGAAACTTTCCATGATCTTTTCCTCCCTTTGCAGAGATTCTAACAACTTTATATAAAGTAAGGTTTGGACCTAGTATGCCTGTGAGTAAATATTCTTGTGGTTACACATTCCAGCTCTTGCCTGCTTTCTTGCTGTAAGCTTCATTGCAGTCCAATTCATTTTGCAGATTCTGATGTGTATTGAATCAGGATGGTACATCAGATAAAACAGATGGAAGAGGGAAAAACACAGAAGTTGGATGTAGAAGGCTATCAGACCACGGCACTTGAAGTGAAATAAGTGCTTCATAAATACAAGCCAAGTTTTTGACTTGATTAACTTTCTTTGCTTAAGAGTCATCATAGAGAGGATTGTTGTAGTTTCCCCAGGATCCATAGTCATGATCATCAAAGAGTCGTCCATAAGAAGAATGCCTGAGAATGAAAAAGAAACAGTACTTTACCCCTACTATACTGCACTTCCCTGTACAGTCATTGCTATTTACTCTACTCAGAACCAAGAAAGTGAGCCCTAAAACATGGCCAGTACTCCCTGCATCAACATACTGTTGGGGGAATACCCTCTGGCATTCCATTGCTTCCCCTGTCTCTTATTCATTAAACTACCAGATAACCAGTACATCCTGTCAACTATTGCCTTGGGAGATTCACAAGCAACCTCTTCATCATAGTTCTTGCACCATGTTTATCTTGCTGCCTGTTGCCAATGAAGTGAAGATTGCCCAGGCCCAGCATCAGACCAAAAACAGGAGAAGCTCATTTCGCTCTTCCATCCATGAAGAACTCAGGGCCAAGCTACACAATACATTAGACCAGGGTTCCTCAAACTTTTTTACCAGGGGGCCAGCTGAAAGCTACCGGTGCTGGGCGTGGGCCGGAAAGGTGGTGCCGGCAGGGCGCATGGGCCGGTGCAGGAGTGGGGGCGGGGTGCGCGGGCACACGCTTGCTGAGGCGGGGACAGGGGGTGCAGGTGTGGTGAGGTGTAGGCGGGTGCGCACTGCAAGGGGAGGGGAGGCAAGGGGAGGGGAGGCAAGGTGGGGGTGGGCACGCGCCACTATGCAGCGGCGGGTACGTGGAGTAGCTTGCTTGCTTGGAGATCGTTTTCTCCGAGCAAGTCCAAAACGATCTCCTTGCAAGCAAGCCATTGCCTCTGCATGCGGCAGGCGAGGTGGGTGGCAGCAGGCGCCGTAGCCTGCGCATGGCGCATGTGCGGCATGTTGAAAATCTCTGAGGCGGGCCGGATAAATGGCCATAGTGGGCCAGATCTGGCCCCCATTCCGTAGTTTGAGGAACCATGCATTAGATGTACAGTGCCTTGCAAAAGTATTCATCCTCCTTTGACTTTCCCACACTTGTATTACAATATGGAACAGAAATGTATTTAATTGTCATTGTTATCATGTGATGTATGTGATAACTTACACATATACATATGTGAATACTTAATACCTAATACCTTGAAGTTACAAACGTCATACTGAGAGCTATGCAGTGAGAGCCAGTGTAGTGTAGTGGTAAAGAATGCAGGACTAGGGTTCAGATGAACTGGATTCTAGTTCCTACTCTGCCATGGAGCCAACTTTGGGCCCATCACAGACTCTCAGCCCAACCTAGTTCACAGGGTTGTTGTGGGGATAAGACTGACAGCAGCAGCAGAACAATGTAAGCCACTTTGAGTTCATTGTAAGAAAAAAGTAGGCTATACATCTAATAAATTAATAATATACAAACTTTTTAGTGTGGTGCAAAACATAAGTAAACATAAAGAAAGTGATTCACCCCTTGAGTCAATGCCTAGTAGAAATACCTGCAGCAATTACAATTGCAAGTCTTTTTGAGTAAGTATTTACACATCTGGATCGTGCAATGTTTGTCCATACTTTCTGAAAAAACTGCTTCCCAGTGGGTGGGGATCACTGATGAACTGAAATGTTCAAGTCTTGCCACGGATTCTTAGCTGGAGTGTGGGGTGGGCTTTTGCTGCAATGTGGGCTATGATAAGTAATTCAGCTTGTGGTTTTTAAACTACTCCAGTGCAGGCTGTATGTTTAAGGTCACTGTTGTGTTACAATGTGAACTTATTAATTCTTTGGGAATACTTGTTCCTACAGTTTATTGCAAATGATTAAGTTAAATTTGAATAAGTTGATTAATGAGATTTCAAGACAAATGGACAGACGGGCATTTATAAAGTTAAGTCTATGAAGAAGGACATATGAACTTCAAATGAATACTATGCCTGAAATTGTCTGTGTCTTTCATGATATTCCTTTACGTGTACTGGCAAGTATTTCCAGAAGCTTAATGTTTTGCATCATACATTTTTATGGGGTTCCACTCCAGCATGAGTATCTTTGAAAATAATACAACTTTTGATCAAAGAGAGTAGATTTGGACTCTTAAAACTTTCCTGATACCATTGGGCCTATTTGTTGACTTGTGCTAGATTTTGGTCTTTTCCACTTAGATTAGAGAGAGCCAGTGTGGTGTAATGGTTAAAAGCATGGGACTAGGACTCAGATGATCTGGGTTCTAGTCCCCGCTCAGCCATGGAGCCAACTGGGTGACTTTGGGCCAGTCACAGACTCTTAGCCCAACCTACCTCACAGGGTTGTTGTTGTGAGGATAAGATGGAGGAGGAGAATGATGTAAGCTGCCTTAAGACCTTTGTAGAAAAAAGGCAGGATATAAATTGAAAAATAAATAAATAAATTAGATATTCCTCTCTGGTGTCTCAACCAAAAATGGAATAAAAAACTGGAGCATCTTATCTTGCCCAATCAATGCAAGGTTTCCGTATCATCTGTTTCACAAGGGCTCCTGGATCTTTAGTAGTAAAGGTTTCCCCATGACATTAAGTCCAGTCATGTCTGACTCTAGGGGGTGGTGCTCATCTCTATTTCTTAGCCAAGGGAGCCATTTCTCTGCAGACAGTTTCCATGGTCATGTGGCTGGCATGACTAAATGCCAAAATGCATGGAATGCGGTTACCTTCCCACTAAAGTGGTACCTATTTACTTGCATTTGCATGCTTTTGAATTGTTAGGTTGGCAGGAGCTGGGCCAGAGCAATGGTAGATCACCTCATCCCATGGATTCAAACTGTTGACCTTCCAATTGACAAACCCACTAAGTCACCCATGTCCTCTCATGGGTTCAGACTATGTTTAATTTAGCAAAAAAGAATGTTTTTAGTATAAAGAATGCTACAATGTCTTGTTGATACTTAGTGTCTTACTAAAGTGGTCAATTGTTAGAAGTTCGATGCTGCTAATGCTTCTCTTCTTTTGGTGATACCCAATGGCAGCTTCCTTTTGGGAGGAAGTAATAATTTGGATAAATTTTGTGATGGAATTTTTTTTGTACAAAAATTTTAAAGATACACATGTCCTTTGAATTACCTGTTTTACCTGTTTATCTCATGGAATTTACACTAAGTCAGTACAGATTGATTTTCCGAGTCTTTTTGACAGCTAAAAGGATAATACTAAAACACTGCAAGGATAATTAGCCACCTGCAATAACACAGTGGGTGAAAAATTTAATGAAAAATTCTGTTTTTGAATGTGTGGCCTTTAGGCATAACCTACAAATGGAAAAATATACGGATATTTGGGCTGCTGCAGTTCACATTTATGCATAATTATTTTCAATAATTGGAGCATGTTCTGTGACATACTGATGCATAAATGTGTGTGCGCACATGCACACACACAACACCACTGTTAAATATCTTTATAAACCTTATTTAAAATTATGTTTTAGTTTATATTATTCTCTTTTTCCTTCTCTAATGGTGTGCTTTGTTTGTGTTGTACAATGAAAAATATTAAGAAGGGGTAACAATGCGAATGTTTTATGTTTCAATTTTAGGTCACACGAATGTGCATGAATGCTTCTGCAAGACCCTGTGAACAACAAATGCAGTGGAGTCTGGGAGAATTTAGATTAGATGGGGGAGTTTTAATCCTCCTGTCTCTTGCCAAGCTCACAACAAAGATTGTCCCCTGAACACCATTGCAATTTGTATTGGGAGGGAAACTCCCATTGGAACCAATAAAGGTGAATCACTGGATGCAGAATAAAAGAATGATAACAAAGGGACAATGAGGAGATGGAATCTGTGGTGGAGAGATCTGTTGGGGCAACAAATGAGGAAACGAAGACAGAGGAAAAACCTAGGAGTATGGATACCTAGGAGAAGTGTGTGTGTGAGTGCATGTGTAGCAGTGGCAGCAGCTAAGGAGACAGTATGAAGTGATGCTGGGAAAGATTAGTTCATATGTTATGGGCTACAGAGAGAAAGGGGGTATTAATAGAGAAGGGGGGAAGCTAGCTAAAATTGTATGATCCCTCTGAGTGGATGAAAACGAAGTGATTTCAGCAAGTGAATTTTATGCAAACTCTTTCACTTTCAGGACAACAGCTGAGAAGCTAGCCTCTTCCTAAGGAATGACTGTGTCTCCTCTAAATAAGCAGGTGCGAAATCTTACCTGATCTTCAGGAATGTGGCTAGGCCAAACACCACCAGTACCACTACAATCACTGTTACAGTAATGGCTGCAATGCTTCCTGAACAGGAAAATTAATGCACACATAAATTGAATATTCAGTTACTGTCAACTCCACACAACAGTTATTCTTCAGTATTATAATTTAACACAGCACATTTGCATACTGCCATCTAATGTAGGAAATGTGATAGCTCCAGATAGGTTTTTGCTCAGAGAGCTAGCTATAAGAATGGAATCTGTACTTAGCTTAGCTTCTACAAATCCTGCAACACGTACATAATTACTTCTAAATAAATATATTGTTTTCTACTTCAGTTTGGTCACACAATTCTTTCAAAATGTCAGATGAAGAAAAAAGTGTTGGGACCTAAGTAAGCACTGTTGCATGATCATTGTTATCTTCAATAGCAATTATATCATGCAGTTCAAGTACTTCATGCAGGGCAATATCAATATCCAGCTATCATGATAAAGGTAGGGAAGAAGCTGAGAGATTAGCCACTTGCTTGAATCAGGTACTTCTGAGTTTCTTTGCCTACATAAGTGGCTCAATGCTACTCCAGTCTTTATATCAGCTTCAGGCCAAACTAGGTATTTCTTAAATCAGGTGTAGCAGAGCTAGATGTAATTAGCTACTTACTTCTACCTATGGAATGGGAGTGGGGGCACATGGACCCTTGTGAATGAAATTCTCTCCCCTGATTACTGGAGAACCAACTAGCTGACTTCTTTCCTTATCTCATTGCCAAGAATCATAGAAATGGCCCACCTACACTTCATGTATTCTCAAAGATACTTCTTAGGTCATAAAGACCAGGCATTGAGATCTTTAAAAAAGATGAAGCTCAAATACTAAGATTCCAACAGTGGTAACTCTGCTGACATTTGTTCACCTTAAGTTGTCACAGTAGACACATAGGATCTTTGTTCTCATAGCCATTGATAGTTTTCCACATAAGTAAAATATGTGGCTAATAATAATTCCTTCACAAAAGAGATAAGCAACAATTAGTGTGGGGGCACAGAATTCTAGCAAAGCTTTCAGATATGTCTTTTTTTTTTAACATTCCTAAATTGCCTTAGTAGAAAGAATTAATATAATAATTATAATAAATATAATAATTAGGATTATTGGTACCAAATATTAGGTTTGAATAAATCAGATTTGCAAGTGATGGGCTTATGCTTTAAACCAGGGGAAGGGAAGGATTCCAAGAGAAAGAGGAAGGCTTTTGGGGTAGGCTTGCAAGAACTATCCCAAGTCCCATGATCTGGTTGAACTGTCCTTCCCTTCCATCATGGAGTCTTCTACCAACAACTACCCAGGGAAAGAATTTTACGATTTTTTAAAAAAAGCATTGTTTTTGAGGATGTCAGTAGTACACTTTTATCATACTTTTAAAATACTCTGGAGGGTTTTCTATTCTGAAAAGTGGCATATAAGTGATGGAAATAAATAAAACTGATACCCTCCAAACACTTTGGATTACAATTCCCATAACCATTGGCAACTGACCAACATTAACCTGGGATTAGGGCAGTTATTGTTAAGCACATCTGGAATCAGGTCACATCACAGTTTAAAAAGTTTAATCATGATATGTAAATTGAGAAACCATGCTTTGTTGTGGGTTTGCAATGATTTGCATGAGGGCAGGTAGAGGAGAACACTTATGGCCATCATTCTGCCTCTACAAGTTGTTGAATAAGACTGGATGAGTAGACAGAAAATGAAAGTAGTCCGACGTGTCTAAAATGGCTTGTAGATTTGAGTTCTACATTATGACTGGTGCAAACTATAGTGGGCAACTCATGGCTCTTTAGATGTTCTGGCTTACATCTCCCATTCGACCTAACCAACATATGCAATGGTGAGAGATGATTAGAATTGTAGGCCAAAAGATTTGGATGGCCACATGACTACCCTTGTTTTTTTAAAGATGACTGAACCAAGTCTACTTAGGGCTCAGAAGCTCAACATCCACTTTTTAAAAGGTATGTAAGAACATTACATTATTCACCTGGGCTATTTTATGCATGTTTAGACAGCAATCTTACAACTCTGTAACTGTAGGACTCATTTCTACTTAAATCTGTGCAGGAGTGAATCTTAAGTGTAAATAAAAGCTTTTAGAGTGTGTCATGACAAATGAAGTAAGGCTAAACACCATCAAGAATTCAAAATTCTTCAGAATCCAAACTGACCTTTTTATGTGATGAGGGGAGTTTCTGCTGTATGAAATACACATTCATCCACTAAGGAAATGAAATGAAACGAAAGAAATCTAATTTCCAAAGAGCAAGTAATAAATGTGCCACTTCAAACTGCAGCTATTTGGAGCCCTGATCAAAATTGGGACCAGGTCATGTGGGCATGCTATAAGCCAGGCAAAAATCACTCCACAGGTAGAATTTGGCTAAAGAGAGAAACTCCTTCCATTGCCAAGGATGGCAAGAATAAGGCATATAACATAAACATATTGACAGGCAGTGCTACCTTGGAATTTCCTAGGGAAATTCCTAATGGATCTTCCCCATTACCCATGATGTGCAGTTTAGTCAACTGAGGCTTAGGACATGGGAGAATTTTGTTTATAGAATATGTCTCCTTTTCCATTGCTCAATTTTGGGGAGAGTGGAGGAAGAAATCCACCTCTTTTATCTTTCTGATTATTTAAACAGTAACATTGACCTCTGCCTTATACTTCAAATTAACAAGGAAAAAAATTAAGCAACAAGACTAATAAGGCTCACCTGAACTCAAAGCATGTGGGACCTCTTGTATGGTTATGCCAGCAGAGAAAGTGGTTCCATCAGTAAGGGAGGTGTCAGGAGTAGATTTACTTCCTAAATGCATTTGTGAAGGTGTAAGCCTTTCTATGGGGCTTGGGGAAGTGGGTGCCACAGGAGCCTCCCTAGATGTTGTCTCCTCAGTAGGGAGTTTCTTGCTTGTGGTCACAGTTACTGTTGCTGTTTCTGTGTTTGGCAACTGGGTGGGGACAGTTGTGCTAAGGTTTGTAATATCAGTTGAAGCAACAATGGTAGATAATGCTGTTCTAATGTATGAAGAGGTGATTCCCAGGGTTTCTGAAGGGCGAATGGTATTTGTCGTAAAACTAGCAACTGATGTCACAGAGGCCACGCTGTTTTCTGTACTTTGTGATCCAGTGCTTGACTGTGGGGATGATTTAGCTGTGGAAACAGTTCTTGATAGGGGTGTTGTAGCCAAAATGTCCACTGTGGAGGCACCAGCAGTAGAAACTGTGACATGATCTTGTTCTGTACGTCCTGAAGTGATCCTAAGGGAAACAGAGGCTGATGCTGCAGTTACTGGCATGGTGATAACTGAAGTGATGCCATTGGATATAGGAGTCTGATCATCAGATGTGGTTCTTCCTGAGGTAGCTATTTTTAAGGGAGGAGGTGTGTTGATAGTAGGGGCACTGGTTGAAGACGCAAAGTTGATATGTAATCCTGTATGTACACACACACATCATTAGCATTCCAGCTGGTCAGTCATCTATTATCTACTTAAACCTATTAGCAATATTCTTCACACATTAGCATGATCAAGAAACTATCTAGGAGTCTGTTATTAATGCTGATGAAAATGTGTACTTCTGAAGATGAGATTCTCCATTATGGAAACTAGGAGGAAACATGTTTCCTATGCCACAATGTCCCTCAAAGCATCCCATCATTTTCTCTCACACAAATGAATGATTCAGCTGAGGCTCTTCTGCAGGTGCCTCTGCTACCAAAGGTGTGGCAAGTGGCTATTGGATAGAATGCATTTTCTGTGGTGGAAGCCAACCTTTGCCTCTTCATGCAAAGTCACCTGCTGCTGTTGCTCCATTCTGAATGTCAGTTTAGGTCTAGCATGGTTTCCTGTTTAATATTATAACTGTTTTTATCAGTATGTACATTAGTGTTACTTGCTCTGTTTAATTCGTTTTTAGTCTGTTAGCTCTGTTACTCATTGTTATTTAACAATAATTTAACAAAAACTGTAAGCTTCCCTAGACTGATGGAATTACAAAGAAACAAATGAACCCTAACTCAAATTCAAACCCTAAACCTAAATAAACAAATAGACGTGGACTTTCACCCTGTGATAAAAATTAAAGCTCTGCACTTTGGCAGAGACAAGATTGGCAGAGACAATTAAATAGTTCTATTTGTAATGGCAAGCAACTGAGGATCAGATTTCAAATTCTTCAGGAGGCATTGCTGTACCTAATTTGAAGTTATACTATTATGCAGCAGGTCTGGTTTATATTGCAGACTGGATTCTAAATAGGCAAGTGGAGTTGGCTGATCTTGAAGACGGAATACCTAATCTTTTATGGGCTAAAACGTCAGTTAAGAAGGCTCTGATCTTAAATAACAACCATGTGCTAAGAGATATTTTAATTAAAAATTGGTATTCCTTGAAGAAAAAAAATAGTCCTTCAATCTCCCCCGATGTCTCCAGTTGAAGCATATCGAAAACACTCAAGGAGAAATAACAATCTTATAACTTATAGAGACATTATTGATCAGTCAGGATGAATTAAACCTTGGCAACAACTGAAAGATGAAGGGAAAAATATACAGTGGCTTGTTTATCATTAATTGATTTCAAGACTGAAGGGGGAAACGCAACCAGGAGAAGGCATCTTAAGAGATCTGACCGATTTTGAAAAGTTTATACAGCAGAATGATCAATCATTGGGAAGACTTTACAAACTGCTATTACAATATGATACTGAAAGCCATCAAGATAAGAAACACATGATAATACGGAAACAGAATCTTGGTGAAGAATTATCACTGGGTCAGTGGGAAGCTCTCTGGAAGAAAGATATTAAAGTCACTGCTAGTCAAGCATTAAGAGAAAATTGGTATAAGATGTTTTATTGGTGGTACATTAAAAGATATTGGAAAAATAGAGAAGAATTATAATAGAAAATGTTGGAAACGTAACGGTGGATGCAACTTTCTATCATACGTGGTGGACTTGTGAAATAACACAAAAACTTTGGAAATTGATACATGCAGAAATGCAGAAAATCTTTAAAATGAAGTTTCCTATGTGTCCCAAGAACATACTTTTGAATATTGTGCCAGAGACCCTTTTAAAAACATGTCAGAGTTATTTAAGTATATGACTAGGCCAGCAAGAATCACAATAGTTTCAATATGGAAATCGCCAGAAACCCCAGCCATTGAAGAAGAGAAATAAATTAGCAGAATAGAGCAGAAATTAGCAGAAATTAGCAGTGATGGCAAAGCTAAATATGTTAATAGAAGACTGTCAGAAGAATTTAATGACAAATGGAAATTTTATTGTGCTTAGCATGACTAATGGAAATTCAGGGGATTTTAGAAAAGAAAAAGGAAAGCAGTAGAATTTGAACTGATTAGAAAATTTGTTGATGTATAGAACAATGATTTCTTATTTGTAAACTCTCAAAGAGCATGGGAAGACAGGAAGAGAGTCAGTTTTGGGGGTTGCAATACATAGGCTGTATTTGTTTAAAATTCCCCTGGCAACTTTGTCTATTTTGTTTTTATAATAGGCTTTTTTCTATTCTACATTTCTTCTATGTATTTGCATATGTTAAGAAAATAAAAATTAAAAACAAACAAACTCCCCCAAACCAAAGCAAGACACATGAACAAGTAACAAGGATCTGTTTGGATCAACAGGAACAATTGGAGCATATGAGATGGGTATTTTACCAAAAACTTACATACCACTTCTATAATAATGAAAGACTTTATGTACACTTTCTAACATTCTCTATTACCTATTATAAACTATGATTAATCAGCATGGGTGTTCAAAAGAGCTGCATACTTGACAATTATTCCAGCTGGAAACTAGAGATTTTTTTTATTCTGAACTATCAACTTTGAGTTCATTTCTACTTAGGATTGCCAAAGATGTTCAAATAATGTAATCATTTCTTTTGCTGTTTGAGAAGGAAAGTAACAGTTCTGTTTTCAGTTTATCATACTGACACTTGGGTGATGTGTTTGTACATGATAGTAAAGTGTTTGACATGTACTTGTTTTCATCTGAAATGGGAGTCACCCTCAAAATTTTGAACTTTCCCATAAATGCACACACAATCTTACTCAAACCTTCAAGAACTTACAATGTAGACAGATCTGGGGCTAAGGCAGGCAGGAAAAAGATAAAGCAAAAATCTGCATGTAGTGATCAGCCTCCCCACACCCCTGGTCTTCACACTCCTGCAGCTCACTGGGCTGTAACTTCCACCCAGAAACTCCCTGGTCCCCAGTTCCAGTCCAGACACTGGATTCAGCACACCACGACCCAAGCATTGGGGAAAATGCATTTTATTTAAAAGGTTAACAAAATAGAAGTAGGGGGTTTAAAACCACTAAGACACACAAGCACCATTACATACAAGGAAAGAGGGGAAGGGGAATTGGAGAGCAGCACAAACACAATTTACAACCAATCACAGCCCCCCAAGACCTGAGGCACTTTTGGCCTCCTCAGGTACAAAATAAAGTTTCCCTAGCCTATAGTCTTTCCAAATACAAGGTAGCAAAGCCTCCAGCAGCAAGAAGAGAACCTCTCCTTGAAGTAGAACCCCTAACCTTCTCAGCTCCCTTCTTTTATCCCCCTTTGTTAATCAGATAACTCATGAGGTGACATCTTATGATATATTCCAGGTGATGATAATTTGCCCTTATAGCTCCCAATCTTTCTTAGGGAGTGCAAATTCCCCTGTCCTTGGCTATAATTTACATCTCTCTGCTTTTGCATTCCCAAGCCCTATCTGGCCCTCCCAAGGCCTTGGCACCTGGCTCTCTTTGAATCAACACCCGGAAGTTGCAGCCATTTACCCTGTGTGTCAGTTAACCCATCCCTTGAAGACTGGGTGTTAGGCCAGTTCACGTTACACTGCACATGCTAAGTAACATATGCTTTAAAGAAAGTCGCTGTCTGTCTGTCTGTCTGTCGGTCTCTCTGTCTGTCTGTGTGTGTTTAAAGGACCCGGTCTCTTATTTGTAAAAAGCAATTGTGGACAGGGCAGATTTCTGGAAAAACTGCAGGCAGAAAGATTCAGGCAGGCAGCAGTAGAAGGTGAAATACATGGGGGCAAAAAGTCAGCTAATCAAGGGTCCATGGACAGCAGCATGGTGAGGCAGATGGTCCAGGGATTTGGGGTGCCCCATAACACTGCCTCTGGTTAATGCCTCTAACACTGATATTAGAAGATAATTAAAATTAGTCACTGGAGAAAATAATAATGCTAGGAAAAGTCAAAGGCAGAAGAAGATGACTATGAAATGGATCAATTCCATAAAGGAAGCCACAGCCTTGAATTTACAAGATCTGAGCAACGCTGTCAAGGCCAGAACATTTTAGCGGCCTTTCATTCATAAGGTTACTATAAATTCGAGATAACTTAATGGCACATAACAACAACAAAACTTCTCAAAATTCCTTCTAAGATCACCCAGCCAGAAAAGAATCTGCTACAGCCAGAAGCTCAGGTATATTTCTAGCCTCTCTGCAGCTTCTATAGTTAATGTAGCAACTTTGTTTGCTGTAGTACAAATCTACCACCACGAGGAATCTGCCTCTGATCACAGAAACCCCCTAACTTCCTGTCTCCTTCAGGTATCTTCTTTTCCTGGGGCGTGGGGGAGACAGGATCTTGTAGTTACAGAATCACTACCAGAAATGTGATTAAATCTCTACATGGCCATGTTTTCAAGAGGAAATGCTAGAGACTGTCAACAAAGGCTTACCTTACTGACTCTGTATATTTAATCAAAACAACCCCCACCCACTGCCACTCAGTTTCTTAAGAATTTTGGCAAGCCTCTAGCCTCCTGCCAGTGCAAACCTGGCAACATGTGCACAGTGAAGAGCAACTCTCTGAAATCAAAGGAGAGAGTTTGAATCAGGATCCAGCTCACTCTGCACACTTCCTGGCTCCTCCCCATTGCTAGGAGATGAATAGGTTGTGGAAAAGAAGGGAAATAAATTGTGAAAAATAAAGGAAATAAATGAATATCATATATTTTTTAATTTTTAAAATACAAATATTTTAGCAAAGTACATAGAATGTTATTTGTCAAAAATCATGTTACATATAGCCCTGTTTATGGAGTCATTCATTTTGATATGAGCTCTCTCCACATCATTTTAAGAGAGACTTTACATAGAATCAAGCCTAATATATTCCTGTGTTTAATGGATCAAAGTTGGCATAACATTACAACAGTGACCACAACAAAGTTTTCACTCATAGGGTGAGCTGAACTTCAGCCTATGTCACAACTTGTCTCACACAACTAAATACAAAAAAAAAAAAATGTTGGTTCTTTTATCAATCTTGTCCCGACCTCAGGTTCAGGCAGACTCACTGTCTTTAAAAACAAAATTAAATAGCATATATATCAGATTTATCTGTTTGGTCTCCAATTATTTTATTATTAATATTGTAAGAAATTGCCAGAATACTCCCATGATAGACAAAGAAGCTGTTTAAGTAAACTGAAGTCATCTACAACTGCATTTTCCAGTTTGGAATTGAACTGATTCCTAAATGCTGTAGAACAAGTTTTTTTCAGAGCTTGTTCTGAAATAAGTCAGGCCAATCAACTTCAACCAAAGGTGTCTCGTCTGTCACCAGGATTTCTACTTCCTTAACAAGCCTCTCCCATCATCCATTTTTAAACCAATTTCAATCATGGATACAGAAGCCAAATATAAGATCATTATGCAAAATATTCTAGGAAGACAGCTTTCTCCCATAATGCTTCAAGTAGGCTGTTCTCCTCATAAACTTAACTTTAAAGTGTAGTAATCACCACATTGCTTTCAAGGTATTTGCAGACTGATTGTTTTATAACTGCTCCAGAATTTCCCCAGATATCGATGCTTGTCCCTTCTTGAAGATGGGGACAGCATTTGCCCTTCTCCAGTCATCTGGCACTTCCTCTGTCTTCCATTATTTCTCAGTGATAATAGACACTGGTTCTGTGAGTTCCTCTGCCAGCTCCTTTATCAATCTAGTACAGGCCCTGGATATTTGAACTCATTCAACTCAAGTAGATGATCCTTGACCATCTATCTGCCTATCAATCTTGAGCTGCCATCCTGCTGCTTCAGCTTGTACTTCCTTTCATCAGGAAAGTAGTAGATCATCTTTTGGGAGAAGAATGAGCCAAAGTAAGAAATGAGCACTTCTGCCTTTTCTTCATCTTCTGTAATCATTTTGTCTTCCACATTTAGTAGCTGAATCTCCATTTCTTTCCGCTATCTTTTACTGTGGACATATCTGAAGAAGGATTTTTTGTTTCTTTTAGCATCCCTTGCTAGACTCAGTCCTTTCCTAGCTTTAGACTTCCTGACACCATCCCTGTAATTCCATGCTACCTCTAATGGAAAGGCCCATAATAGAGAGAGATCTAGCGATGATAGATAGGGAAGGGAGGCTGACAGCCACACAACACGGCTTCCGCAAAAACAGGTCCTGCCAGACAAACCTTGTGGAATTCTATGACAAGGTTTCAAGATGGCTAGATGGAGGGGATGCAGTGGATGCGGTATACCTGGATTTCAGCAAGGCCTTTGACAAAGTGCCCCATGATATCCTGGTGAAGAAACTGAGGAGTTTTGGGATACACCAAAGCACTGTCTGGTGGATTAGGGCATGGTTGACTGACCGAAAGCAGAAGGTAACCATTTGAGGGAAATCGTCGGGATGGCAGCCAGTGACAAGCGGGGTCCCCCAGGGCTCTGTCCTGGGGCCGATCCTGTTTAATCTTTTCATTAACGACATGGAAGAAGGGGTGAACAGTCTGCTGATCAAATTCGCAGACGACACTAAAACTGGAGCAGTGGCCACAACTGAGGAGCAGATACACCAGATCCAAAAGGATCTGGACAGACTATGGAAGTGGGCAGGAGACAACAGGATGGCGTTCAATGTGGAGAAGTGCAAGGTCTTGCACTTGGGGCATAGGAATAGCTGTCATAAGTACAGGTTAGGTGACAAGTGGCTGGAGAACAGCACTTGTGAAAGGGACCTCGGGGTACTGGTTGACCGCAGGCTAAACATGAGTCAGCAGTGTGATGCGGTGGTCAAGAGGGCGAATGCCACCCTTGGTTGCATAGCCAGAAGTGTGGCTTCAAAATCGAGAGAGGTATCACTACCACTCTACACGACTCTGGTGCGCCTGCAACTGGAGTACTGTGTTCAGTTTTGGGCCCCTCATTACAGAAAGGATATCGCCAGGTTGGAGTCAGTGCAGCGTAGGGCCACAAGGATGGTGGCTGGTTTGCAGGGGATGCCGTATGAGGCAAGACTGAGGGAACTGGGTCTCTTCAGCTTGGGGAAGAGGAGACTCAGAGGGGATATGTTGGCAACATACAGGTATGTGAGGGGGTGTCACATGGAGATGGGTAGAGACTTGTTCTCCCCTGCAGAGGAAGGCAGGACACGCTCCAGTGGAGCAAAGCTCAGGGAGCCAAGGTTCCATTTGGATGCCAGGAAGCACTTCCTGACAGTCAGGACCCCGAGGGCGTGGAATGGGCTTCCATGGGAGGTCGTTGAGGCCCCATCGGTGAGGGTGTTCAAAGACAGGCTGGACATGCACATGGTGGGCATGTCGTGAGCGGAGCCGACTGGTGCCAGAGGTCAGACTAGATGGCCCAGGAGGCCCCTTCTGACTCGCTCTGTTTCTATGTTTCCCTTGTAGTCTGGCCTTTCTTCCACTTCCCATACATGCTCTTTTTTGATTTCAGATCATCTTTAAGCTTTTTGTGAAGCCACATGGGCTGCTTCTTTTGTCTTCTACCCCCTTTCCTTGTTGGAATTTTTTGTAATTATGTCTTTAGAATTTGCTTTCTTAAGCATTCTCACTCATCTTGGACTCCTTTTCTCATTACAGTCACTTGCCATGGGACTTTACTTATTGTTCTGAGTTTATTAAAATCAGCTTTCCTCAAATCCAGGGTACATGTTTGGCTACATTTGGCTTTTGCTTCCTTCAGATTCAAGAATTCAATATGGCATGGCCACTTTACCCAGAATTCCTGGAGCTGCCATTTTGTCCACTTGGTCTTCCCTGTTGCTTAATATCAGGTAAACAAAAGGATAACTTCCTTTTGTTCCTTCTGCTGGAGGAAGTTATGAGCAACACCTAAGGAATCTCTGGGATTTTTAGATTGGTGCTGAAGAAATCACTCCAAATTGATTAAGCACAGGATTTGAATATTGCTGTCTTTACTTTTCAGTAGTAAAATTTTGAGTTTAGTAACTGGGTTTGTGATCTGCTTAATGATTTTTAGGTTTCTGGAATGGCGCTATACACAAAATGACTCAAACCAAGTTACTTCATTTGCTTGAAATTGTGTAGAAAATTGCTTGCATTATTTTGGTGTGAGTCCACTGAAAAGACCCAAAAGTCTATTGAAACACTTACATGTGCATCTCCAGTACTGAAATTGAACATATTTCTAAGCTTCAGGGATAGTGTGTGGGTGTCTGGGGGGTGGGGGTGATCTTGAAGTGGTATAAAAGGCAGAGCTAATTAAGCTGTCTAGGCTTCTGTGTGATAATTTAAGGCAGCTGGCCATTTCACAAGATCAAAATAAGCCAAGGTGACTTATGTAAATCCTGATATGTACCAGGTATGATTTCCATAAGAGAGGTGGGAACAGCATGTCCTATCTGAACCAGGCCAACAAGGATTGTTGGAGAGGGAAACAACTCTCCAATAAACCTGCAACAGCTCATGCCATGATGGCTTATTTTGATCAGGCAAACCAGGTCATGCTTTCCTCTTAGATCCTGTTTGTGTGGGGCTGTGGGTGGAACAGGAGCCATTCATTTATTTCCAGGCTAATTTCTGTATTCACATGATAATTTACAGAGAAGCCAAAAAGCAGTAGAGGATTTGAAATTATTGGAGTATTTGTTCTTGTATAGCTTAATGATTTATTTTTGATAAACTCCCACTGAGTGTTGAAATATAGAAAGATGGATAAATTTGTGGGGTTGAATTTATTGGTTGCAATTGTTTAGAATTCCCTTAGCAACTATGTTCATTGTAGTTTGCTTTGTTTCATTTTAGTTTGCTTTGTTTCATATTCTTTCTTATGTACCTGTTTATGTTGAGAAAATAAAAATAAATTACATTGGAATCAAACTACATGTTATATTAATTATGAGATGGGCAAGTAAGCCTGCTGTGTTCATGAACAAATGTACATGACTTGATCAGGGCTGCTGCTTGCTGGAAATAGAATTAATATTTTCCCCCTCCCTTGGCTGCTTCTGAAATTCAGTATACACACATGGCATGTGAGTTAAAAAGAAAAAGAAAAAAAAACAACTGGGGGAATGGCTTCATTAATGCCAATGAACTTAGTGTTACCTAATTAATGTAATCTGAAGTTTGGCCCTTAGAACACAAATTCTGTGCAGGAACCTGATCAATCAAACACTCAGGGTCTGTAATTAGTTTTACAGGAGGACTACCTGACCTGAGGAATAGATACAAGTAGGCTTCATCCAGCCTCCGATTGTTGGCAGCACCTATTTGTATGCCCTGGGGCTTCCACTTGCCAATTCCTACAGTGAAAGCTGTTGTTGTTGTAGTTAGTCGTATGGACAACATTCCTCCAGGCCTTCCTGCCCTCCAACATCCCCCGGAGTCCACTTAAGCTCATGCCAATTGCTTCAGTGACTCCATCTAGCCACCTCATTCTCTACTGTCCCATTCTTCTTTTGCCATCTATTGTTCCCAGCATTAGGCTCTTCTCCAGGGAGTCCTTCCTTCTCATTAGGTGGCCAAAGTATTTGAGTTTCATCTTCAGGATCTGGCCTTCTAAAGAGCAGTCAGGGTTGATCTCCTCTAGGACTGACCGGTTTGATCGCCTTGTGGTCCAAGGGACTCGCAGGAGTCTCCTCCAGCACCACAACTCAAAGGCCTCAATCCTTTGGCACTCAGCCTTCCTTATGGTCCAGCTTTCACAGCCATACATTGCAACTGGGAAAACCATAGCCTTGACTATATGCGCTTTTGTCAACAGGGTGATGTCTCTGGTTTTTAGTATGCTGTCTAGATTTGCCATACCTTTCCTCCCCAGGAGCAAACGTTTTTTGATTTCTTGGCTACAGTTATATTAATTATGAGATGGGCAAGTAAGCCTGCTGTGTTCATGAACAAATGTACATGACTTGATCAGGGCTGCTGCTTGCTGGAAACACTACTCCAGTCTTTATATTGGCTGCATGTTACCCGGCAATCTTAATTCCAACTGGTGATTCATCAAGCCCCGCCTTTCTCATGATGTGCTCTGCATATAAGTTAAACAGGCAGGGCAACAGTATACAGCCTTGCCGAACTCCTTTCTCAATTTTGAACTAATCAGTGGTTGCGAGTCCAGTTCTTACTGTTGCTTCTTGACCTGCATATAGGTTTCTCAAGAGACAAATAAGATGGTCTGGTACTCACATCTCTTTAAGAACTTGCCACAAATTGTTGTGATTCACACAGTCAAAGGGTTTAGCATAGTCAATGAAGCAGAAGTAGATGTTTTTCTGGAACTCTCTGGCTTTCTCCATGATCCAGCTTATTTTGGCAATTTTATCTCTAGTTCCTCTGCCACTTTGAAACTCTGCCTGTACTTCAGGTAGTTCTTGGTCCACATACTGCTGGAGCCTAGCTTGTAGGATTTTGATCATAACTTTGCTAGCATGTGAAATGAGTGCAATGGTGCGGTAGTTTGAACATTCTTTGGCACTGCCCTTCTTTGGAATTGGAATGTAAACTGACCTTTTCCAATCCTGTGGCCACTGTTGAGTTTTCCAAATTTGCTGGCATATTGAGTGTAGCACTTTAACTGCATCGTCTTTCAGGATTTTGAATAGCTCAGCTGGAATGCTGTCACCTCCACTCGCTTTGTTGTTGCTCAGACTTCCTAAGGCCCATTTGACTTCACATTCCAGGATGTGTGGCTCGAGGTCAGTGACCACCCCATCGTGGTTATCAGGGACGTTAAGCTCTTTCTTGTATGGTTCCTCTGTGTAATCTTGCCACCTCATCTTAATCTCTTCTGCCTCTGTTACGTCCCTGCCATTTTGGTCCTTTATCATGTCCATCTTTGCATGAAATGTTCCCTTCATACCTCCAATTTTCTTGATGAGATCTCTGGTCCTCCCTGTTCTATTGTTTTTTTCTATTTCTTTGCACTGTCCACTTATGAAAGTCTTCTTATCTCTTCTCGCTATTCTCTGGAATTCTGCATTCAGTTCAGTGTATCTTTCTCCCTTGCCTTTCACGTCCCTTCTTTCCTCAGCTATTTGTAAAGCTTCCTCAGACAGCCATTTTGCTTTCTTGCATTTCTTTTTCTTTGGGATGGTTTTAGTTGCTACTTGTTGTACAATGTTGTGATTTTCCATCCATAGCTCTTCAGGTGCTCTTGTCTATCAGATCTAATTCCTTAAATCTATTTGTCACCTCTACTGTATATTTATCAGGAATATGATTTAGGTCATAGCTGAGTGGCCTAGTGCTTTTTCCTACTTTCTTCAATTTAAGCCTGCTACAAACAACACAAACATAAAATATATGAAACGAAGGTAATAAATTCTCATTTAAGGGAAACAATAACTAAAATACAACTTTCATTAAAAACAAGCAATCCTCTTAGTAAAGTTGGTTGACTTGATTAATCCAATTAGGAGTTCATTTATAGTTCATTGCTGCTTTCTTCATAATACTGGCAGAGTCCTACATTGAGCCGGGGGTTGGCCCAGATGGCCTTACTGGCCTCTTGTAACTCTACTATTGTACAATTCTATCAATTTTCCTAACATTTGTCACAGATAATACCACAGATCTATGCATCCAGGCATGATGGATGGGAGAATACTTATACCTACTTAGGTAACTATGTCATGTTCAAGAAGTTTAGGCTGAAAGCCAGGTATTGCTAATTGTTCTACACAGATATCAACTATCATCACATATATCATATCATAGCAAATCAGAGCCCAAGTCCCTGTGGTGACTGGTGCCTACAGGCCTTCAGGCTCTCCAGCTATGGATGGAAAGCCTGGTGCAGCAAGACTTTAGAAGATTCTTTCCTATTTAGGCACATGGGCAACTTACTATTCAGTAACTTTGCTAAGTGGGAGGTAGTTGGCATTGAGATTACCATGCAATTGAGATTGCGTAGTTGGCATTGAGATGACCATTGCCATGCAATGTCAGCATTCAGATGGCCTCAACTTTAGCTTTTGCAGAGACCTGCAAATGATTGCTAAAAGGTAAGTTTCTTTCTCTTGATCCTGGTAAAGTAGAATCAATATGGTACTCCAGGCCAACTCTAACACCCCTTGATATCATTTGCTGATATCAATATTTTCTCTTGACTCTGTAATTTCATTTTAATGAGATCAAGACTGATTCTAAATAAGAATTTCAGGATCTTCTGAATAGTTCTTGTTGCTTCCAACTGAAGGAAGTAACTCAGTGATTGAGAAACAGCGAGGCAAACAACCAAGCCATGACGCCTGACTGAAGGAATGTGGAAGGGAGAAAAAGATAACTGGGTTGAAGAAAGAAGCCTACCTTCTATCTCATACTCCCAGTAGTTTTATGAGACAGGGGGTCACAGGGCAAGGTGAAGCCAGAAAGGAGTGAACTAGTGAACTTGTAGTTATGAACACACAGGCATAATAGGTTGATGGATATTAACTCACACACCTTGAATAGACAATGGGCTAATTAAATGCACATGTGATGTATGTAGATGCATGTAGAGATGTAGGGATGAGATGGGAGATATGATAGAAAGACTGTACCCCCTTAGTACCTCATCCAATGAGGGAATTGGGGAGGGCTATGGCGGCCAAGTTAGGGTACAAAAGGAGATTATTTGTGTGTTTGTGCTTTGGAGAGATTCTCATAGAGCGGGCTCTCCTTGTCTATTGTAATAAACAAAGGAATCACCTCACTCTGATGTTAGTCTTGGTTATTTAACTTGAGGAGAAGTATTTTCGCTGCTTTTTGCATAACACAATTTATGCAAGAAAGCTTAGAAATTACACTTAATAGGCTTATCGGTATTTTTAGGATTCAGTTTGTTTTGTCAGGACTAAATGAGCCAAAGCCTGTAACTGACAAAAACAGTTTTAAACTGTTTAAATCCTCCAAGTATTCTGCTTCCTTCCCTTTGTCTTTATGAAACCTCAATTCCATAGCATTCTTTAGGATTTTGAAGAGAAGGCTGCCTCTTCAGATTCAGTAGACCCCTGACTGATTCCAATTAACTAAAACTGCTGACAGACCACAACTGACTGTTAACTTCTAACAGATTAAACTCTTCCTCCTCACACACTTCCAAGCTCCGTCCATATAGTCTCAGTCACCAACCACTCACTTTAGGCACTCATTCCCTGCCCCCGCCCCCCGTGCCCTTCTGAAACTTACCAACATTTAAAGGATCACTCATGCAACCCTTTAAATCATTACAGGGGGCCCTTCCGCATTTATCTTGAATAGTTCACCAGGTAGCATTTTTGTACCCAAAGCTTTCCCCTTAACAAGAACTGCAATCTTCTCATTACCATTCTCAATAGTCAAAGACTCCTATTTAGATACGATCTGTTCACTATGGAATTTGGATTATTTGACAAAATAATAATTATTATTAGTTAACAAAAAAACTTTACTGAAATACAAATTTTAAAAAACCTTTTGGACAAATATGAACTTTCTCCATACCTTTACCTTCCCCTACTGCCATAAGTCTCACTTTAGTTTCATTCTTGCTTATGAATTTTTTCCCCAGGACTTTCTACCCTTTCATATAAACATCTTTTTTCTTCTCTTTGGATTGCTTTTTATAGGCTAGCCATCAAGCTAATACGGCTATACTAGTTTCCTCTGATCTAGCTAATTAGGTTTCTCTAATGTATTTGACTAAGATCTTTTTGCCTGCCCTGCCTTCTCTATCGTAGGAAGTGATTGATGACACATTGTTTTTTTACAGATACCAGCTACATGCAATTTCAAGATGGATACTATTTCTTGATATATTTTGACTATATTTCCTTCACTTTGCTATTGGAATCTTAACAAATCTCATCCATTATCAGAGATTCTATTTCCTGGACCATCTCAATTGCTTTTCACTCACCCAAGGTACCTTCAACTGATTTTGGCAAATAGGGAAGAACATTGCCAATTTTCCTATGGCAAAACTTAAGACATGGGAGATCAAGCTTTGCTCTATTTTCTACTGTCAGTTGTTTAATACTTGTGCATACAAAGAAGGAAACTAACATAAATTCTACAGACTGCTACCCCCTCAGAGAAATATGTGAAATTACCTGAAATAAACTTGCAACTTCCATTTAAATAACACACCTCCATGGTGTTGAATGATTAATTTGAACAATACTTAGCTTATTTACTTTTAATCCTGGGAGAACCGCTCCAATATTAGGGTCTTCTCTAGTATGTCATAGGGTCGTCTCAGAAGAGTCGTTAGCACGTGAAAGAGAGCCAGGAGCTCCCAGCTAGAGTCAGACTTTAGTGCAAGATTTCTACTTGGTGCCCATGGCACAAACATCCCCCCACCCACCACCTGACTCTGAAGTTTTTGTAGAAGTTTCTGATAACGCTCATGGGGCAACCGTGGGAATGTCTGTTGCCATGAGGAATGCCCAGCTGAGGAGAAGACTTCGGCACTTGGACCAATTAGAAGAGAGGCAAAGTCAAAGAAGGAGGGAGAGGAGTTTATCTCGCCCCCAGGGGGAAGTTGGAGTTCACGGGATTAAGAGTACGTCATAAATCAGAGAGTTCAGAAAGGAGGGGGCAACTGTGTTGCTTAGAACCATCATTAATGGCTCCTGCACTATTTGTCGCCTGTGTATCTTGAAGTTGTTTAGAATAAAAAGCTTTAAACTTTTATTGCCTGTCTCTGTGTGAGTAATTAGGAAGAGTGCTCCGGCCTCACAACAGCTTGCCCCCTCTTTCCTCCACACTCCACCATCCACAAGAGCATCGTAACTCACACAGCCAGGCAAAGGTTTTTTGGAGCAACTCGCTGATGGAGTCCTCAGCCCAGGCTGCCCCTCCACCCCGGAGTTCAAAGCTCTACAAGATGAGAATGTCCTTTTGAGGGCCAAATCTGCAGCAGCAAATGGGGAAATTAATCAACTGCGAGCTGAAGTTGCTTCACTTCATGCAGCGGTGCCTACAGTTGCAGCAGCCCACCCCCCCCAGACTTTGGAGATAAAGTTGAAACGATGCCCAGTAGATCCGCCTCCCAAGTATGATGGAAAGAGGGAAGGATTTACAACTTTCAGGGCACAATGTGAACTATATCTGCATCTTTGCCAAAATGATTTCACCAATGAGACCAATGTAAGCTTTGTGAGGCCTTTGCAAGAGCCTCAGGATGGCTTACACAAATAAAATTCAATACATAACAGTATAACATAAATAAATTAACGACCCACTCTGGGTGCAATTAAAATATGGTAATAAAATTCAATATTAAAACTTGTTAAAATATTGATTAAATAAAAAGGTCTTAACCTGGTGCCAAAAAACATATAATGATGGTGCCAGGAGGACCTCTCTGGGGAGCACATTCCATAGATGGGGTGCCACCGCAGAGAAGGCCCTCCTCTGGGTACTCTGTCTCCTAATATCTTTCACAGAGGGTTCCCGGAGGAGGGCTTCTGCTGCCGATCTCAGGGGGCGGGAGGGCAAATAGGGAAGAAGGCGTTCCTTTAGGTATCCTGGTCCCAAGCCGTTAAGGGCTTTATAGGTAATAACCAGCACCTTGAATTGAGCCCGGACTTCAATGGGAAGCCAGTGGAACTGATAGAGGACTGGGGTTATATGAGAATAACGCCCAGTCCCCGACAGCATCCTGACAGCTCTGTTTTGAACCATCTGAAGTATCTGGACTGTCTTCAAGGACAGTCCCACGTAAAGCGCGTTACAGAAATCCAACCAAGAACTAACCAATGTGTGTGTTACTGTTGCTAGGCAGTAATTAAGAAGCCTTAATCAGCAGCTGGTTCTGATGACTTTGCCCAGCACTTTAGGGATAAAATCACTCAGATTCACCATGAGCTAGACTCCACAGTTGATACAGTTTCAGAGCAGGGAGCATCCAGAGCACTGTCTGGTCTATCTTTATTGGATGGATTTCAATTTTTGTGGCCTGAGGATGTGGGCAAGCTGCTTGGATTGGTTCAACCCACCACTTGTCTGCTTGCCCCTTGCCCCTCGTGGCTGCTCATCAAAGCCAAAAACAGGATATGTACCTGGGTCCAGGAGGTCATCAACGCCTCTCTGGGGGAGGGCTGGGTCCCCACCCCTTTGAAGGAGGTGGTGATGAGGCTCGTCCTGAAGAAGGCGACTCTGGACCCACAGATAACTGCCAACTATAGGGCAGTGGCTAATATCCTGTTTTTGGGCAAGGTGCTTGAGTGGGTGGTGGCAGGACAACTCCAGGTGCTCTTGGAGGAATTTGACCATCTAGGCCCATTGCAATCTGGCTTCAGACCCTGCTATGGCACTGAAACTGCCTTGGTCACCCTGTATAATGATCTGTGGAGGGAAAGGGACAGGAGGAGTGCATCCCTGTTGGTTCTCCCAGGCCTCTCATTGGCTTTCAATACCATCAACCATGGTATCCTTCTGGATAGGTTGGCCAGGTTGGGAGTTGAAGAGTTGGGAGTTGCTTTGCAGTGGTTCCACTCCTACCTGTCTGGCCAATTCCTGAAGGTTGGTGCTGGGGCATTATGGCTCTGCACCATGGCAGCTTTGCCATGGAGTTCTGCAGGGTTCCATTTTATCCCTCATGCTTTTTAACATCTACTTGAAACTGCTGGGAGAGGTCATCTGAGGGTTTGGACTGTGGAGTAATCAGTATGGTGATGACACCCAGCTCTACCTCTCTTTTACATCTAATCCAGGTGAGGCAGTGGCTGTCCTTAACCAGTGCCTGGCTGGGGTCATGGGCTGGATAAGAGCCAATAAATTGAGGCTTAATCCAGACAAGATGGCGGTCCTGTTGATGGGTGGTTCAGCCTTCTGGGTAAATGACTTTAGCCCTGTCCTGGATGGGGTTGCATTCCCACTAAAGGACAGGGTATGCAGTTTGGGAGTGCTCCTTGACCCGGAGCTATCCCTGAAATCTCAGGTGGCAGCAGTGGCAAGGAGTGCTTTCCTTCAGCTTCAGCCAGTCCACCAACTGTGCCCTTACCTGGATCAGCATTGCCTAGCAACAGTGACCCATGCTCTGGTAACTTCCCAATTGAATTACTGCAATGTGGTCTACGTAGGGTTGCCTTAGACGGTCTGGATACTTCAGTTGGTTCAGAATAGAGCTGCCAGGATGTTAATGGGGACTGGCAGGTATTCACATATAACGCCAGTCCTCTGTCGGTTACACTGGCTGCCAATTGAACTCCAGGCCCAATTTAAGGTGCCAGTGATGACTTACAAAGCTCTAAATGGATTTGGTCCAGGTTACCTGAAGGAGTGTCTTCTTCCCTATGTGCCCTCATGCCCCTTGACATCTGAGGCAAGGGTCCTGCTCTGGAAGCCCTCCTTGAAGGAGAACAGGAGGGTGGCTTCCTGGAGGAAGGCCTTCTCTGTAGTGGAGCCCTGACTATGGAATACGCTCCTCAGAGAGGTTTGCCTTGTGCCAATGCTTTATTCTTTTCAGCAGCAGGAGAAATCCTTTTTATTTTCCTATTATTTTAATGTCTAGTGGGTTTTAACTGAGGTTTTATTATCCTGAGTTGCCACATGCAGTGCTTAGAAAGAGTGAGTCAGATGGGGACTCCTGGGCCATCTAGTCTGACCCCTGGCTCCAGCTGGCTCAACTCATGACATGCCTACTATATGCATCTCCAGCCTATCCTTGAACACCCTCACCAACCACCTCCCATGGAAGCCCATTCCATACCCTAAGGGTCCTAACCATTAGGAAGTACTTCCTGGCATCCACCCTAAATCTTGGTTCCCTGAGCATTGCTCCATTGGAATGCATCCTGCCCTCCACTGCAGGGGAAAAAAGGTCATGAGCCACATCTGAGTGGCACCCCCTCACATACCTGTATGTTGCTAACAGGTCCCTTCTGAGTCTCCTCCTCTCAAGGCTGAAAAGACCCATCTCCCTCAGTCTCTCCTCATATGGCTTACCCTGCAAACCAGCCACCATCCTAGTGACACTTCACTGCACTGATTCCAACTGTGCTATATCCTTTCTGTAATGAGGGGCCCAAAACTGAGCACAATGCTCCAGCTGTGGGTGCACCAGAGTCTTATAGAGTGGCAGTAATAACTCTCTCAATCTAGAAGCCACACTTGTGGCTATGCAACCAAGGGTGGCATTCACCCTCTTGATCGCCGTGTCACACTGCTGACTCATGTTTAGCTGGCAGTCAACCAGTACCCCAAGATCCCTTTCACAAGTGCTGCTCTTCAGCCACTTGTCCCCTAACCTGTACTTCTGACACCCATTCCTATGCCCCAAGTGCAAGACCTTGCACTTATCCTGGGCCATCCTGTTGCCCCCACCCCCCGCCCACATCCCTCTTCCATAGTCTGTCCAGATCCTTTTGGATCTGGAGTACGTTCTCCTCGGTTGTGGACACTGCCCCCCTTTTAGTATCATCTATGAATTTGATCAGCAAACTTGTGATCCCCTCTTTCAGGTCATTCATGAAAAGATTGAACAGGATCAGTCCCAGGACAGAGCCCTGGGGGACCCTGCTTGTCACTGGCTGCCATCCCGATGATTCCCCGCTAATGGTTACCTTCTGCTTTCGGTCCGTCAACCATGCCCTAATCCACCGGGCAGTGCTTTGGTGTATCCCAAAACTCCTCAGTTTCTCCACCAGGATATCATGGGGCACTTTGTCAAAGGCCTTGCTGAAATTCAGGCAAACCACATCCACTGCATCCCCTCCATCTAGCCACCTCAAAACCTTGTCACAGAATTCCACAAGGTTAGTCTGGCAGGACCTGTTTTTGTGGAAGCCATGTTGCATGGCCACCAACCTCCTTTCTCTATGTAGGATCTCCAGACCATTTCCTGTTAGTAGCCTTTCCATTGTCTTTCCCACAATGGACATAAGGCTAAGCAGCCTGTAATTCCCCATGTCCCCTCTGCTACCTTTTGAAGATTGGGACCACTAATATCATCCCCTAATCCTCTGGAACCTCACCCATTCTCCAAAGCCTCAAAATGGAGGCCTGCAAATGTGGCAGTTCCCCCACTAACTCCCTAAGTACCCTCGGGTGTAATCCGTCAGGGCCTGGGGCCTTTGTAATGTCCAGTGCCCTGAAGAGCTCCTCGACTTCTGAGGAGGGGGAACTCTAATCTGTGCCCCTAAATCCCCGGACTCATCTGATCCCCCATGTAGATCTCCCCTGTCCTGTTTTGGGGAGAACACAGAGGCAAAACAGTCATTTAGCATCTGTGCCTTTTCCCTCACATCAGTCACTGAATCCCCTCCCTCCTTATTAAATGGCCCCATTGCCTGTCTCCCCCTTCCTCTTGCTATTTACGTTTTGCTTGGTTTGCCATATTTGTTATTTATTGTAAGCTGGTCTGAGACGTATGTGTTGGACGGGTTAGAAAAGCTTCAAACAAACAAACAAACATTTGTGAGAAAGTCAGCACAGCAGTGGAGGGAATTGGGAAGCTGATTTTGTTGACTTTACCCAGTAAGACAATGGCTAAAGGTAGTTTCCTCCTCATTTCTCTGTTTTTTCCTTCTTCATGATTTTTTGTGAGGCAGCAGAAGGTGCTATCTCCCCACCACATTTTTAAAGGTCTCTGCTACTTCTCACTTGCATATGGATAATGGTGTAAGGCCATTTCCTTGCATATCACCTTTCAAACTCCTCCTCTTCTCCTACAGTTGTATAGGTCTGTGACAAGAGGTCACAGTAGACATCCAGTAGAAATGCTGGATTTATTAGCATGTGCCCCAACTGTAAGAACTGTATTCAGCCCAGATACTGAGACTGCACTCCCTCATAATGTACGGGACTCTAGTGTAGATCTTCCCCAGGGTAATCATATCAAAAGACTGAAGAAACTGTAGAAAGTAGTTTTCTGCCAATTCACATCTCCAATCTGCAATATTCCAAGAAATTGTTTATTATTATTGAAAACTTTTGCATGCCGTCCTTTATATAAACATCTCAGGACGGTTTACAAACCTCAAACTATCTGAGGTTTGAAGATATTCAGGAATACAGTCAATCATTAATTAAAGAGGGTAAATATGATTAGATAGCTGGATGGCTTCATGAATTCCTTTCTTTCCTATTTCCGTTCAAATTTTGTATAATATCCCCATTTCCCTTCACAGAAAGAGTCTATGTATGCTTGTTTCATTAGATTTCAGAAGTTTCATCTCTCTCCTTTTTTGATATTGCTTTCGTTGCTTTTTTGAGTACAGCATGGAGTTAATAAGCCCACTTTCCACCATACAAGGTAGCCAGATTGGGTACTTTGGGGAGGTAGGTGGAGAAAAATGACTTTTACCATTATAACTTTGTTGCCAAGATATTTGAGCTGTTTAGCAGATCTTTTTTGCAGCAGGCTTGCCCTGAAAAAAACACCTTGGTAGTAGTCAAAAGGAGTCTCAGTGGAATAGCCTCTGTTTCCAAAAGCATTTTATGGGACTTAGGGCATTGCAACGTGTTCCATATTTCCACACATGTCTTAAAGTTCTGAAAACTCAATTCAACAGTTCCTTTTGAGCCACTGAGCAAAAGGATGTCAAACACTTCCTCTCACTTCAGGTATTTGTCCAGTAATATGGCCCTTTCCCAGTGAAGGTGCTGTGCAGATCCTTCACTCTTGAATGAAAATATTACAGTACTATAAATCTTTTTTTTTCCTGGTTGTTCTGAAGATACAGAAGAGGAAGGCTGAGTCACATACAAGTTACTTTTGTCATGTTGAGGCACTTTGAATGCAGCTTCATAAGATGTTTTAGCACACAAGATTCAT
The DNA here is from genome assembly GCA_023646645.1 of Varanus salvator macromaculatus. Lineage (NCBI taxonomy): Eukaryota > Metazoa > Chordata > Lepidosauria > Squamata > Varanidae > Varanus > Varanus salvator. The sequence continues at coordinate 3,226,799 of JAIXND010000774.1, read as the reverse complement.
CATTAAGACTTTGTCCCAATCTATAGTCTACAGACATTCCCCTAACAGTTGGCTAGTGATTTAATGTTCCAAAGAACTATTTATACAGTGACTGAGTTGCATATGGCCATGATCTGCATTGGTTTCTTTTAAAAACATATTGCTTAACAGGACAATTTTCAATTTCTTTGTGTAAAAAAGAGCAATCAGCATCTTTAAAGATGTCTTGTGGTTGCCTTTGTCCAAGTGTTTTTTTAATTTAACATTTCAGGAGTAGAAGCAATTGTCAAAATAATTTAATTCTGTCAAAGTGCATGTCACTGACACTATAGCTTGGAGAGCAGAAACAGCTTTTTGGATTTGAAATACGAAATATTTTCTCAGTAAGTGTACATATCCCAACAAATGCTGGGTTGTCAAACCTGGGTGTAGTGCCTGAGTGCCATTCTCTGGTTTTGAGCATTGAGATTGTACACTTTCTTTTCTTCTTTTCATACTGTACTGTTACCAGTTATCACTTCTTCCAGATTGCTCAGCCATATTTCTTCTTGGTGATTATTTCCTTATTCATAAATAGTGTAGACATCTAATATCACTTATTCCAAATCCCCCAGCTAAGTTTCTTATCCCTCAGTTGGAAACCAAACTCCTGACACCTGCTGGGCCTTCAGACATCTGGAATTTATGTCCTAGCAAGCAGTTCCTTGGCTGCTTAATCATCTATCTCAATCACATCAGAATGTTAATTGTGTTGTGGGAAGTTGGCTGTGTGGTTATATTGACAAAATGGATTAAACACTGAGCAGGAAACTTTTACTACCCTTTGCTATATTGTTGTTTATGTTTTCATCTTAGTGTTGTTGTAAACAAATGTCCCAAATTCCAGTACATGCAGCTGTCATGCAGCAGGATTCTAGCATAGTCTTCTCCTTAAGATACCCATTATCTATGTGCAGAGGATTTTAAAAATGCTATACTTTGCCACAGTCTGAAATAGGAGAGCCCAGACAGAGATTTACTGCTTCATTGAGAAATAGGCCATTGTCTGAACTCCTCTGTACTTTTGGCTGTCAGGCAAGGCCTTTCAGACCATTCTAAGTACCAAGCTGATGTGCTGGAATACAGCTCCCACCATCACCAAGCTCTTGTTGGTTGGGGATGGAGAGAGGTGTATTCCATCACTGTCTTAGGCTGTAGTTTGAGTATTTTACTCAAGAAGTCTAATAAGGAGTTATTAAAAAGTTTGAGTTGTGGAAGAAAACTAGGGAGGGGTTCTAAGCTTCTGAGAAAAAAGATGCCTCTATTTGTAACTTGGAGCAGTCTGTATTCTTCCAAAGTAATTGAATTTCATGTACGAGGAGCATGCATCCCTGTCAGTCTTTCATAAATCATCATCTTCAGTTCCACAGTTCTGGTCAGCTGCTGCTTCAGTGGATATCCTATTACCATTAATGAGCTTCACTCCAGGCGTATTTTACTGAATTTAGAGAACTCTGTTTTCTGTCACTGTATCATTCAGTCTCTACCAGAAGAACTCCGAAGAGACTGCAGAGGTTCAACAGGCAGTGTACAGAACCTTCCCAGTTTCCAAAAGCCAGAGTAATTTCCTGAAAGCATGCCAAGGCCTCATGGCCTTCAGGTTGTAGAAAAGGCAGGCTTCTGCAGTGAGAATGAAACCTAAACAGCTTCATTCTCAAGAAGGGAGAGGGAGGCTGGGTGATTCCTGACAGGCTCTGCTACAGTGGGAGAGAAGAATCATTCAAAAATTCATGGCAAAAATTCATGTGTTCTCAGTCTGAGGTGGAGAATTCATGTCCCACTTGCCCAGATATCTAAACAGCTTCATTCTCAAGAAGGGAGAGGAAGGCTGGGTGCTTCTTGACAGGCTCTGCTACAGTGCGAGAGAAGAATCATTCAAAAATTCATGGCAAAAATTCATGAGTTCTCAGTCTGAGGTGGAGAATTCATGTCCCACTTGCCCAGATATAGGACACCAAGTAGAGGAGTGCAATTTTATTAATCACCATAATATCAATTGCACCTCACAAAGAATGGGAAGCAGATGTCTGGCCACTACATGGAAAAGTTCATCAGGAGGGCTTTAAACTATGGGAGAGAGATGTGCAGCATGGCATACGATCACCTGGCAACAAAGAAAAAACCTCAAGCATCTTGAAAAAAATGCAGTGCGTAATAGAAGTCAACATGGATTTATTTTTTAAAAATCCTATAAGACTAACTTAATCTCATTTTTGACTGGATAACCTCCCAAATGGGCAGAGGGAACACTGTGGACATAATCTACCTAGACTTTAGCAAAGCTTTCAACACAGTACCACACGACATTCTGATAAGCAAATTAGCAAAAACTGGACTAGATGGAGAAACTATTAGATGGATCCAAAATTGGCTGCTAATTTGGACACAAACTTGCTCATCAAGGACACCTTCTCAAATTGGATGGAGGAATGTAGTAGAGTGCCACAGGGTTCAGTTCTGGGCCCAGTGCTCTTCAACATCTTTAGTAATGATTTAGATGAGCAAGTACAAGGAGAGATAATCAAATTCACAGACAATACAAAACTGGGTGGAATAGTGAACACACTACAAGTCAGAATGAAAATCCAGGGCAATCTGGATAAACTTGAGCACTGGGCTTAAAGCAGCAGAATGAGATTCAGTAAAGACAAGTGCCAAGTCCTTCACCTAGGAAAAGAAACCAAATGCATCAATACAAGATGGGGAATATGTGGCTCAACAGAATGAATACTGTAATGATTTAAAACATTATGAGTGTGTTCCTTTAAATGTTGATATGTTTCAGAAGAGCAAAAGTTGGAGATGAGTAAGTGAAGCATGGATGCATGTGAGAAAACAGACACACAGAGACACACACACATAGTCAGTCAACAGTTAATAGTCAGAACTATAGTCAGTCAGCCGTCTCTAGAATCAGAAGAGGCAGACTTCGCATTAGAATATCATAGAGTGTTATAAAAGGTATTTAAGATTCAAAAGGAAAGGGAAGGAAGTAGAATAATTAGAGGACATATTAGCAACTAGGGAGTGTCAAAACCTAATATTGTCAAATATTAAAAGTGTGAGAGATATACTGTAAGCTGACAGAAACCTGAGTGAAGAAGGGAAAGATCAATAAATGATCTAAATAATAAAATAAGATAAATAAAATAAAGACTTGATGTCCAAATGGTCTGTGTCTTTGTGTGCATATGCCCAAAATCTACAACAGAAGGTTTTCTTTTAAAAGATTTGTTCATGAGAATAACCAGCTGCCAACGAATCATTCTAGATGGCACCCCTCAGTTGGTCCTTTTATACATTGATCATTAAATGGTTACATGTAACACAGTTAACACTTTCCAACAGGTAACAGAAGTCAAAAATTACAATAGCATGATTTTTCCCACTTGCATAGCAAAGAAGATGCTCCAGAGGAGGGGAGAGGACAGGGAGCTATTACACACAAGAGGAGGAGGATGGGCTGGGCTGGTGTGAATTGGCCTTTGTTTAAGCAGCTCTTATCTGTCAAGTGCCAACTAGCTTTCTGTGGTCTGGTGCCTGGTCAGTGCCAACTGCATTTCAAGGATGCACACATGCTGGTTTCTAGAAAGGAGGGTTTTTCTCTGGCCTGGTTGAATGTCAATGACTGCCTGATTGCCTAAACCTCTTGAAACCAATATGCTTAATGTACAAATTAAGTTTCATTTTGTTTATTGTTAACTCAGAGCCATAGGCTGTTTGAATATCAGTACCTCATCCTCAGGAACACACAGGCCAGCAAAGGAGCCTTATAGCTTGGGCATGATATTGAGGGAGAGGTTAACTGGAATTTAATTTCCAGTGGCAGACTTGCATACCCAGAGAAAGAGAGGAAAATATCAAGAATGCTAAAGACATACCATAGCCAAACAAATTACAGGAGAGTACACATGACAAATACATTTCCAAATTTAAAAAAAGAAGATATACCCCTTCACCAAGAATCTTTCTGTAGAAAGGAGCCTTACACAAATCACAGAAACACTCCAAGTCTTTATGTAATATGTTTATGATCCAGTCTTAAAATTTCTGACCTAGTAACTCAGATGTAAATTGTGAATTGTATCTACAGCCTTCTGTGTGAGTCAAGATAAAATGCATTTGCTTGTGCTCCAAGACACCATCTCATTTTGGCTCAACCCATGAACTGCCATTGTGTAACTGGCTCTAGCTAAAGTAAAACACACATGTGTGCACACAAAAGCAAAAGATCCTGAAAGGCCATCCCTGACCTAAGGAATTGGCTGGAAGCAGAACTGTGCTCTTACACAACTCCTGCTCCTTTCTAGGTGGTTGCACAAAAGAACACCTGAATTCCAAACCAAGGAACAGGATGGAGTTGTGCCACTACTGATCCTTGCAACATCTCAAAAATGATTATTATAATAGGTAAGGTTGAAGGTACTGAAAAGAGTAAGCATTTGGCCAAATGCCAACCTATTTCCCCCACACCCCAGACATTTCTGGTCAACAAGTGAGGTAGGTCAAAAGCATTTCCATTAAATATTGAACTTATTATTCACTTTTAATCCAAAACAACAGCAATGCCCTCAGTTGACAGACACCAGACTCCTACAATTTGCTTGCTTAGTCACATGTCTGTGCTTCAAAGAAACAACAGGATACAAATTAGGTTTCAAACACATAATGAGGCTTCTGGCTTGTTTTGTAGCTTTTTATCTCAGCATGACCTCTGGTCTCATTAAGAGAACTGCTTAGTTTCAGGATCTTCTAAAATAAGTTCCCCACTTTTTCAAAGCAGAACTGTCACTTCTTGAGAAAATAAGCTCAAGTTTAGCAAGCTCACTTTGAGTGTACAAATGACATGCACAAAAATCATGAAGTTGTTGCTACTGGGATTAGAACAATTTTATGAGGGGTGGGAATAACTGCTAGCAATCAAAGATCTACAAATGACAAGGTTTCTGACAGGGGTAGGTCCAGGATAATTAAGCATTGCTTATAGTTGTACCATTCAGTTTATGTACATGGTGTGTGAATGTGAACAACAGCTGTCTCTCTGTAAAACTAAGAAGAGGGGAGCATATATGACAAGAAATTCTGAGAAGGTGGAAAGGAATGTGTCCCTTCCTAGCCCACAGAGATGGCTGGCATAGGCTGCTGTCTACCACAAAACTGTCTCCAAGTAAGGCTTTGCTTATACATTCACAAAAGGGAACTGATTTATTCAATGAGGTTATCTTCTCCCCTTCAGTTTTCCACAGCAGTTTACATGGAGTTCCAGGCTTCTGAGCACCCTTGGGCAAGCCACCCTCAATGGGTCTCCTTGTTCAGCAAGCCTGCCATTCTCATCTGCAGCATGTCATCTCTGTTCTTGCCACTGCTTCCAGTTGCTTGTTTGACAGAGAACCAGTGGTGTTTACTGTTCCACCTCCTCACCACTACCATTGTCCGATCCAGAACAAGAGGAAGGTGAACAGGCAGATTGCAGGAGCAATTCCAGCGGGACTTTGGCCCGTGCACCTTTGCTGGGGTGTAGGCTCTCAACTGATGCCCAAGCATGCTTACCCGTACCCTGCTGACAGGATTCACACTAAATCCCACAGTAAAGTCAACAGGTAAGGAGACACCTGCAGCACATAATAAACACACAGAAAAATGCCAATCTACAACAGCTTCACCACAGATTAAAAGATTTTTGCCCAAAGGACATCAGAGCCACGTAAGACTTCATCATAAGCAGTTCCGTACACAGTCCACAATGATTAAGAAGCTGCCCCCTACCCTGTGTTAGACATTCAATTCTACAAAACTTTAACAGTTTAAATACTAATACAAATGACAAAAAATACATCCATGTATTTTAATGATTGTTGTAAGCATTGTTATTACCAGAATACTGTCCTTCACTATTTTGCCAACAAACAAATAAATCTCTGGACAGTCAAAGTTCATTTTTGACTGACCAAATGCCAGACCTGGTTGGGAATCATCATCATTAGTTATACAGCACCATCAATATGCATGGTCCCTTAAAGCATAGTATAAGTAAAAAAGAGATATCTCTGCCTCAAGGAGCATGCAATTTGATATGGGGTAGGCATAGAAGAAGGAGAGGGTAACTGTAGCGGTATTTGCAAAGGATCCACTTACAAAGCCCCTTGGAGCTGCTCCTGCTCTTCACCACTGCAAACTGTGGAACTAGAGGCAATTTGTGTGAGGAGCAGTGCAGTCCCTATGTGATTTGCAAGTGTGTGTCTGATAATCAAATACTGGGTAGGTCTGCATGACACTTTTAAGCCCAGGGGGTCATGTACAGAAGCACATACAGGAGCAGGGCAGGGATGACAACTGCTGAAAAACATCCAAAAGGCACTTTCAGAGGCTGCCACTGGCATCCCCACCTTACACTTCTGCTGGAATTCCTCCTGAGGAAGGGGAGCACACTGTGGCTTATCCTCAGCACCTCTATGGAATGACAGCTGTACCAAGTAAGAACAACAAGAGCTATGAAGGTGGAACCAGCCCAGCATTTTTCCACAAGTGTCTTCTACTGTCCAGAAGTGAATGCCTCCAGGCAAATTCATATTCCATGCCTCCAAATAATGAAATTGAATTCTACCTATATTATGCAACCCGAACAAATATCTGTAACATCTCAAATTTTGCATAATTTATTCTACAATTTAAACCTTTTCATAACTACTATGTCTTTGCCACCCAGCAGGCCAAAAGAAAGATCTTATAGAGTAATAACTCTGTCTTCTGCTTCCTGGCATTACCCACACATTTTCAAGCATAGCCTTGCAGCCATGCAGCTAGAAATGTGTCTTATTCTCATGACATACTGAGATTTTTTTTTCTTAAGAATTACAATATGTACACCATTAAACTTTACAGTTGAGTTTAAGGTAAGGCCTGTAATAATGATGCAGTGCACCAGAATGCCCTGAAAGCACACTAACCACAGTGCATACACCTATGTCCCAGCAAGACCTGTTCTGTTAATGTGTAGCAGAAGCCAGCTGTGTGAAGCATGGATTGACTGGCCCTTACAATGTCACCCCCAGTGTCTGTTTAGAGCTCTTGCTAAATGGTTTTCACTTTCTACAATAAATTAATCAACAAGCCTATTTAAATAAATAAGTAGTCTTATTCATTTAATGGACTTGCAGTGGACTCTATCCCCCTGCTGTGAAGACAAGCTGTGCTGCATGCATAACAGTTATTTTGTATGCCATTGTTTTAACAGTTATGTCTAACAGTTAGTTTGTGTGCCCTGCAAGCTGCTGTCCACCACAGTACCACCCTCCTGATGCCCTGGTGAAAGCAGGGATGTGGGGGGATGGAGGCCGGACAAGCTGTGACACAGTTGTGGCATGTCAAGTTGGGGCCCTCCTTCTTCACGCCAGCCGGGGCCAAGGCCATCCACACCTGCTGCGCTGTCATCACCACTGCTGCCACCAAGGACTGCTGAAGAGACTGTCTCATCCCCTGCAGCCCTGCAAGCCGCTGTTTACCATGGCATCCCCCTCCCAATGCCCTGATGAGAGTGGGGATGAGCAACAGGAAGAGAGAGAAGCCAAGCAACAACAGTGTATTGATTAATTCACCTAAGGTACAACAACCCTAGCACCCTAACTCTAACCCTAACGCATGACTTGTTGAATTCTTGAACACTGTCTAGTCCATACTTTGCTACATTAATATGGTTTGTTGTTCAGTTGTGGACTTGGATTTGTTAGGGTCCTTTCAGAAGAGGATTTGAATTTTGTTGCTTCTCAGATTGATTTTATGATTTATGGTTTTGGCAGGAACTGTGAAGTCCCCCCTGTTCTCACTCTTGATTATGGTACTTTTAGTTTACCAAAAATCAAGCACCCCATCAAAAGTAACAAATGAAATGTTCTAGACAGTGTGATATTTGGAAAATGCTTATTCACAACCAGGGAGGATGGGGAGAGCGACATAGACATGTGAATATTTCACAGATGCAAGAAGGCCCTGAGCAAAATAGAGTTGCCACATAGAACCAGATGACATGGATCACACACAAAATGCCCAGGCATCAGCAAGTGGCCAGCCGAGGGAGACCTCCTGGCTAGCAGAGACAGGGTAGTGATTCACTGGTAGAAGCATACTGAATAGGCAAAGGAGGTCAGGACGTACCACTTCTGTGTCAACACGCAAACAATTATCTTTCAAGCCTCACAACTACCAGCTCATTAGACTTGGTAGAACATGGGACAAAACTGCTCTGCTCAACCAGCTATGCAGGCAGGGTAATTTTACAAGGCGGAGCTGTGATCTGCACTTCAGAACTTGATCAGCCACAGTTTCCTGTAGCTGTGCACTATGCATTTAGAAATACCTGTTTCCAAATCATATTGTGTGTGTTTATTGGAGGAATCACTAGTGGAATCACATACAGTGAAGCTGGCTTTAAATATATCTTTGCAAGTGTACCTTGGAACACTTCAATTAACAGTAGGTTTGAAGCTGAAGCGTGTGACTATATGTCTGTTATTTGGCAAACTGCAATGTTTATTGTGTATTTTTAAAGTATTTTCAATTGCTGGATGTTAGCCTGAAGGATGGGATATTTTCATTATATATATGTATATGTGTGTGTGTGTGTGTGTGTGCCAGCATTGGAAAAAACATTATGTAAACAGAAGCTGTGTGTGGCCAACAATTAGCACTATTCTAAAAAAGCAGGAATGGGCAACCTGTAGCTCTCCAGATCTTGCTAGACTACAGCTCTACTCATTCCTCACTATGCTGGCAAGGGTTGATGGGAACTGCAGTTCAACAAGATCTGAGGGGCACAAGTTGCTCATGCCTGACAAATGGAGCATAGTACGGTTCACTTCACATAGACCATGCTAAAAAATGTAGGCTTGCCATCCAAAGAATACTTATCCTTAGTGTTTTAATGAGCTGTGTATGATAGATGTGTTTGCAAACTTGTGCTGGCTTGTGTTATGTGCTGCATTTTTGGACATGGACCAAAAGAAGTGATTGCAGTGTTCTGTCATACTGAACAATGGACAAGCAACAAGGTTTCTTTTTTTTTCTTCTGTTCTTAAATAATATCGGCTGACAAGAAGATCATAATACTCCCATTTAACTAGCAAAGAAAAACTCACTACACTCTGCAGGTCCCCTGCTTTCAATTTCAATTCTAACTTCCTGCCTCAACAGCACACAAGCCATATTAGCTCGGCTTATGTTCCAGTTTCCCCAGCGTTCTCTCGTCCTCCTCCTGCAAACAGTAGACTATAGAATAACTTCATTAATAATTAGACACCTTCAAGAAATTTGAGTTAGATGATGGGCCTGGAATATTCACTTATAACCCTTTCATCTGTAAATTACATCCTTTCCAGTGGGACTCTCTCCCCAATAATTATATCACTCATTACTTGGCATTAAGTCCTATAGATTCCTAAGCACCTGACTGCATAGGATCACAGCCCATTTCCCAAGCACAGCCCTGCACTTGGAAATCTGTATTCACACTCTTTGGGGATGAAACAATTAGTTTTCTTTTTTTTAAAAATAATCAATTCCATGAGCATCTTCAGACATCTCATACTGTTTGATCATTTCAAAAAAGCCTCTAGTTTATCTGTTTCCTAGGATTGCAGAAATGGGGAGGGATCTGACCCAAGCCCTCTTCTCAATGCAGGAAGTTAAGTGCTAAAGCATCCAACATGTGCCTACATCACCTTTGCTTGAAGACCTGCAGCAAGGGAGACCTCTGCAACCCCTGAAGTAATGATTTCCACTGCAGAACCATTCCGCAGGAGTTTTTCCACAAAGTTCAATAAAATTGTGCCTTTCCAGAACTTAAGCCCATTATAGCTAATTCTGCCCTCTGGGGCAGCAAAACCAAACCCTGGTCCTCTTCTACATGGCACCCTTTTACATATTCTAAGAGTCTTGTCATGTTCTTCTTCCAGTCTTCACTTCTCTGGACTAAAGACCTTTCCACATGTTTTCTTCTTTACTCATGACCATTCCTGCTGCCCTGTTCATAACCTGTTCTGGTTTATCTATATCCTTCTTAAAGCAAATGCAACACTCCAGAGGCCATCTACTTTAGATATTAGTGTGATGCAACCGAAGTTACCTACAAAAAGAATGAATAAAATGGAATTAATATTACTCCTGACTTGGGAGCTATGCTTTTATTAATACAGCCTAAAATTGCATTCACCTTTTTTGCCGCTCCATCACACTGCTGACTCATGTTCAGCTTGAACAATGACATTTATTTCCCACCTTTTCTGGAAGGCTGCAGTCCTGGTGCTAACTGAAGCATAGAGCTCCTTGGAAGTCGACATCAAAGCCACATCAAGTCGGATCCCAAAGATGGCCAGGACGTGATTACTACGTTGACAACCTTCCTAGAATAAGTTGCACTTCCCGCTCCTTACCTGCCACTATGACAACGAAGAAAAGGGCAGAAAGAGCCCGGTATTCCTGGTGAGCCATCGTGCGCAGCGCCTTCTGCGGCGGGGACGCCCGGCACGGAGCCCCTGGAGATGGTGGCAAGGGCAAAGCACTCACGCTCGGCGCAGGGGCGCCTTCTTGCAGGACCAGCTACACTTCCTCTGTCTGCGCCAGAAGCGCGTCTTTCTCTTTTGCCAGGTCTGCTGCGGCGAAACGCCTCGCTCTAGCCAGGTCTCCGTGCAGCACCTCCAGCCTGCCTCCTCCCGCGGGCGCTGCAGCCCCCACTCGTTCCTGTCGCTACCCCAGTGCGGCCTCTGCTGGACGGTGTGCGCGTATTGAGCGATGCGGCTAGTTGAGCCGGGCGAGAGGCGTCCTGATTGAAAGGGAGGCGCCAACTCGAGAGAAAAGCGAAACACCCTGCAAAGGCCAGGCCTTAATAGCCTTGGCTTCTCGCTCCATGCTCCTGCTTCGTTACGTGCTCGCTTCGGTTTTGTCCTGTCAGACTTAATGGCTCCCAAAATACAAACTGACCTAGCCACCTCTGCCGTCTCTTCTCTGGCGATTACTAGGATAAACTTTGGTTTATAAAACAAATTTCATTTGCTTGATTTTTTTTGTTGGCTGTGATTATGAGGTTTTCAAAATGCCATTTAATGTGAGCCACGAGGGCCGGAGCAGGCTGAAAAAGCTGGCTGAATGGCATGTTTGCAGAAGTTCAGCTTACTTAAAAGCAAGTCCTGCAGAGTTCAGTGGGTTTGACTGTCCAGTAAGCGTGCTTTGGAGTACAGCAGTAAAATAGTCTGGCTGTGAGGATACTCTTAAAATTAAGATAAGTTGTCCCATCTTTTCACCTGCATTTGCAACCAAACCATTCATTCCAGTTTACAGACTAAGCAAAATAACAGAAATGCAAATATTTTTAATGCATGAACTTTGTCCCTTGTTGACAAAATACTTTCTACCAAAATACTGGGATAGCTATATGTGGCAGAATTGCTTTCTCCAGATTCTTAAAATACTGGATGCAATTATCTGAACTAAAGATACAGATCACAAGCAAATAAGTTTGTTCTACTATACACATTACAAATTAAAAGCACAATACTGATTTGTAAACACATTCAGATTTCAAGATGGTTATGGTATTACTGTGTTATAGAGAAAGCAAAAAAAGGCACTGTGGAATGGTACAAGTGAATACCTTTATAATGACCTTGGCTGCATGGACTAGTCAAAAATAGGTACACATTTACAAAAATAGATTGTAAATTACACAGCCAAAAAATCAAGACATATTACTATTCTGCAGCACTTTTAAGCAAACCTCAAATGAAAAAATACGATTTAGCAAGAGAAATCTCAATTTATTTAAGGGTCCTTCATGTTTTGGGTCAGGACACATCACAATATTTCTGTTTTGAAAGCTGCTACTTCTTCTGTTTTGAAAGCAAATGACCTATTTATAAAGCCATACCTGTATGTAATGAAGACAGTTTAAATAAACTTCTACTGCCCTAAAGCCCAAACATTCATAATATTGGCCTGGATTATTGTATATGTTATGTTTCATATATTGGGCAGGTTTCAGGAAGGCAGTGGAACACAAACAGTTTAAAATAATTACCCTTCTTGGGCAAATATCTGTAGTTTGCAACTTCTTCCTACTATATTTCTATATCCCCTCACCCCCAAACCACTTGCAAAATGTGAGGAAATTGCAGGAGTCTTGCCCTTCCTATTTTGGTGAAAATCTCTTGCCTCCTCATGAATTTATTTGCTTTTAAATTCCACATTGCTTTATTTATTTAGAGTGGACACAGCCTATCTCTCTGACTTGTTTCTTTCCACAAGGAAGATGGCTGTTGTCAAAGTGAGGAAGTTTGGTAGCTGCTGCAGCGGCAAAGAAATAGATTTCGAGTTGTGTTCTTCAAGTAGGAGAGAAAAAGAACAGGGGAAGTTAGGAGAAACTAACTTGAGATGTTGAGATTTTTTTTGAGGTTTCATTTTTGCCTGTATGGATAGTAAGGTTGTTTATCTGTAACTGTTGTTCTTCTAGTGGTCATCTGTGCATTCACACAACCCACCTGCTGACCCCACCTCGGTGTTAATGGTCAGTTACCTGTCTTCCCTCTAGTTTGGAGACAGTCAGGTGCCAAGGCCAAATGTTGGTCTCCATGTGAACTGAGAAAATGGTAGGAGCTCTGCCTATTTATACTAGAAAGGAGGGGGTGGGGCCCCTGTCAAAAATTCTAGGCTTGGCTAGGAGAATCTTCCCTATCAGAAGCACTGCTCAGGCACAGAGCCCATATGTACAGGCAAGCAACTTTACTTTCTTCTTCATGGTCACTGTGCATCACACATATGAGTGACTAGTAAGCTTACTGGAGAAGGAGGTGGGAGGTATCATCACTGAAGAATGGAGGAGAGGACAGCACAACTTGAAGGAGCAGTCCTGTCTTGTTTTAACATCAACCCAGTAATGCTGAACAAAGGCTAAACGTTGTGGACCAATCAGTTCATCTTTGGAATGGCCAGTGTATTTTATTAATAATCTTTTGGGCTGGAAAATATTAGCAAACAAGAAAGGTATTTGATGCTACATTTAATCACAGCAGCGAGGATTGCGCTTGCTCAATACTGGAAGAGTGAGGAACTACCCACGGAGGAAGTGATTTTAAAAAATATTCTGGACTGTGCAGAAATGGACAGATTGACTCTATTACTGAAGGAGAAAGAAGATACTGACTTCTATCAAACTTGGGACCTTTTTTATGATTGGCTGGAGAAACGGGACTTGGTTTAGATTTAAAGATGTTTTTAAATTTTTATAAATCAATTTGAATATGATTACAGAATGTTAAAAAGATGTTTTATAGGGGGCTGACCCAGTATGTCCGATGTATTTGATGATTGATGTTTGTTTTAGTTTTTAGTTTAAAATCTTAATAAAAATCTTTATTAAAAAAAATAATCTTTTGGTTAGTCCTATCGACTCTGTGTGGGATCTGTAGAACACTAATGTTCTTCATACATCAAACATATATGTAATGTTCTTTCAACCAGTGTAAATGGGGCCAGGAAAAAGGCTGGAAGTACTATATCTTAATTTATGTGAAAGATCGAGGAGACTTTTGGGAGAAAGATGGGGTCCAGTCTTAGAACTACCTTTTTTTCTGGAAACTCATGAAGGTAGTTTTTTTACCTCAACAAACAGAATGGCATGAGGTCTGCTTTCCTAGGTCATTGACTATCTGTATATGGGACTGGTGCATCCACAGGAACATAACTCTGGTTGCTGTCTATGAGGCAGGTCTGTGGAACACAGTCCTGGACCCATTTGAGTCTGGCTTCAGGCCTGGTTATAGCATTGAATCTGCCTTGGTCGCCCTGTATGATGACCTGTGCTGCTTTGGACTTTCTCTGCACAATTTTATGCCTTCTTCCTTAATGGGAGGTCTATACATCTTGTGACCTTTAAAGGTGCATACAGACCAACAGTTGCATGTGGCCAATGATTATCCATCAAGGGCTGAATAAACCTGCTTTTGTGACCTTCTTGGGACTGAAAAAAGAGGTTGTCAAGCACCTGTTATTAGCTTGGGGGCAAGTATCATACATTGTGCAGGCCTGCCCTGTGTACTCCACTCTTTTGGCAAGCAGATTTTGGACAAGCTCTTTCTGTTCAGGAGGGCTTGCACTTGACTAAGTGTGTGAAAGGCCCTTCTCACCATGGATGTCACGCCTTCACTGGTTTTATCAATGGCTTTATCTGCTCCACAAATCTATATAATGAACTGTGATTCAAAATGTCTCCAATTTGAAGTTCATCTTCATCAGAAACTTAGAAGATAGACTTTGTCAAGGTAACTTCTCAAAGCCTTTGTTCTCCACTAATACAGGGAAAATGCTGGCTTATGGTACAGGGCTGTTGTATGAATTACAACGAAATATTCTATGTGAAGTGCTTTGAACCCTCCAATACAATCAGTTTTTAACATTGTTTTAGATCAGTGAAAGGGTTTTGGTCAAGCTAACCTAGTTTTGCTATTTTGCTAAAATTATGCAGAATTATGCTGACAAAATGTTCTAATTTGCTTCAGTGAGCCTCATGATAAGTTATGTCTGCCATCTACTGGCTACAAAAAAGAGCTGATCTATTAGAAAAGTAGAAGTTTTCACATTTATCACCTACCTTTTCTGTGCAAGCAGCCCAAGCCAGCCTACTCTTAAACTTAACATAGTCCCCCAACAAATAAAGGTAAGATAAAAGTTTCCCCTTGACATTAAAGTCCAGGCATGTCTGACTCTATGGGGTGGTGCTCATCTCCGTTTCCTAGCCAAGGGAGCCAGCGTTTATCTGCAGACAGTCTCCGTGGTCATGTGGCCAGCTTTACTAAACACCGAAGTGCACGGAACATTGTTACCTGCCCACCAAAGTGGTACCTTTTTATCTACTTGCATTTGCATGCTTTCGAACTGCAAGGTTGGCAGGAGCTGGGGCGGAGCAACGGGAACTCACCCCGTTGTGCACATTCGAACCGGCGACCTTTCGATCAACCAAGCCCAGCAGCACAGCAGTTTAAACCACTGCGCCACCTGCAGCCCTTACAAATAGCACATGGCAAATCTCATAATAAATTTGCAAAGATTTAACAAATGGAAAATGTCTCAATACTCAAAAAGCTATCAGGTACATCATAACATATAGTGAATCCAGACTCCTATTATACATAAATTCATTAGGACACAAAATAGCAAATAAACTTTTGTGTTCTGTGAAGAGTTAGGATGGGACTTTAAGCAACAGCCTAGCTCTGCACACTTTGAAATCAGAAGTAAAAATATACCCTATAGTGCCAACAAATTCTAAAAAAAAATGTTTTTGTTTGTTTTCACTCTTTTTCACTTTTTGTTTGTTTTCACATTCTGGGTGCTTTCTTGTCAGGGAATGTTACTTGTGAACAGCAGACTTACAGCTAATCATTCTCTTCTTTCCTACCCTCTTTTGTCATGGTTGGTTTTCAAGTTTAAAAACTATTCCAGCAAATGATAATAGTGTTGTAGTGAAAATTGGTATAATGTCTAGACAATACAAACATGTTCTTGAGTTACGCAGGTGTAACTCCAATTTAAAATGGCATAGGGCAATTATGTTCCAGTGGTATAATTGTCTCAGCTATGATGACATGAGATCATAGTTGACCCAGGTTTAGAAGGAGGAGCTGGGTGGCTGAAAAAAGATTAGGGAGGTGTCCTACTAAGTCAGGATTCTGTGCTGTCCTGTGTGTGTGTGCATGGGGGGGGGGTCTTTCCCCACAAGCATAAAGTTTTGGAAGCAAAAGAGCTAGCATAAGAAAATATACATCAATTGAACGCAATGGTAATCCCAGAACTGTCTGCACCTCTCCCACCTCAGCCTCACAGCCACCATGGAGCACAGGATACTAGCTAACTCTGTCGCTAATCACAGCATGTTTACAGTATATACATTTCTGCAGGTGCCAAATGACAGAAAAATGCCATAGGAGAAAAATACCTCTAGCCTTACATTATGTACACTAGAGTATACAAGCAACTTGGCCACTGAATGTTTTCTTTTGTTTAGTTGCAAAGTCGTGCCTGGTCCATCATGACCTCATGGACAACATTCCTCCAGGAATGTCGTGCCCGGCCACCGCATGTTAGCTAATAACATTACCTAACATTTCTCATCCAGCATGCTTATATCTGCCCTGCTTTAGGAATCTAGACACAAACACCCAACAACCTCAAGTGAAAACTGTGTGTTTTGTAAAACTGGTCAAAATAGAACTCAAATGGAGTTCGCACCAGCCATTGACTAGCCCTGTTGGCCCTCACCTGTCCACAGGTCCTTAGCCCAGTGTCCTACAGCTGTGCACTGCTGGACTGGCAGTGCTGGGCAAGCTGGAGAGGATCTTGCTGAACAGCCCATGATAAGGTTTCCAGAAGCCTTGTCTTCCCCAGAACATAATTTGAAAAACCACTGCTTTAAAGCAACCCCCTCCTAACACATTTGGAGCTGTGCCAGCGCCGCCAGTGGTGCAAATAGGGTAATGCTGGCCTTTGTGGTCTTGCAAGCTTTGTGCTCTTTAGTGTGCATGACTTCAAAATACGGTAAGTGAGCCCTGCTCCGTTCGGAGCCCTTCTGTTCGTTCAGTTAAGCAGGGACCCAGACTTCAACTCCAAAGCTGGGGCCCCAAAGGTTCAGCCTGGAGGCTTTGCCTGCGCGCCTCTATCCACGGAAGGTAAGACGTCATTTGCCGGCGAGGTCTGGGGCACTACGCTTTCAGTCCTGGAAAACCTGATGCCACATAAGAAACACGCCAGTCTGATGCCGCCTGACTCCCGTAGCGTAGCCCTGCTCCGCTCCAGGTCCCTTGCGGGGAGCGCGTAGCCCCGCCCACCTTGTGCCAGGAGGAGGCGGGCCGGCGGCGCCGGCGGCGGGCATGCGGACTCGGTCGCGCCGACCGCTCAGGCACTCCGCGAGTGCCGAGCCGCGCTCCCCCAGCCGCTGGAGAAGCCGTCCTCTCCGTTTGCGAGGGAGGGCCGCTGCTGCCTGCCTTTTTCCCAGCCAGGCGCTGCCTTTTGTGGATTGCTACATTGCGCTTTCCGAGCTGCAACTGGGCTTGGATGGACCCGGTGGTGCTCCGGGGCCATGGTCCCCTGCTTCTCCTGGGTGAGGATGGGCTGAGGCTCTGCTCCCGCGTCCCGGGGTTCCTGGGCTCAGGGACGGGGCTGCCTTGGAAAGGAGCTCCCGCTTTCGCTGCCGTGCCAGTGGAAGCGCGACGCGGGTCCCGGGGAGAGCGCACAGGAGCCTTTTCGGAGGGGTCTCTCTCCCCCTCCCCTTCCCCCTCCCCCTCCCCCAGCAGGGCTGTTGTGCCTGGAGCGGCTTCAGAACCGGAGGACGCCGAGGAGGTGCGGCCTCCCGGGGCAGGGCATGTAGCCGTTGACAGGCGCAGGGAGCCTTGGCCAGAAACAAAAGTGGCAGTGGCGACGCAATTCGTTGCCCTTGCTTTGGGCCTAACGTTGCCAGCTACTGTTAAACTCACAGGCGTCGAAACGGCAGTCTGGAGACTCAACGTGATCATTTGCTTAGGCCAGCAGTCCTACGTGAGGTCTATTAAAGTCGGGTGGATTAGAAATGCATCTGGCCAGATTTCACCCTCCATTTCTGGCATGTGGTCCACGGTTCATGGCTTTTTAAAATCCTAACATCCATCCTGACCACTGAAAAGTTTCACTAGTCAGTCCTGCAGACAGGCTATGTTGATTTACGAGGAAAGGTACTTTACAAGGTACGAGGAAAGGCACTTTGTGCATGCTCAGTATGTCCTTTTTAATTTTGTCATTTAGAAACTGAGTCCTCATACTGAAGACAGATCCCCCCCCCCACACTTGTTTTCAGAGTGGGGAAATAAGTGGGAGCTGAAGAAATGTTTGGCAATCCATCAGAATTTCCTGCTTATCAGGACACCAACTGAATAGGGCCAATTATCTATATTTAGTTCTATGTGTTAATTTTAAGATGCATTAGAACAGGAGTCCTCAAACTTTTCCACCAGGGGGCCAGTTGCAAGCTGCAGGTGCTGGGCACAGCTGGAAAGGTGGTGCCGGTGCTGTGCCAGGGCCGGGACAGCATGTGTGTGCGCGCGCACTGAGGTGGGGACAGGACATGCGGCAAGGTGAGGTGCGGGCATGCTCGTGCTGCGAGGGGAGGCTAGGCATGAGTGGGGGCAGGCAATCACCGCAAGGCAAGCGCACAAGGCAGCGGCTTGCTTGCTTGCAGATCATTTTCTCCAAGTGAGCAAACCGCTGCCTCCCTGCACGCGGGGCAAGGTGGGTGCTGGCATGCATGCAGCGGGTCCAAATGGGCATGGCAGGCCAGTTCCAGCCCCTGGGCCATAGTTTGAGGACCCATGCTCTAGGCCATCTTCAAAGGCAGCCCTATATTGAGCACATTACAGTTATCCAGTCAGGAGATTACCAGCACATGAGTAATCTGGTCAGGCTCTGTCAAGTGCCCTCAGCATACTGCTGATACCTCAGCCAGACCTTCTGATGACCTCTCCCAGCAGTTTCATGTAAATATTGAGCAGCATTACGGAGATAAATTACCCCCCCCCAAAACCCCCAAGATAATTCTCAAGCAAAACATATTCTTTCACACTGGATCAAGGATGTTGATTCTCAGTATTCCTTATCTGCTGCACAAACTATCTGTTCCCCAATTTACTCAGGATAGACTTTCAGTACTTGGAGTAGTACAAAATATCTTGAAAATTTGAATATTCCCAAATATCAGAAAATTTTCTCAAAAGCCAGTTCCGAAGTAATTCCTTCTGCTGTGTGGGATGGATATTTCTAGGGAATTCCTTGTATAAATCATTTCTACTCATTTAGAGAAGTGGTAGAGTCCCTTTCCCACATACAGTGGTGCCTTGGCTCACAAACTTAATCCGTTCCATGACTCTGGTTGTGACCCAAATTGGTTATGACCCAATTCAAATTTCCCCATAAGAGTCAATGTAAATTTGGTCAATCCGTTCTTTAACTATTTTTTTAATCAGAAAAATTTGAAACAAAGTGACAAACAACAACAAAGTAACAAAGTACAGTGGAGAACACTAACCTAGGTGGGGGGGATTATTGTTTTGAGGGAGAGTCCCCCTGCATAAGGACATTGGGGAGATCTCTTTCAGGGGTTTCCTCTCTTTGTCTCTTAGCTGCAGGGTCAATTTTGGTGAAAAATTTGTCCATATTCACTTGTTTTTTCCTGCGCTGCATAACCCTTCGGAAATGAGAGATCACATTACTGTTCATAAGATTCAACACTCTGTTCGTTACAGTTATGTTGGGGTGGTGCTTCTCAAAGAAACCCTGGCATGGGTGTGCTCCTGAAAGAAAGACAGGTGCAATCTCGGCCATCTCCCTTCCCCTCCACCCCCAAATTCCCCCCCCCCCCCCCCCCCCCCCCCCGAGTGGGGAGATGGCCAGGATCACAGTTGCGTTTGTGCAGGGAAGACGTGCGTGATCCTGCAGGAAAGACGGGTGCAACACAGCACAGCCATGATCACACATATGTTCCCTGCACAAACGCAACTGCAATCGTGGCCATCTCCCCACTTGGGGGGTGGGGGGGGGAGATGTCTGCAATTTTGGTCGCCACCCAAAGCGAAGTTTGTGACCCAAGTCAAAATTTTCATGAAATTTTTGTTTGTGACCCAAGGCGTTTGTGAGCCAAGGTACCACTGTACTTCTCTTTTGTAATTTTTATATAGAAGAGCAAATAAGATGCATTATACCTTTTCTAAATAAATTACCTTACCATTTCTGTAGCTAAGATCTGTAAGAATATTCTTCAATTTTAAATGTGATCTAAAAAAGTGTTTTAAATATGTCATCGTATCTAGGTTTCTTATCTGTCATGCAGTTGCTGTAGTGCTGCTATGTGTTCTGTTTTATTGATCATGGCTTTTACAGTATGTTTTAAATGGTCTGGGACTATACAATAAATTGAATTAAATCTAACTGTCCTATTAAATAAACTTTTTAAAAAATTATTATTAAAAGTTCCCACTACCACTAAAGAGCATAACAAATACTTCCAGGTTCATAGTGTTCTTTGAAGATTGATGCCACCATTGTTTCCCAGTATCTGTTTGATCTAGAAATCAGTACCATTTATAAAACACAATGGCTTAGTTATATAAAAATGAAGTTAGATATCATATCTTCATCTTGTCTTTGCCATAGTCCTTTTATATGAAGTTATATTTTTTATGTTTATATGAACAGTAATAATCAACTGCAGCAATTATAATACAGCAGTGCAGACCAACCACGTATGCCATTATTACATGGGTGACATATTCAAACATTGGATCCTGTGACATTTGCCTTAGGATTTTTTCCAGTGCTGAAACTATATATTATATCAGGGGTGGCAAAAGCAAGGCTTGGGAGCTGCATGCAGCTCTTTAGCTCACAGGTCTTTGCCTGTGGGCCCCCATGGCTGCCAACTTGCTGCTCGTCACCCACAGCTGCCACTCACACCAGCTGCTTGCTGGTGGGCAGCTGTTTGCAACTCTCAAACATCTTGACATTTGCTGTATGTGGCTCTCCTATTGAGCAAGTCTGGCCGTCCCTGTATTATATGATTTTCTGGAACTCCCAAGCTGTTTCAATATTAAGATTAGGGATGGCACATTTTCGTGGTACCATTGCATTCCTTTTTTTCTTCCTGCTCACTTTACTTGGGATAGGAAAATTTCCAAAATTAAGTTGCGTTTATTCTTATTTTTAGTGAAAAAAAATCTAGTTTTCAATTTTGCTTTCAAGTAATGCAGCATGCAACAGCTAAACTTGAACTGGTTTAGGCTATAATTCTATATATACTTACTTAGGAGTGAATCCCACTAAATTTATGCAGACTTACTTCTAAGTAGATATGTTTAAGATTGTGCTTTATGTCAGTTGATTATCCCACAAGAGCTTTAGCTGCTTATTCGGTTGTGATGGTCCGCCCCCAGAGTTGGATGGATCCAGATGGATTCCTGAGGGCTCTGGGGGATTTTCCGGTTGACAAGACTGGTGCTCCTGTTGATACCCTGGTTGATTTGTGGAATGCGGAGATGACCAGGGCTATTGACACAATTGCTCCTAAGCATCCTCTCCCGCCCGGCAGAGCCCGTTCATCCCCGTGGTATACATCTGAATTACAGGCGATGAAGCGGGTTGGTAGATGGCTAGAGCGTAGGTGGAGGAAATCACGGGACGAATCCAACCAAGCACATCTTAGAGCCCACTATCGGGCCTATGCTGTGGCGGTGAGGGTGGCGAAGAAGAAATTCTCCACGTCCATTGCCTCCTCACAATGCCATCCGGTGGAGATTTTTTGGGTGGTACAGGGGCTGATTAATCCTGGCCCCAAAAAAGATCTGGTACCTCGAAAGCCCGCTGTGATGACTTTGCCACGCATTTCAGGGAGAAAGTTGCTCAGATTCATCACGAGCTGGACTCCACTGTTGATACAGATTCTCTTGGGGAGGGGCTAACCATGCCAGCTTGTCCCCCATTGATGGATGAATTTCACTTTTTGCGGCCTGATGATGTGGACAAGGTGCTTGGATCGGTACACTCAACCACCTGTTTACTGGACCTGTGCCCATCTTGGCTATTAAAGAGCGCCAAGGACAGGATTGTGCCCTGGATCTTGGAGGTGGTCAACGCCTCTTTAAGAGACGGCCGGGTGCCTGCTTCTTTAAAGGAGGTGGTAGTCTGGCCAGTCCTAAAGAAGGCATCCCCGGATCCAAAGGTGGACGCCAAATATAGACCGGTGGCCAACATCCCGTTTTTGGGCAAGGTGCTGGAGTGGGTGCTGGCAGGACAACTCCAAGCACTCTTGGATGAGACAGATTATCTAGACCCATTTCAGTCCGGTTTCAGGCCCGGGTATGGCACTGAATCTGCCTTGGTCGCCTTGTATGATGACCTGTGCAGGGAGAGGGACAGGGGGAGTGCATCCCTGTTGGTTCTCCTGGACCTCTCAGCAGCTTTCGATACCATCAACCATGGTATCCTTCTGGATAGGCTGGCGGGACTGGGGGTTGGAGGCACTGCTCTGCAGTGGTTCCACTCCTATCTCAACGGCTGATTCCAGACGGTGGTGCTGGGCGACTATGACTCTGTGCCATGGCAGCTATGCCATGGAGTGCCGCAGGGTTCCATTTTGTCCCCCTTGCTTTTTAACATCTACATGAAACCGTTGGGAGAGGTCATCAGGAGGTGTGGGCTGTGGAATCATCAGTACGCTGATGATACCCAGCTCTACCTCTCGTTCTCTGCCGATCCAGGTGAGGCAGTGGCTGTGTTGAATCGGTGCCTGGCGGAGGTAATGGGCTGGATGAGGGCCAATAAACTGAGGCTCAATCCTGACAAGACGGAGGTCCTGTTGGTGAGTGGTTCAGGCTTCGGAGTAAGGGACCTGACCCTTGTCTTAAATGGGGTTGCACTCCCTCTGAAAGACAGAGTCCGCAGCCTGGGAGTGCTCCTTGATCTGGAGCTGACCTTGGTAGCCCAAGTGTCAGCGGTGGCGAGGAGCACTTTCCATCAGCTTTGGCTGATCCATCAGCTGCGTCCCTTCCTGGAGTCCGACTGCCTGGCGACAGTGACACATGCGTTGGTGACTTCCCGTTTAGACTTTTGTAACACGCTTTATGTGGAGCTACCCTTGAAGATGGTCCGGATACTTCAATTGGTGCAAAACAGAGCTGCCAGGGTGCTGACGGGGACTGGGCATGGTTCTCATATCACCCCAGTTCTCTGTCAGCTACACTGGCTTCCCATTGAAGCCCGGACCCAATTCAAAGTGTTGGTTCTTACCTATAAAGCCCTTAACGGCTTGGGTCCTGGCTACTTAAAGGAGCGCCTGCGACCATATATACCAGGAGATGGCCTTTGTGGGAGTCACGGGTGTTGCTGTCCACTGCGAGAGCTGCGACATGTTCGCCCTTCTCCCCCAGGAGAGGCAGGGATACACTTGCCCTCGGTGCAAGATGGTGACCCTGCTAGAAGAGGAGGTGAGGTGCCTGAGGGCCGAGAGAGCTCTCCGGGGGCCCCCGGAGCAGCCCCCTCTGGACAGAGGGCTGAGGGAGAGACCACGGGAGGAGCAGCTGCGGAGACATGGAGGTATGTCACCCACAGGAGGAGGAGGCCAGCACAGCCTCCTCCTTCTCCTGGCACCGATCTGGAGCTGGGAAACAGGTTCTCTCCACTTGGGGAGGCTGGGACTGACGAGGCCTCGGGGGACCAGCAGGACCCCCAGCCTGGGACATCAGGCGGCAAGGGAGCCACTGCAGGAGAGGCAAGGACCAGGGCACGGCTGCCCACCAGCACCAGGAAGGCACGGCGGCAGGTGATTGTTGTTGGGGACTCCCTGCTGAGGGGCACTGAGGCGGCGGTGTGCCGCCCCAGCCTGGAGACAAGGGAGGTTTGCTGCCTGCCAGGCACACGCATCCAGCATGTGAAGTACAGAGTGGAGCGTCTAGTTCACTCCGGGGGTCACCAGCCGCTCCTGGTGATCCATGTGGGCACAAACGATGTGGCCAGGCAGGGGGTGGTCGGGATCACCAGGGACTTCTTTGCCTTGGGGAAGAAACTCAGGGAACTGAAGGCCCAAGTGGCCTTCTCATCAATCTTACCTGTCCGGGGATTTGGACCAGGAAGGGACAGGAGGGTCTCCGAGGTGAACGACTGGCTTAGGGTGTGGTGCCAGAAGTAACGCTTCGGGTTCCTCGACCACGGCACTCGTTTTCTTGCCAATGGACTTCTTGAAGCTCTCCTGGGAATAGGAGGATATGATCTGGTGGGAATCACAGAAACTTGGTGGGATGAAAGGCAAGTCTGGAATGTAAACATAGAAGGGTATCACCTTTTTAGAAAGGACAGGAAGGGAAAGAGAGGCGGGGGTGTGGCTTTATACGTCAGGGAAGGGATAGGATGCAGTGAGATAGAATGCAGCACAGATGGGGATTCGGTAGAGGCAGTCTGGGTGAAACTTAGGGGTTTTGACAGGGAAAGAGACCTGACAGTGGGGGTATGTTATCGCCCTCCAGGTCAACTTGAGACCCTGGATAATGTCCTGACAGGCCAGATTCTAAGGATATCTCGGGAGAGGGACACAGTAATTATGGGGGATTTCAATCTCCCGGATATTACTTGGGAGACTCACTCGGCGGTGACAGCCAGGTCACGTCGCTTCCTAGAAGCTCTAGAGGGTGGGTTTTTCACACAGAGGGTCCGAGAGGCGACGAGGGGGGGAAACATCCTGGACTTGGTCTTGTCCAATAGGGAGGAGCTGATAGATGAAGTACTGATTAGGGGAGCTCTGGATGCGAGTGATCACTCCATCCTTTGCTTTGAGATCAGGGGACTAGGGCCGTGCAGCAGGGCGAGCACTAGAAGCTGGGACTTCAAGAGAGCCAACCTTGGCCAACTGAAGGCCAGACTGGGGAAAGTCTCCTGGGATAGGTTACTGGAAGGTAAGCGAGTTGAGGAGGGGTGGATGGCACTCAAAAGGGAGGTTTTAGAGGCGCAAGCCCTGACGATACCTCTAGTCAGTAAGGTGGGGAGGCGGAGGAGAGTGACGCCATGGATGCGAAAGGAGGTGGTTAGGGGGATTAGATGAAAGAGGAGTCTCCGTAAGAAATGGGTACTGGGGGAAATAGACAAAAGGGTATACCGGGAGGAGGAGGCCCGTTGCAGAAGGATTCTTCGCAAGGCTAAGGCTGATTATGAGCTGAGACTTGCCAAGAATATCAAGAGCAACAAAAAGGGCTTCTTTCAGCATGTAAATAGGAAAAGGAAGGGGAGACAAGTGGTGGGACCACTAAATAAGGAGGAAGGAGATCCAGTGACTGACATGAGGGAACAGGCACAGATGCTAAATGACTATTTTGCCTCTGTGTTCTCCCCAAAGCAGGATGGGGGATATCCGTATAGGAGATTAGATGAGGCTGGGGACTTAGGGGCACAGATTAGAGTTACCCCCGTTGAAGTCGAGGGGCTCCTCAGGGCATTGGACATTACAAAGTTGCCAGGCCCTGACGGGTTACACCCGAGAGTACTAAGAGAGTTGGCAGGGGTTCTCTCACGCCCGCTGGCCTCCATTTTTGAGACATCGTATAGAACAGGTGAAGTTCCAGAGGACTGGAGGGTGGCATCAGTGGTCCCAATTTTCAAAAAGGGTAGTAGGAAGGACATGGGGAATTATAGACCGGTTAGCCTTACGTCCATTGTAGGAAAAACAATGGAAAGGCTCATAATAAAGAGAGATCTAGTGATGCTAGTTAGGGAAGGGAGGCTGACAGCCACACAACACGGCTTCTGCAAAAACAGGTCCTGCCAGACAAACCTTGTGCAATTCTATGACAAGGTTTCAAGATGGCTAGATGGAGGGGATGCAGTGGATGTGGTATACCTGGATTTCAGCAAGGCCTTTGACAAAGTGTCCGATGATATCCTGGTGGAGAAACTGAGGAGTTTTGGGATACACCAAAGCACTGTCCGGTGGATTAGGGCATGGTTGACTGACCGAAAGCAGAAGGTAACCATTAGCGGGGAATCGTCGGTATGGCAGCCAGTGACAAGCGGGGTCCCCCAGGGCTCTGTCCTGGGGCCGATCCTGTTTAATCTTTTCATTAACGACATGGAAGAAGGGGTGAACAGTCTGCTGATCAAATTCGCAGATGACACTAAAACTGGAGCAGTGGCCACAACTGAGGAGCAGATACTCCAGATCCAAAAGGATCTGGACAGACTATGGAAGTGGGCAGGAGACAACAGGATGGCGTTCAATGTGGAGAAGTGCAAGGTCTTGCACTTGGGGCATAAGAATAGCTGTCAGAAGTACAGGTTAGGTGACCAGTGGCTGGAGAGCTGCACTTGTGAAAGGGACCTCGGGGTACTGGTTGACCAGAGGCTAAACATGAGTCAGCAGTGTGATGTGGTGGTCAAGAGGGCGAATGCCACCCTTGGTTGCATAGCCAGAAGTGTGGCTTCTAGATCAAGAGAGGTATTACTACCACTCTACACGACTCTGGTGTGCCCGCAACTGGAGTATTGTGTTCAGTTTTGGGCCCCTCATTACAGGAAGGATATAGGCAGGTTGGAGTCAGTGCAGCGTAGGGCCACAAGGATGGTGGCTGGTTTGCAGGGGATGCCGTATGAGGCAAGACTGAGGGAACTGGGTCTCTTCAGCTTGGAGAAGAGGAGACTCAGAGGGGATATGTTGGCGACATGTGAGGGGGTGTCACATGCAGATGGGGAGAGGCCTGTTCTCCCCTGCAGAGGAAGGCAGAACGCGCTCCAGTGGAGCAATGCTCAGGGAGCCAAGGTTCAATTTGGATGCCAGGAAGCACTTCCTGACAGTTAGGACCCCGAGGACGTGGAATGGGCTTCCACGGGAGGTCGTTGAGGCCCCATCGGTGAGGGTGTTCAAAGACAGGCTGGACATGCACATGGTGGGCATGTCATGAGCGGAGCCGGCTGGTGCCGGAGGTCAGACTAGATGGCCCGGGAGGCCCCTTCTGACTCGCTCTGTTTCTATGTTTCTATGCCCTCCAGCCCCCTACGATCTGCAGCTGATGCCCTCCTCCGGGAGCCCTCTGTGAGAGATATAAGGAGGGTGAGTACCCGGAGGAGGGCTTTCTCTGTGGTGGCGCCCCACCTATGGAATGCGCTCCCCAGAGAGGCTCGCCTGGCGCCGTCATCATTTGCTTTTCGGCGTCAGGTGAAGACCTTTTTAAGAGCTATTTTAATTGTTAATTTATTAATTTATTATTGTTATATTTATAAATTTGTATTTTTATAGTTCGACTTTGAGATGGGCCAGGTTTTAAATAGTGTATCATTTTTTAATCATAATTGTATTTATTTATTGTTGTTAGCCGCTCTGAGGCTTTTTTGCGAGGGGGCAGCATACAAATGTGTAAAATAAATAAAATAAAAATAAATAATAAATATTTGGGTATGGCCTAATTTTAATAGGCAGGACTGGGAATTAAGGACACACATTCATTTTCAGGGCTGTGTTAGTAATATTGAGTTATTCTAAAACAAAATGAAGAAAAAGTTAAGTGTTTTTTTATGCTGGCATCTTACCACAAGTAGCTTCTATTTAGTAATTAATGTTTTATGTTTCCTTCAAAATCTCAAAAAGGAACCTGTGTTAAAGTTTGTGTATAATTACTAGCTTATAATTGATTAACTTGAAAGTCATGAATTGGTGACAGCTGAGTTGATACCAGTTTTTGAGTTAATGTCTGCTCTCAAATCTGATGAAAGAGATCTGAGGGAGGATAAAAGAAGGACAGGGAAGCAAGGAGGATTCTGGCTGAGGGGGAAGGCAGAGACAGAGAGAAAGTAAGGCATGAAAAAGGAACAAAGCAGGAAGGAACTTGGGAGAGATCAGGAAGAGGCAAGTGACAGTGTTTGGATTCACACATGATGCTAAACTATGCTGTGTGTGGTAACCCTGTGGTTACTGTGTAGCATGGTTTCTGGTTGCTGAGTTCAGAGAATTATGTTTCAATTTTTGCATTATTTCTACCCTACTCCATCATTCCTCTGAATAGCGGCAGGAATCTCATCAGCCTCAATGACTGTAATTCAGTATTGATGATGCACTGCTCCTGCCTTCTTTGCCTGCCTCTCCCTCATTGATCCACATGGCACTGGATTAGGGCCCTAATTCTGCTTGCTTGCTAACTGCATGGACATATGCCTACACATCTACATGCATAACTAATTTGCAGCAAAGTACTGGGGCTCCAGGAGCTGCTTGTAGGGGTGCAAAGGGAAGCATGTGCCACTGGCCCATCCACTATCCCCACATCTCTTTGTAAGGTAGGCAGAAAGATCTGAGGGCACTCCAACTTGACTGCTGTTGGGAGTAGGCTGGCATCTACACCAGGATAGAGGCTCTACTGGTGAAACTTCTGCAAGTAGTTCTCTCAGTTCCACAAGGAAATCACAACACAGATCTCACATGCCTCATGTCTGGCAGTGGTGGGTGTTAGTAGGTTCAGAGGCTGATAGGAGGCAACATTGGACTTGTTGACTGTTCCAAGAAATGTCAAGGACAAGATGGGTGTACAGGAGATGGTTGGTAGGCAGAGTAGGGGATATGGGCTTTTCAGGGTGCTCACCTGTTGGCAATGCTCTGTGCATAGCCTATCTACTCTTCTTTTGTAGGAGCAACTTTGCATATTGAGGAGTGATACTTCTGCCAGGAAAGCAGTGTCAAATATGGCTGTCTCCGAGGTCCTTGCTAGAGGTGTGGCATGCTTCTCTGCTGCTGCCAACATTCCAGAACTGTAGGTGGGCATCTGGAGGGCAATGGTGGAGAAGACACGTAGAAGAGAGTACAGAACAGCCAATCAAAGTGTGGCTAGAACTGACAAATCAATTTGCTAGGCAGATGTGGACAGTGGACAATGCTGTCAGGAGTACCTCTCCAGCAGTGGTTGCTTTTTCCATAGAACTCAATGGGAGTAGCAGGTTTATACATTTGAACAAGCCGTGGTGAAGCATGGAAACCATAGAACAGACCACTGT
Source organism: Varanus salvator macromaculatus (assembly GCA_023646645.1). Classification (NCBI taxonomy): domain Eukaryota; kingdom Metazoa; phylum Chordata; class Lepidosauria; order Squamata; family Varanidae; genus Varanus; species Varanus salvator. The sequence goes on along the minus strand of JAIXND010000774.1, from coordinate 3,198,206 downwards.
TTTTCTCTGTAGTTACCAAATGTACCACTCACTAAGTCTCTGACAGAGTTCAGACAGCATGACAGCCCATGCATACCACAGTGGTTTACACTGTGGTTTAGCATTATGTCTGAACCCAACCAGTCTGTTTAGACGCAGGCTTGCCAAAGACACTGTTTCCTTTTAGAAAGAAAGACTTTCCTCCCTTCCTTCATTCATCTTGAACTGAAAGACTGATTGAGCATTCAAGTGGTTCATCTCTTGGGAGCAGGAAAAGGTGGAGGGTTGGACGGAGATGAAGCAGCAAGGGGAATGAACACTCTGAAAATCAATTGGCAACCCTAGGCTTAGCTCAGATGCCATCCTCAGATACTGCTGTGTGCAAAGACTTTCCTAGGGAGGAAAAAAATAGTTGCTTGGACCCTAGAGATTCTCCTATTATTCTTGGAGAGTTAATCTTTTTTGTGTTATAGTTTAGATGGAATATCAGTGAATGTAACTACCACACTCCTTCTCATTCATGTATCTCTTAAAACACCTGTTGACAGTGCCCAGGTGATGGAAGCCGTGGAGCACAGGCATTTCAACATTCCCTTTCCCCAAATCATACCAACAGTATTATTTCAGAGTTTTTGTGTTTTTAGATTTGTGCACCAAGTGGATCTTTGCTAAATGAAACAAAGTATCCATAGTCATACCTCAAGATTAATATGAACTAATTTCACTGACTGTGAGGTCTCTAAGTAAATTGAGTAAAAACTAGCTAGAGCTACAGTCTTGTTTAAGATATAAGCCCCAGTGAATTCCATAATGCTTACAAGGAAATGTAGATCAGATCAGACTGCACGTTCTAATTAGTTCAGTGGGACTTAAGTAGCCTAATGATATGCAGGAGCAGAACTTTAACTACAATATTTTGTTAAGGTTCTGTTCATAAATCTATTTTTATAACAGTTACAAAGGTAAAAAAGTTGCTTGTTTCCTTCCTCCTATTTGGTTATTATCCCATAATATAATAAGCATAATGGATTTTATAATTCTGCTGTAGCATATTTAAATTGGTGATTTTATAAAAGTAATGTTAGTATAAAGTTAAAACTGAAATTCTTGACCTAAATGGTTGATTCTCCTTGTTTCAGTTCATTGGGGTTCCTTTGTGAAACACAGACAGGTCAAGATTGGGGATTCAGGCTAGCATGCCCTGTTTTTCCTAAATACTTGAGATTTTGAAACACTGTACAGTTAGTGTCAGCAATAAATTGAAGTTTGCAGCACTTAGAAAGGATTTTTTTAAATTCCTTTTATCTATAAAACACATTACATAACAATTAGGGGAAGCACTGGGGAGGGAAGCAAGTGGAATGTGTAGAAACAAAACTACCTGTTTTATCTTTACTGTATAGTGACTCCATCATGTAATGTACATCTTTATAAAGACAGACCAAATTCCCCTAAGAGTCTCCTAACATTCATGTCTGGCATAATGTTAGTTTTTTAAAAAATTACAGGTGAAGGTGTGCTTGGCCAATCCCATGCAGGAGAGAAGCATAGTTCTTGTTCATCAGCATGAACTTCATATCAGTTAACTATTTGTAACATCAGTTTAGTTATTACTGGAATTTTATTCCAGAAGAGGTAAATTACTACTTTATCCAATCTGTAACCAAGGATGCTTTAATTATCTCAGTTTGGTAGAAGGGATCAGCTCCAGTCCTACTGAAGTATTTTCTTTCTTCAGGTGGAAACTGCCTTGGAAGGGGAGTTTCTAAAACTGTTAAAGAAAGGATTATTAATCCAGGAGTTTGCAAGCACAGCAGCAGGAGCTATGCTTGGTGGAACAAATGCTACTGTAATGTGAGTCAATAGTTGTTTAAAATATATTTGTGTAATTGCTTTGCTTTGCTTTGCTTTGCTTTCTCTCTCCCACTCCTGCCTCTGATGACTGAAGGCCTGGCCATTTTCAGCTGTGTGCCTGTTAATGGAAATACAACATCTGAACATGAATTCAAGACACTGTCCTGCACCTTCTCAAATGGAAACTGTACAGGTAACATAATGGAATATGTAACCTGTGAAGAGAACCTGTCCTTCAGCCATGACTCTTGTGTAATTAATTTTAAATAGAACAAATTTGCATGAAATTACATGTAACTATGTGTACCTTTTATGGAATTAACAGATGTAAATCAGTGTGTAGACTGGATACACTTCTTTTATGGTTGTATTTATGTTACTAATATATCCTTTGTTAATGAGATTTTTTAAAAAAAACTGATAAGGCTTATGCTGTTTTCTTGTCTGAACACTATATAGATAGCTTCTTAGGGCACAATCATGTGCATGTTCAAAGAGAAAGAAGTCCATGCCAGCTGCTGTGTGCTTGAAGTTGTAGGCCTTTTCTTCTGTCAATACATGCCTTTAATAAACAAAAGCTTCCTTTCAAGATTACATCGCCCTTTATCCAGGTTGCTCCTTTTGATCACTTTGCCAGCTGTCAGCTAACTTTGCATTTCTTGTAGTTCCAATATGTACTACCAGTACATCTTTTCTTGTATGGTATGTGTTCTCGTTCTCCCTCTCCCCCCGCCCCCCATCCCCCGCCCCCGTGTTCTTTTAAGAACAACATTTTAGCCTGATGTATAAGCAATCAGTATTTTAGCAATTGTCAATAAATCCTTGAGGGTATTTGAGCTGCAGTAGCCTTCTCTGGGTGCCCCATGGGTGTTTTGAACTACAATTGCCAGCATTCCTGACCATATGGTCAAGCTAGCTCAGCTGGGTCACATCATATAGGGCACATGCAGTACAATACCACATGTTTCTACTTAGAGGTCTGGTTATGGTATTTCATAGAACTTACTCCAAGATGTGCATAGAACCCTCCAGACTTTTCTGGGAATGAGTTTGATACCTTGTATGGAATTCAAACTTTTTGTAAGTCTTTTTGTTTTGGTTAGGTAGCAATTGTTCTGTTAGATTAAAACAATTAAATGAAACAAAATAATCATGTGCAATGTTTAGAAATATTCCTGTGTGTGACGAGGCTGAGGGGATGCGGTGCCTTCTGCATAGAGAAAAGCCAGGGGGGAAGTGCGGATTTGTAACAGGGCGCTTTAAGGGACCGGCGTGGTCCAACAATGTAATATCGGGCTCACCTGGTGGCCGGGGGGAGGGGGCAGGGCCAGTTAGGGCCAATAAAGGCGGTGGCGCCCAGTCAGAAGGGAGGAGGAAGAGAGAGGTAGGTGTGTGTTGGAGTGTGGAGAAAGACAGTGAAAACCAAAGGAGGAGGAATGACCTGTCAGAGCTGGAGGGCCGGTGTGGCCAAAGGCACTTGGTGACATGAGTGGAGAGGCAAACAGGCAGGGAGAGGCAGTATGTGGCTCGTGTGCAGAAGAAATAAAGGAGAACTGGCCAACGGAGTCTTCACCTAGCCTCACTATGTGCCCAGGTACTGCAAAGTTTACTTCCCCGGTGACCAATCCCGTAACAGTGGTGGAGAATGCGGGCAGGAGGTGCCGTGGGGGGTGGCCTTTCCCCGTTTCTAATTAAGACTTCTGAGTTTTGTGGGCAGCGCAGCAACGCCGACAGGCTGAGGAGCAAACCAGGCTGTTCCAAGAGATGGCTGGGCAATGGCGTCAGCTGTTAGAACAAGTCCTAAAGGCTCAACTGCAAAACCAGCAGGCAATGTTGCAGCAGGTACTGGAGGCGTACGTGGCGGCAGAAGAGCTGGAAGGGGTACGCCAGTCTTTTTCTGTTTGGAGGGAAGATGGCCATGGTAAGGGCCAAGAGTGGGAAGCTATGTGGGGTGCTGGGGTGTGTCGGGTGCCAGGTGTTACGCCCTCCGGAAGGGGAGTTCCAGTCAAACGAGGCGTAGCTGCCAGACCAAGGAATCCTGGCCCTTTCCTGGGGTCGCCATCCCAAGCGAAGATTGCGGGATGGGGCCGGCCAGATGGTGTAGCTTGCTGCCGGGGTGGTCAAGCAGGACATGTGAAGAAGGAATGTTCAGTGATGGAAGGTGACTGCGCGGAGGCGTGGTGGACTTCGGTGGTGAGTAAAGACTCTGACACGGTGTGGCGAGTTAAGGCACGAGTGGATGGGAGAGAGGTGCTGGCCTTAATTGATTCCGGTTGTGGGTGCAGCTTGGTGAAGCGAGCAAGAGGGCGCCCATTGACTGAAATACTCCAGGTGTAATGCATCCACGGAGATATCAAACCCTATTCCACTCGGTTGGCCAGGCTGGAAGTGCAGGGAAGGGTCCACTTATGCCACGTGGGAGTGGTTCCAGCCTGGCGTATGAGGTCATCATAGGGAGGGACTGGCCCTTCTTTGGAGAGCTTGTGCAGTCAAAAGGGTCGGTGCCAGTGTTGGTGGGGGAAGCCGAGGAGGTGGGGGGTATGGCGTTATGTACCTCCCGGAAAAGGCTGCTGTTTTTGCAGCAAAATGATGCCTCCCTAGTGCATGCCTTACAACGGGCTCAGGAAAGGGACCCAGCAGGGGTTGAGAATACTCAGAGCCCTTATTTTGAAATGGCAGGGGGCTTGTTGTATAGGGTGGTCCCAGGCCGGGGGGAACAGGCCGAGGTCAGACAGCTGGTGATACCAGAGCCCTTGTGGAGCACTGTGCTTAAACTGGCGCATGATCTACCCACGGCAGGTCATTTGGCCACAGAGAAGACAGTAGATCGGCTAGTACAGCGGTTCTACTGGCCCGGCGTTTATGCCCAGGCCAGGAGGTATTGTCAGTCATGCCCAGAGTGCCAGAAGACCCAACAAAAGGGAAAGCCAGGGGGACCCTTGATTCCCAAGCCAATAATGTCAGAGCCCTTTGAAAGGGTGGGCGTGGATATAGTGGGACCTCTGGAAAAGTCGGCTCGCGGACATCAATATATCCTGGTGATTATGGATTATGCCACCCGGTATCCGGAGGCGATACCTTTAAGATCCATCACTGCGCGAAGTGTGGGGCAAGCCTTACTTGAGGTTTACTTGAGGATAGGTTTTCCTAAAGAGATAGTGACAGACCAAGGTACTAACTTTGTAAGCCAAGCATTGAGGCAGATGTGGGCCTTGCTTAAGATTAAGCCACTGAGGACTTCCGTTTATCATCCCCAAACTAATGGTTTTGGTGGAGAGGATGACCAAAACCCTTAAAAATATGTTAAGGAAGTTTGTGACAGACTACCCGTGGCAGTGGCATCTTTTGCTGGGGCCTCTCATGTTTGCTATACGCGAGGTGCCTCAAGCTTCCATGGGATTCTCCCCCTTTGAATTGTTATACGGGAGACATCCGCGGGGCGTATTGGACCTAGTAAAGGAACATTGGGAAGCGGAGACACCTGAGCATACTACTACCCTTAAGTATGTACTAGACATGAAAAAACATCTGACGCACTTGGCTAGAAGGGCAGAAGCCCACCTGCAACAGGCACAGGCTGCTCAGCACTTTTATCATGATCAACAGGTGCAGACATGATCGTTTCAGCCGGGGCAGCGAGTGCTGTTGCTGCTGCCGGCAGGGGGAAATAAATTAGCAGCGCATTGGCAAGGGCCCTATGACATAGTATGCCAGGTAGGGCTGGTAGATTATGAAGTTAGGTTGCTGGACAAGCGATGGTCCACCCGTCGCTTTACATGATATATCATGTAAATTTGTTGAAGACATGGAAGGAACGTGACGAGGGAGAGATGCCAGCGGAAGGGGCCTTAGGTATCCCACAGGCAGGACCACCTAGTGGGGAAAGGATAGCACTGGGAGAACAGTTGACAACGCAGCAGGTAGAACAGGTGAGGGCATTCTTGGAACAACCGGGACACACCACCCTGATGAAGCACCAGATACAGACAATTCCAGGGGCGGTCGTACGGGTCCCAACGCGTCCTTATCCCCAGAAGATGAAACAAGCGATAGTGGATGAGATGCAGCGCATGCTACAGCTGGGGGTGATAGAAGAGTCCCGGAGCGAGTGGCGCAGCCAGCCGGTGCTTGTGACTAAAAAGGATAATACAGTGCGCTTTTGTATCGATTTCTGCCGGGTGACTGAAGTGTCGAAGTTCGACGCATATCCTATGCCTCGGATTGAGGAGTTGCTAAACTTATTGGGGAAAGCACAATATCTGTCAACCTTGGATTTTACCAAAGGCTACTGGCAGATCCCCTTGTCAGTCGACTCTGAAGAGAAAACAGCGTTCGCTTTGCCCATAGGGCTATATCAGTTTAAGTATATGCCTTTCAGTCTACATGGGGCAGCGGCAACATTTCAGAGGTTAATGGATCGAGTTCTGGGACACCTGAACCATTGTGCCGCTGCTTACATTGATGATATAGTGATATATAGTGACTCATGGGAGGACCATTTGGAACATCTGTTCCAAGTGTTAAGCGCACTGCGTAGCGCTGGTTTGACTGCCAGGCCAAGCAAATGCGTCATTGGCCAGCGGGAGGTGTCGTACCTAGGGCATGTAGTAGGAAGAGGAAAGATACAACCTATGGAAGACAAGGTGGGAAAATTAAGTAGGTGGCCTCAGCCCAGAAATAAGAAAGAGATGCAGCAGTTCCTGGGGTTGGCAAATTATTATAGGAGGTTTATAGCCAATTTCTCAACCAAGGCTGCTCCATTGACTGAGGCACTTAAAAAGTCGCGGAGGAAGACACTAGAGTGGACCCCAGTGATGGTAGCTAGCTTTGAGATATTGAGGAAAGGGTTGCTGAGTCAGCCAGTGTTAAGGGCTCCGGATTTTACTAAACCGTTCATAGTCCAAACAGACGCATCAACTGTTGGGTTGGGGGCTGTGCTATCCCAAGGGGAGGGTTCAGAGGAACACCCCATCCTGTACTTGAGTAGGAAGTTAGAGCCCCGTGAAAGGAAATATTCGACCATAGAGAGGGAGGCATTGGCGGTCAAGTGGGCTATCACGGCACTTAAACAATACTTGTGGGGAGCGCCTTTTGCTCTAGTGACGGATCACGCGCCCCTGCAATGGCTACACCGCATGAAGGACGACAACCCTCGGTTAACACGATGGTACCTGGCACTTCAGCCCTACGCTTTTGCTGTGCAGTATAGACATGGGAAGGGCCATGTTAATGCGGATTTCTTTTCTCGTCAGGGTCCTTGGCAACAGCAGAAAGACGCCAATCCCCTCTTGAAGGGGGGGATGTGTGACGAGGCTGAGGGGATGCGGTGCCTTCTGCATAGAGAAAAGCCAGGGGGGAAGCGTGGATTTGTAACAGGGCACTTTAAGGGACCGGCGTGATCCAACAATGTAATATCGGGCTCAACTGGTGGCCGGGGGCAGGGCCAGTTAGGGCCAATAAAGGCGGCGGTGCCCAGTCAGAAGGGAGGAGGGAGGGAGAGAGATTTTACTCCTGCTAAAATGTGGTATTCCCCATTAATTGTTTTGTGTAGGCAGTATCTTAATAAATAGCATATTTATTTAAAAATCAGACAACATCTAGGCACTTTCTACATATCATTTGCTACTCCTTCACTACTCAGCTGATTTAACCTATTCACATTTCACAGTCTAGGAATACCACTGTAAAGCAGGAAATTACTTAAGTAAAATTTTAATTGCTGATTAATGATACTTACTCATGTAAGAGAAGACGTGACTGAAAGGAGAATGAACATAACAGAGGAATATAAAATTATGCATAATGTAAAGAAAGTGGATGGGAATAATCCACCATAAGATCTGGATGGCTTTAAATAGGGATGCAGGGATTAATGAAAGATAATGTTGTCACTGGTTACTAGTCACAATGGATGCATATTACATTTAGTATCACCAGCAATATGCAAGGGACCTTGAGTGAGAAGGTACTGTTACATTTGTGTCATGTTTGTTGACCACTGTAAGAACAAAGTTTTGGACTAGGTATGCAGGAGTCCAGGAGTTTAGACCAGGATGCCTGCAGGTACCCACAAAGTTGCCCCCCCCCCACTTTAATATATATATATTAAGAAAAACTGCAGAAATCATTAGGGCAGTTTTCTTCTTCTCCCTTTCCAGCCTCTAGCCTTGCTCTTTCTCTCCTCTTACCCTTACTATTTCCCTCTTTCTCCCAGCCTGTACCCTCACTATTTCTTTCTCTCCATACCTCTGTAGCTCATTTTTGATTAGCCAGATTGCCATGGTGGCTGCTATGTGATTAACCACATCAATGTTGTGATGCCATTCCAGGCAGTTTCTCAAATTTGCCAATACAGTGGTACCTCAGCTCACAAACACTTCAGTGCATGGCAAGATCGGGTCACGAACAGAAATTTCATGAAAATTTTGCCACAGGTTGCAAACTCTGCATCACGTGATGATTGCAAGTGTGCCTGTCTCCCCCACCCAGCACACCCATGATCACACCCATCTCCCCCCACCCCCTCCCATACGATCGCTGCAAGGTAGGGGGGAGATGGCCACGATCTTTCTTGTTCTTTGTCACTTTGCTTCAAATTTTTGTGAATAAAAAAACATAGTTACAGAACGGATTAGCCTTATTTACATTGACCCTTATGGGGAAATTTGACTTGGCTCATGACCAATTTGGGTCACAACCAGAGTCCTAGAATGGATTAAGTTCGTGAGCCAAAGTACCACTGTATACTCTTATGCCCAAAAAGATTGGAGACCTCTGCTTTAGATTATGACACTTTTCCTGCCTAGGCTCTCTCTGGCATTGTTAGCTACTGTCTGACAGGCAGTATTTGCAGTTGGAGATTGTGTATGTGCCAGCTGCTTAACAGTATCATCAATTTAAAGTTTATAATTATGATCTCTGCCCTGTTTTAGCTGTGCACCAGGGTCAGATGGCTTTTTGAAATGAGCAGATTCAGAATTTTAGGAGACACACAGATGTTGATTTTAGCTGCACTGTCAGCTCATCTACCACTTCCTACAATCACGTTCTCAAGTCTTCAATATTGGTCTTGACAGCTCTCAGCTAAGTCTCTTTCTAGCAATGTGTGGTTGTGACTGTTATCCCTAAATGCACTATGGTAAATATAACTAGAGTTTGTATCAAGGGCAGGAAAGCAGCTATGGTGGCGCTTGTTGGTTCCTCAAGATGACAAGTTGACTCTAACTTATGGTGACCCTATGAATGAATGCCCTTCAGAATGTTCAGTCAGTGACAGCCCTGCTCAGCTCTTGTAAACTCAAGGCTGTGGCTTCTTTATGGAATCACTCCATCTCATAATTGCTCTTCCTTTCCTCCTCCTTCAGCCTTCCACTCTCCTTGCATGATTGTCTTCTGCATGAGGCTTTATGATGTGCCTGAAATATGATAGCTTCAGTATTACCAGGTTTAATTAAGGTAGAGCTCTAGAGTTTTCAAATGAACCCATCTGTGTTTGAAAACAGGACTTCCTGCTACCTCGGGAGCCTGAGAAGGCAAAGAACCAGAACAGATGCAACTTTGTCTTGCGTGTATTGCTTGATAGATATAGAATATCATTAATGTTCATCACACTAAAGCAAGCATCAACCAACCCCAGTGCTTAGTTGCCCATCGGTGGACTGAAAAATATGATATGACTACCCTTTTCTGTGTACAACTCCTGGCTGACTTAGCTTCACCTGAAAAAGCACACTTATAAGCACTGTAAGGCAGTATATGCTATTGTCTTTACAGTTTTGCAAGTATTGCAATAAAATAATTTCCACATAAAGCTTTGAATGGGTTTGAATATAACTTTTAAACTATATTGTGTGGTTTATTTAATTTTTCCCAAGCAAATACTTTAGTTTAAATATTTTGTAGCTACCGGGAAATGTTTTGTGGGGGGGATGTTGCATATAAAATTGATACAGAGTACATTTTTAGTTCTGTTTACTAAATATGAGATTTTTGTATGCTTATTAAGAATGTTTTTATGTTTTTATCGAATTATATCTATATTGTGTTTTATCTTGTTTATTTGTTGTAATATTTTAACTGCATTATTTAACTTAATGTTATTATTGGCATTTTTATTGTAATGGCCAACCAGAGAGCATGATGCTAACAGGTGGCTTTTATAAAAAATTAAAAATAAATAAATAAATGTAATAATAATGTGTGTTGGGAAGTTAAAATTAGTCAAACATACTAAATCTGATGACATTATTTAGAGCATTGGAAAAAATTTCCATAATTTTTTCTAGGCTACTTTTTTTCTGAAAACCCATGTCACTGCTTGCCTTTCTTCCTGAGCTTTTACTGGTCACCACCAGGGCCACCCACCCCACAAGTGCCTAAGCAACACTTGAGGGTAGCCAGCATTGGCTTCTTCTCTTCCCTGCTATGATTCAGAATCATTTTGAATCCCCATAGAGTTTTCTTTTTCTTTTTTTACATTTTAAACCCTTTTCCCATATATTACAAGAGGTGATTTGAAAGCACTGGTCTACAAATTTTGGGAAATTATCAACCTCCGAGATAAAATGTGCTAATTCTTATATATTTTGAATAGATGAATTTGAAAACAGGTGATAAAGGTGCTAGTTGGCTAAAGTTTTTAAGTTATTTCACAATAAATTTTTATACACAGGCAAATATACTTGCCTACAAGGGAGGGAGGTGTCTGATGATCATGATCCCTCATAACTTCTCGACAAAGTACAGTAGAACAATTAAAATGGTACCTTTGAAGTGTATAAATTTATCTTCATTTTGAGACCAAAGATTATTACCTAACTGTAATTCATTGTTCATTTATTGCAAGGTCCATTTGTCTTGGTCAGATCTACACATCATACAGTTACATTGGGTGGCTTGTGAGAGTGTCATTGCCTAACATTTCCAAGGAACAGTTGCGTGATATTTTCCCTCAGAAGCCAAGATGCCTCGCAACTGTGTAAGCAACACAGATAACTTGTGCTACATTTGTGGCGAGGTTACATTTGCATTTCAAAAGTGCAGTATGACGGCAGTGGTAAAAAGGCACACCACCTGTATTTTGAATGCAAAATAGGGGATCAGGACAAGAGTTGGCCCCTATTAAGCACCTGGGGCAAACATGTCACTGAACATTCACTTCTTACATGTGCAGTTAGCCCATTTCCCTTTGAACTGTGGGGCAATGAGTGATGAGCATGGAGAGAGATTCCACCAGGATATTGCAGGCATGGAGAAAAGAGACCAAGGGAAATGGAGGCCGTCCATGCTGATTACTTCTGGGATCTTTCCAGGGATGATCCTACTGCAGTTCACAAGAAAAAAACCAAAAAGCACAGTTTAGATACCAAATAAAGATGGAACCTTGTTGTTTAATCTGATGTTAGTGCATGAAAATGTTACATGAAAAATCAATAAATGAATGGAAAGTTATGTTATTGGTATCAATATAAAGATTACTTTACAATGAGTGGTGTGGTACCATTCTCATTGCTATATCACATGTTGCAGAATAGTTATGGAGCATAATCATGCATCCCCCTCTTAATTTTGAATTATTTTGATGCAGTTTTGACCTGAAGCTGTATCTTGGAAGCTGGAGCCAATTAATACTCAGGACTTAATTTTCCTTTATTAGTGACTCAATTCTGGTAAAATTTAGCTACTTTCATTTCCGAGGCTTTCTCCTTGTAGACCAGTTCTTATCTGATTCTCATTTTGACAGCTACTGACAGAGCCTCTTCAAAGAGCCTGAGCATCACCTTGGAGGGGCTTTCTGTAGGTTGCAAGCATTTTTTAAAAATTTCTCCCAGTTTTTACAAATATTTGCAAACCGTTTCACTTGCACAAGTGCATTTGTGTGCAGTTAAACAACTGCCAAAATTGTTTGGGCTTCATGCATGGAGGTCCCTGCCATGAAAATGCAGGAGATACTAACCCTGCCCATTGACCCAAAGAAGATCTAATGAGGCATTTTCCCTCTTGGTTTGAATTCTTTGAATTCTTCAAAGAGGTGAGGTGGACAAGAGGTGAGCTATCAAGCCAAATCAAAAGTGCAAAAATGGGGTGATGGGATTTATACCCCCTTTGCAGTAAGAACCTCTGTTTTGTTTTTGTTATGATAGTCTTCAGGGTGATGCACAGTATGCACTTTTTCCCCAAGACTTTACTGCTTGGGAAAGTGCACCCCACGCCTTTTCTGGAGAAAAAACATTTTGACATCTAGCTGTCACAATTCTGGGTCTGTTTAAACAATGGGGTTAACAGGCAATGGGTATTTTTAGACTGGGACTTACCCAACTATATGCCTCAGTCAACACCTCTTCCCTGCATTGACCTGTCAAAACCCCCTTTAAAGGGGAACTAGAGCTAGCTGTCAAAACTGCCAACTGTCAAAACTGCCAAAGCACCTTTTACCCAGAAAAAGGAGCAGGGACATGCACTTTTATACTTTCCCAAGTACCTAAAATCTTGAGGAACAGTGCAGAATGTATATCATCCTGGGGACTCTCAGGGCAACTTGCACCCCAACCCCCCAAAGATCTTTTTACAAAGAGAGTGTAACTCCCACCACCCCATTTTTGTAAACATAGATCACTTCCACCTTGGTTTAGCTTGGCAGCTCACAATTAGACAACTGCCAAACCAAAGGTGAAAAAAGCCCCTTTGAGTCCATCTACCCCCTGCAGTTTGACAGCAGAGGCAGTATGCCTTGATATTGTCCAGCCGCAGCTCCCAATTCCCACCCCCCCATGCAACTGGATTTGTAGGGGCAGAGGGTAATAAAAAGAAGCATGGAAAAAGAGCAAATCAGAAGAGGCCTCATGGGCAATCTAGTCTGATCCCCAGCTCCAACCGGCTCTGCTCATGTAATCCCCAACATGTGGTTGTCCAATCTTCCTTGAACACACTCACTGGTGGGGCCTCAACAACCTCCCATGGAAGCCCAGTCCATACCCTAGGGGTCCTAACTGGCAGGAAGTACTTCCAGGCATCGAAACTGAACCTTCGTTTCCTGAACTTTGCTCCATTAGAACATGTCCTACCTTCCTCCACAGGGGAAAACATGTCTTGACCCACCTTCACATGACACCCCCTCACATACTTATATGTCACCAACAGATCTCCTTGGAGTCTCCACCCCTCCAGGTTGAAAAGACTCACTTCCCTCAGTCTTGCCTCATGGTTTCACTTGCAATCTGACCACCATCCTTGTGGCCCTATGCTTCACTGATTCCAACCTGGCTGTATCCTTGTAATGTGGAGTCCAGGTGCACCACATCCACAGTGTCCCTTCCAGTGCTTTTTTTGTAAAAAAAAAAAAAAAAGTGCCGGAACTCACGTCCCTGCCGGCAGTAAGCACTCACACCAATCCCAAGCCCAGGGAACAGCGTGGAGCAGCGTCCCAAGCAGCTATCTCTCACTATCAGATAGCAGACACAATAGCAGCCTGCAGGCACTATGTTAATGATGTTTGCTGCTGATCTGCTACTCCTTCAAAATCACTTCGTAAAATCCATTGAAAAAAAGGTGCCAGAACACCATTACGGTGCATTCTATGACAAAAAAAGCCCTGGTCCCTTCCATCTAGCCACCTCAAAACCTTGTCATAGAATTCCACAAGGTTTGTCTGGCAGGATCTGTTTCTATAGAATCCATGCTGCATGGCTGCCAATCTCCCATCCCTATCTAGGGTTTCTAGAGCTTTCTCTATGATGAACCTTTCCATTGTCTTTCCCAGAATGGACATAAGACTAACTGACCTGTAATTCCCCATATCCCCTCTGCAACCCTTTTTGAAGTTTGGAAACACTTATGCCACCCTCCAATCCTCCAGAACTACGTCTGTTTTCCACGAGGCCTCAGAAATGAAGGCCAATGGATGCAAGAGTAACCCTGCCAATTTCAAATGGATGTTACACCTTTGTAACATTCAGGTCCCTGAGGAGTTCCTTGACTTCTAGGGAGGTGACTCCCCTCTGTGCCTCCATAACTCCAACCTCACCCAGTCCCCCAGGAAGATCTCCAGCCTTCTTTGGGGAGAACAGAGAAGCAAAATAATCATTTAACATTTGTGCCTGTTTCCTTACATCAATTACCAGATCCCCTCCCTCCCTTTTAACTGGTCCTACCACCTGTTTCCCCTTCCTTTTCCTATTTACATGAAGGTAGAAGCCCTTTTTGTTGCTCTTGACCATGGGTCCTCAAACTAAGGTCCACGGGCAGGATCTAACCTGCCGTGCCCATTTAACCAGCCTGCCCCACAAGTTTTGCACTTGCCAGGCGGCACATGGGCATGCAGCTTGCTCTCAAGGAGATCATTTTGGACTCAGTTGGAGAAAATGTTCTCCTCACAAGCAAGCTGGCACCTCACTGTGTGTGTGCCCGGCGGCAGCTTGCTCACGAGGAGGTAATTTTGGACTAGATACCCTCACGAGCAAGCCAGCGCCTTGCCCCTCGTGTCCCCACCTCACCTTGCGTGCGTGCGCATGTACACGCACGCCCCTTCACCAGCTCCCACCACCACCACCGGCACAGCCTTGGCAGCCCACATCCACCGCTGGCACTTGTCAACTGGCTCCCTTTAGAAAAAATTTGAGGACCTCTGCTCTTGACATTTGCCAGCCATGGACAGCCCCTCAAAGTTGCCACTCAGGCATTTTGAAAGGGTGGTTCATGGCTGTAAAAATGGGGATGACAAAAGGTGGCTGTCAAATTGCCTTTTGTGATTGCCATAAAAAAGTTTAAAGTGCACAAAAGCTGCTGGAAACCAAAGCTAGCTCTAATTGTGAGAGGAGGGAGAGATGACTTGGTCCTGCTAAAATATTTGTGGGATACTGCATCTAGGACTGAGGAATTAAACAACCACTGTCAATTGTAGACAGTACTATATAACTCCATATAGAATTTGAGCTGCATTTTCTACTCATCAAGACTCCTCAAGGTGACATACAAAATTTTAAAAATGCTGTCATGTATAAAGTATCAAAATAGAAAAACATTAATAGCAGAGCAGCATTCAGAAGTCATTGTGGTGCATTGCCTTTGTGATAGAACATAATATATTTTCCACTTCTTTATTTGTAGATGGTTCCACAGGAGTGAAGTGGCATGGACATTTTTCAAAGTGTCCTGAGAAGTACAAGCACTACTGCATCAAGGGAAGATGTCGTTATGTTGCAGTGGAACAAACACCAGCATGTGTGTATGTTTTATATTCCAAAACACTGAAAAAGTTGCTGTTTGCCCTAGTGCCAAATTAGGACATGATAGACTCTCTGACAATGTTTGGTTAATGGCATATTTGCTAATAGAGCCCATTTTTAGCCGGTGTTCAGTTCTGGGGCTCATTCCAAAGTATCAAAACTACTTTGAAAGATATAACTCAGCCACTCTGACTGAGAGCTGAGTCTGAGAATGCAGACTCTGGATCTCTTCCCAATTCTTTTTAATGTCAATGAGTGATCAGAATTTATTAGTGCTTTTACTAAGAAAGGAGCAATTGTGGGGGTGGCAATTCCTGGATAAGGATTTTTTTTTTCCTGCAGAAGGAAAGATGGATGCATTGGATTTGGAAATAAGAGACCCCAGGCTGGTTCACGTGTTTGCTCCATGAGATTATCTGTTCATAAATTCATGTGCACCCTTGTCTTTCCTTCAGTATGGGGAGGATGGAACCGCTGAACTACTAGACCTTGTGTTTCAGTGGAGGCATTATATTAACGGAACCATTGCCATTGCTTCCTCATGTAGGTAGAGAGATAGCTGAGGGAGCATCTAAGAGTCTTGACTTCACCCAAGGTCCAATATGTGGGGCAATTGGAACAACATACTAAGTGAACATGAGAATTCCCCAAAATGCCACATGACAAGTCACACTTTGACATTCTTGGAAATTATGAAGAGGGTGAAAAACTGATGCAAGTGTTACGATTTTTTTCAGTGAAACTGTTGATCCCTCTTGTTGATAGAAGGTTAAAAAAGCTTTTGGGCCTTAAAGTTTACATTTCAATAGTTATAAAGAATATCCTTAATAGCCCCAAGATACAATAAAGTTAATATATTGAAGTTTAAGCAAAGGTGTAACAGTAATTAAACAGCTCTACCAAACATAAATAGGTACAGCATATCCTATGGAGCAGTAATAAAAGGCTAATAAAATGAAGGCATTTCAGCCTGGTGAACCTACATGAAGAATTCCATGCCTGTTGTGTTCCATGGAAAAGACCCTGCCCCTACACTCTCTTCACACAGTAATGCAGCCCTGAGCAGAGGGTAAGTGATCTGAGATTGCTTAATCCTCTCTGGAAAAGAGGTGGACAATGGAGATTAGAAAGATTATAATGCAACACTTTTTGATAAGCCTGTAAACAAAGGGTCTGCCTGGTACAGGGACCAGTTGGCAAAGATGGACCTGCACCTTGCAAGGAAGGAGCTGTATTTCCAATACCCTGCTCTTAACATCTCTTATCTTTCCTTTTCAGCTGTGAGATAGGCTACACTGGTGCAAGATGTGAAAGGTTGGATCTATTTTACCTGAGAGGAGATGAGGGCCAAATTATGATAGTTTCTGTGATAGCTGTTATGGTGTTAGTTACCATCCTGACTGTATGTACATGTACTTGCACACAGTAAGTATATTGGTGTGAAACCAGACATACATAGTGTGTGGTGTGGTTTGGTTTCTCCATAAATGATTAGAAATAGTTCCTAGTACTCCAAATGTAAATATATAGGTTGCCTCTTCTTATGTTATTGGGACCTGAGTTTGCAGATCCAGGAGCAACCCTTAACCCCAGTCAGAAACATGAAACCCATTCCTGGCTCATGTCCATCTTTGTGGACTTCCCACAGGTATCTGGCTAGTCATTGTAGGAAGAGAATGGTCCTATGGTCTGGTACAGCAGGTTCACCTTGTGATACTTTTCACATGAGCTACTGCAAAGCCAGGTTTCCTCTATTCTGATTTTTGTATCTTTGACTCTTTGAGCCTAATTGTAGAGTTTCATGCTATCTACTAAATTCCATCTTCTTGGGTTTGACTCTGATCCAGCCTGTCAAGATAATTTTAAATCTTGATTCTGTCTTTGACAGGGTTAGCAATCCCTCTCCATTTTTGTGTTGTGTAGATTTGATAAGTATCCCATATTCTCATTCAAATTACTTACAACAGAACTGAATAGGACAGAGCCCTGTGGCACTCCATTTGAGGTCTCCAAACTGACAGAGAATGAAATAGTGATGTTATGGCCACACAAAAGTATAGAACATTCCTTTTACTTTGATGGGGCTAGAATTCTATGGAAGATATGAGATGAAGACCTGTTTTTCTCTCCCAAAACGTAACAGGGTCTTTAATGGTTTCTGTTTTAGAGAAAACTTCTTTTCTTCCCAGAAAGATTATACAAATTTACTAGAAGTCAGTAGTAAGATGTTCTATATGTTGGCCAACTTAATCAGTTTCTGATATTATATGTTAGACTTGCTCATAATCACATAAATTAATTTTGAAACTTGCTTTTCAAGTTACTGCCGGAAGAGATGTGAGAGGAAGAAAGAAGAAATGAGAACACTCAATAAGGAATTTCCTATTAAAATTGAAGATATTGTACAAACAGACATTGTATTTCCATAACCTGCAGTGCTTCTCCTTTGTTTGGATATTCATTTTAGGGGAAAAAATCAAAACATTGGACTGCATACATCATTTTTGGAATCATTGTGAAATGATGGCTGCTGGGCAAGCAGCTTGCAGGACATTTTGTTTGGTTTGGTTCTTTTTTCAACAAATGAAGATTCAATATATTGAAAAAATAAAATTTCTGAAGGTATTTTCTTTGCATGCAAAAGCATGTAGGAGCACATCAGTATAGTCCTGCAAATACTCTCAAGTATTAGAACCCTTTTGCCATATAGTATAATACTGCAAAAAGCAATCCTGAGATGTGGGGACACTCTCATCAAGAAGCAGAAATGTTTTTATAGATGTTCTAAATTTTCAGCTCTTTGCCTAAATTAAAAGAAAAAAATAGAGAATTTCATGAAAAACTAAAGATGCATTTTGTAACTTTCCAACAGGAAAGTACACCAATTGATCCACTGCATCATTACCATGGTTCACAGTTTTTTTACCTTGGTGCTCCTGACAGTCGATCATGCTCATCGCAGTAACTGTCCTCCCCACTGCGGTCTCCTTCCCTCTCGGTTCTCTAGGAGGCTCTACAGGGAAGAACAAGGCTTTGACAGCCACAATTGCCAGCCAAGTTCAGCCCCCCACAGTTGTCAAGCAATCTCTTGTACAAATGGGGCTCATACTTTGAGGCAAAGCAGAGATGAGGAAGCTGATCAGGCACCTTCTGCTGCATTGTTCATCTGACTCCCTGCTCATCCCCCTTTCTCCAGCTTGCCAGAGAGGTGTCCTCTGAAGTGTGCCGCCTCCAACCAGGTGCCACTGCCCAGCTGATTCTGAGATGGGTGGCAGGGGAATCAGCTGAGTGGCCCCACTCCTTTCTCAGTGCTGACCAGCCAATTGCTCACTCCTTCCATAAAGATCTTTAGGATGGAGTGGGGATGTCTCTGACAGTTGCACAAAGCAGCTAGTGGTTCACTCAGACTAGCCACTTGCCTCTTCCCAAGTGGCCCTCTGGGGCTGCCCTTGGTACAATAATGGATTGTGTTTTCTGGGTTCAGATGACACAACAAAACACTGTATGGAGAAATCTTAGCACAGACCATTGTTTCTGTTTGGGATCGCTAAAGGCCAAATGTACCACACTGAAATACTATAATGGGGTTTGGCTGACAAAACAGACAAACAGTGGTTTAAAAATCCCCCAAGATGATTGATTGATTGATTGATTGATTGATTGATTGATTTAGGGCATTTATAGGCTGTCCATCACTGTCATCTCTGGATGGCTTACAATATAATATAAGTCCTAAACAAAATAAATTGGCTATATTAGACTGAAAATAAAAATAACATAGTTAAAATAAGTTAAATAAATAAATATACAATTAAAATCGATTAACATTAAAATGTTGGTCAAATAAAAAGGTCTTGACCTGGCGCTGAAAAGCATTTAATGATGGTGCCAGGTGGATCTCTCTAGGGAGTGCATTCCATAGTCGGCGCGCCACCGCAGAGAAAGCTCTCCTCCAAGTGCTCTGTCTCCTGACCTCTTTCAAGGAGGGTTCCTGGAGGAGAACTTCTGCTGCCAATCTTAGGGAGTGGGAGGGCATATAGGGAAAAAGACATTCCTGGTCCCAAGCCATTTAGGGATTTATAGGTAATAACCAGCACCTTAAATTGTGCCTGGACTTCAATGGGAAGCCAATGGAACTGATAGAGGACTGGAGTTATGTGAGAATAATGACCAGCCCCCGACAGCATCCTGGCAGCAATATTTTGCACCATCTGAAGTATCTGGACCGTCTTCAAGGGCAGCCCCACATAGAGCGTGTTACAGTAGTCCAAGCAGGAGGTAACCAGTGCATGTGTCTAGAACTGTTGCTATGCAGTTCTCCTCCAGGTAAGGACACAGCTGCTGGATCAGCCTGAACTTAAGGAAAGCCCACCTCACCACCGCCATCACCTGGGCTTCCAGGGACAGTTCCAGGTCAAGGAGCACTCCTAAGATGTGGACCCTGTCCTTTAAAGGGAGTGCAATTCCATCCAGGGCAGGGCCCAAGTCACTTATCTGGAAACTCAAATCACCTACCAACAGGAGCTCTGTGTTATCTGGATTGAGGCTCAGTTTATTGGCCCTCATCCAGCCGATTACCTGATTACCTCGGCCAGGCACCGGTTCAGGACAGCCACTGCCTCACCTGGATTAGTTGAAAAGGAGAGGTAGAGCTGGGTGTCATCAGCATACTGATGACTCCGCAGCCCAAACCTCCTGATGACCTCTCCCAGTGGTTTCATGTAGATGTTAAATAGCAAGGAGGACAAAATCACTTATGGTTGTGTGCAAACCTGCCTGTTGACTCTCAGCCTAACCTACTTCACAGGGCTATTGGGATAAAATAGAGGGCTATTGAGAGCCAGTGTAGTGTAGTGGTTAAGAGCATGGGATTGGGACTCATACGATCTGGGTTCTAGTCCCTGCTCGGCCATGGAGCCAACTGGGTGACTCTGGGCCAGTCACAGACTCTCAGCCCAACCTACCTCACAGGGTTGTTGTTGTGGGGATAAGATGGAGGAGGAGAATGATGTAAGCTGCCATGAGCCCTTTGAGGAAAAAGGCAGGATATAAATTGAAAAATAAAATTGAAAAAATTGAAAATAAAATGGAGACAAAGATTAAGTAAGTTGGTTTTGGTTTCTTGTAGGGAAAAGAGTGGGATATAAATATAATAAAATAAATAATGAATCATATTGGTATCTTGATTCTTAATTGTGTGCATTCTCATTGGAATGGTATATACAAAAACAGGAAAACCTTATGATGGAATCCATCTTTGTGGCACAGCTCTGAGCCACAGCTTATAGTTTTATAAGACTATGATCCTCATGAACCTTTCAGGAGAGGACATATCAGGCTAAGAAATGTCAACTTCAGCATCCAGGGAGGCAAGGCAGAGGCTTACTCAGCTAGTGAGAGAGGTTGCCTCTCCAACTGAGCAAGCAAAAGTTAAGGGGTGCACATTTGTCCCTTCTGTTTACTTTAGCTTGTAAAGTAGGGTAAAACTAAATGACTCTTTGTCAAATACTTAGAACATGATAAGGGGGCACCAATTGGACCACAACATCTGCCAACTGGATAGCCAAAACCATCAGGCTCTTGTACCAACTAGCCAACATGGGCTTACCGATCAACCCCAAAGGCCATTGCATGAGAGATGTATCCACTTCATCAGCCCTGCATTCTGGCATATCTCTGCATGAACTATGCAAAGTCACTACCTGGTTGACACTGTCCACCATCACTATCAACTTGACCTTGAAGCCAAATGGGATTGCTCCTTTGGATGTGCTGTGCTTTCTGCAGTTCTCCAATAACAACACCTTCCTGCCTCCAAGAATGGTAAGCTTGCTAGTCACTCATATGTATGATGCACAGAGACCACAACAAAGAACGACAGGTTGCTTACCTGTAACTGGCATTCTTCGAGTGGTCTTCTGTGCATTCACACAACCCTCCCACTGGCCCCACGTCAGTGTTAGTGGAATCAGTCACGTTTACTTACCATTACCTAAGCTCCTAACTCAATTTAACCAGTGAACCATCAGTATCAAGCTGGATGAAGGGTGGGAATCCCGCCTATTTATATGAAGGGAGGGGAGGCGGGGCTCCCACTAAAAATTCTTAGAGCCGAGAGAATCTTCCTGAATACATGCACTGTGCAGGCACAGCGCCCATATGTGTGAAAGCACAGAGGACCACTCGAAGAACAACAGTAGCAGGCAAGCAACCTGCCTTTTTCTTGCCCTTCCTATTTAAAAACTGTAGATCAGTTGCACATCAGAGGCTGATTGCAGCCAGCAACCTAGCTGTGTTCCCCTAAGAAATGTGCAACATAGAAACCCAGTCGTCCCTGATTGTTCCAGGGGACCACAAGTGCTTGGGGGCAGAGAGACCTGGGCTTGTTTTACTCTTGGTGCTGAACCCTGCTGCATCAGATCTTGCACCCTCACATGGGTTGCCTGCAGGTGTCACTACTAGTCACTGTAAACACTGTGGTCTCCTGTTGAAAAGGGAGAGACTCTCAAAAGAATGGTATAGTTTTACTCAGGCATGCAATGGGAGAATTGTTGCTTTTACTGTGCAGCTAATGGAGTTGTAGCATTTCCAGAATTTCATTCTCCACATGATGTTTGTACTATTTTGGAGGAAAGTATGTTTCCCTACAGATGTTTCTAGGAATGTGATGTTCTCCTGAACAGTTGAAAATATGGATTGAAAATATTCAAGTACACTTGAAAATCAATGTGAAAAACAACAGTTATTTCCTGGCTGGAAAGGCCTTCTTGATTTCATTTTTATTATTACATTACATTTATATTGCACCTTTTTCCTCTTGCAAGGAACCCAATGCTTACATATTCCTCCTCCATGCTATTCTCACAACAATCCTGCAGGTTAGACTGAGAGTGACTAACTAGCCCACTGCCACCTGGTAGCTGTCATGGCTAAGTAGAAACTAGAATATGGATCTGCTGAGTTCCCATTCCAGCACTGTAACCACCACTGCACAGTGGTAAAGAAGGTGTATATCTTCTTTATTTAAAATGAATTGTTAGAAATCTAGACAGCCAGGGAAGCATGACTTTCAGTATTATAGACAATGCCATGAGAAATCAAACCAGCAAAGTTTTTTAAGCATTCTTGTACCCACCAGACTGTTACTTAATCAGTTCTCACTATACTTTGCATCTACTAATAATGGGATGTGTGTGTGTTTAGTGTCAAGGAACATACACTGAATAAAATATTTTAGATTTTCTTCAATGTGTCTCCCCACACTTGCAGTTGGAGAGTTTGCAGCTAAACAGTAGTTTCAAATCTCCTGATTCTGAAGCTGCAGAAGGATTTCAAATCATTACAAAAGATCTTCACTTCATACCTTATAGCTGGAAGATTTTTCTTTTTCTGTAGGAACCAAATAGCATTTGGGCCTTTTTGAGCCAGATCTAGTAACCATACTGTGAATAATCACTCACAAATCTTTCCATCAGCTGAACTTCCCTGACCATCATATGCAAGATTGATTGATTGATTGATTTATAAAATTTGTATGCCGTCCATTACTTCCATCCATTACTTCTGTATTTCTTTTGTACTGAAACAGAACTCCTCTGACAGAGAATGCCTTAGTTCTAAAAATCTTCAGTCTCATTATGAATGGATGAGTTTTGACCAACAGGCAAACAAATTACAAAAATTGTTGGTACAATTACATTGCACCATAGGCATGGGTGAACACATGTGCGGGCTCTTTATATTGCAAATATGAAGCTGTTTGAAGATTGACATCAGTTATCCAGCTAATACAAACAATAAACTTCTAAATGCATTAAAATGTGAACTTGTGAAAACATGTAATTGGAAAAGCAGCAACAAAAATAGAATTATTAAAACAAAAACAAAACACTAAGTTTTATAATTCCATCATTTTTCTTTGGACTGTCTGACCTTGCACTGGCCGAAGAGAGGTAACCACTGGCAATTTCATATATAATTCACTAGGCATTGTAAGTTGAATGAATAGACCCCATATACTGCAGTATATTGACCACCTTTAGATGCTTTTAACCTTGATGAGGACTGATAATTCTCTAAGCTGCTTAATAGATCATTGCATGATGATCAATGAAGGAGATGGTGTTTGTCAATTTGGTTTCAACAGCTTGTCAATAAACAGTTTCCTGGATATTCTAAGTTCACCTTGGATGAAAATGGATTTCATGGGGCTGTCTCAACATGTCACTGGCCTGACCCATGAACATGGACACACTCTGGTCCTGGTCTTCTCGACGGGGCAGGATGAGGGTGATCTGAGGGTGAGGAATTTAAGCTTGTCGCCCCTGTCATGGTCGGATCACTTCCTCATAAGGTTTGAGCTCGAAAGCGGCCTCTCCCTCTGTAAGGGTGCAGATCCAATTCTGTGGGTCCGCCCTCGGAGCAGGATGGATCCTGAAGGATTCCTGAATGCTCTGGGGGATTTTCCGGTTGACAGGGCGGGTGATCCTGTTGATGCCCTGGTAGAATTGTGGAATGAGGAGATGACCAGGGCTATCAACACGATTGCTCCCAAGCGTCCTCTTCCGTCTAGCCGAGCCCATTCATCTCCGTGATATACGACTGACTTACGGGCAATGAAGCAGGCTGGAAGATGACTAGAGGACAGGTGGAGGAGATCATGACAGGTATCTGACCGAACACACTTGTGTGCGCATTATCATGCCTATGCTGTGGTGGTGAGGATGGCGAAGAAGAAATTCTTCTCCGTTTCCATTGCCTCCTCACAATGCCGTCCGGCGGAGCTCTTTCAAGTGGTTCAGGGCCTAGTACAGACTGGCCCTAAGAGGGATCTGGTGCCGCCCTCGGAAGCCCACTGTGACGAGTTTGCCAAGCATTTTTGGGAGAAAATTTTTGGGAGAAAATCATTCAGATACGCTGCGAGCTCGACCCTATGTTGGAAGCAGATTCTACTGTGGAGTTGCCTTCGACGCCGTCTGGTCCATGCTTAATGGATGATTTTCAGTTGTTGCGGCCTGATGATGTGGACAAGGTGCTTGGACGAGTATGCCCTACCACTTGCTTACTAGACCCATGCCCTTCCTGGCTACTTAAGACAGCCAAGGACGGGATTGGGCCCTGGATCCGGGAGGTGGTCAACGCCTCTTTAAGAGATAGCCGGGTGCCTGCACTCCTTAAGGAGGTGGTAGTCCGGCCAGTCCTAAAGAAGGCATCCCTGGATCCAGAGGTGGCTGCCAATTATAGACCGGTGGCCAACATCCCATTTTGGGCAAGGTACTAGAGCGGGTGGTGGCGGGACAACTCCAAGCAGTCTTGGAGGAGACATATTATCTGGACCCATTTCAGTCTGGTTTCAGACCTGGGTATGGCACTGAATCTGCCTTGGTCACCCTGTACGATGACCTGTGCAGGGAGAGAGACAGTGGCAGTGCATCCCTGTTGGTTCTCCTGGACCTCTCAGCGGCTTTCAATACCATCGACCATGGTATCCTTCTGGAGAGGTTTGCGGGATTGGGAGTTGGAGGCACCGCTTGGCGGTGGTTCCACTCCTATCTCAACGGCCGATTCCAGAAGATGGTGCTGGGGGACTATGGCTCTGCACCATGGCAGCTATGCCATGGGGTACCGCAGGGGTCCATTTTGTCCCCCTTGCTATTTAACATCTACATGAAACCGCTGGGAGAGGTCATCAGGAGATCTGGGCTGCGGAATCATCAGTACGCTGATGATACCCAGCTCTACCTCTTGTTCTCTACCAATCCAGGTGAGGTGGTGGCTGTGCTGAACCAGTGCCTGGCGGAGGTAATGGGCTGGATGAGGGCCAATAAACTGAAGCTCAATCCAGATAAGACGGAGATCTGGCGGTTCGAACCTAGGGATGGGGGACTTGGGCCTTGTCCTGGACGGGGTTGCACTCCCTCTAAAGGATAAGTTCCACAGCTTGGGGGTGCTCCTCGACCAGGAGCTGTCGTTACAGGCCCAGGTGATGGCAGCGGCGAGGAGTGCTTTCCTACAGCTTCGGCTGGTACATCAGCTGCATTCCTTCCTGGACTATGACTGCCTGGTGACAGTGACACACGCGTTGGTGACTTCTCGACTAGATTTCTGCAACGCCCTCTACATGGGGCTGCCCTTGAAGACGGTCCGGATGCTTCAGTTGGTACAAAATAGAGTTGCCAGGGTACTGACGGGGACTGGGCATTATTCTCATCTAACCCCAGTCCTCCGTCAGCTCCACTGGCTCCCAGTTGACGTCCAGGCCCAATTCAAGGTGCTGGTGTTGACCTATAAAGCCCTAAACGGCTTGGGACCTGGATACCTAATGGGCCGCTTACGCCCCTACATGCCCTCCTGCCCCCTAAGATCTACAATGGCGGCCCTCCTCCAGGAGCCTTCCGTGAAGGAGGTTAAGTGGGTGGGTACCCGGAGGAGGGCTTTCTCAGCGGTGGCGCCTAACTATGGAATGCGCTCCCGTCGTTATATGCTTTTTGGCGCCAGGCGAAGACCTTTTTATTCAAGTCTTATTGTAATTGTTAATGCTGATTTTGTTTATAATTTATTTGTGTTTAGTTATTTATATATGATTTAATGTTTGTTGTATTAGGTTTATATGTGTCATATTTGGTTTATAAGTGGGTTTTGTTTTTCTTTTAATTTATTTGGGTTTGATTTGTATTTAAGTTAATTATATTTTAAGTTGCCGAGATGCACCGAGGGGGGAGGGATAAATTAATATGATTTGTTGTTTTATTGTATTTTTAATAATGCTGTAAGCCGCCCCGAGGCTTCATTGCGATGGGGCGGCATATAAATGTTTTCATAAATAAATAAATAAATAAATTTAGTAAATGTTCTACTCCATAGAATTATAAAAGAATTGTTAGAATTGTTTTCTTTTTCCAGGCATTTATATGCTACAAGTCTTTTCTTTAAAGTAAGCATTTGCTGTAGGTGAAGTTTCTGGTTATTAGTATTATAAAGATGTACTTAAAATTATGTGGGCAATCCTGGTGAAATCTCCAAAGTACAAGTATTTGAAGAATAAGGTTTATTTGCACTTCCCTGTCACTAGCAGAAGTATAAAAATTACGCAAAACAATAAAAACTGTACTATAAATTATAAACATTAATTTGGCAAGTTTGCTTAATTTACATAATCAGGTGTGGAATTCATTTCTTCACACAGCATTTGGCATACCTGAGTCCACAGTGGAAGTGTTCAGAACAGAAAAAAAAGAAAGCCCATCAGATCTTACCTACACTCCCAAGCAGGTTAGAACTTACGCCAGCATAATTCAATACTCATACAAAGGTTACTTCTATTTCAGAAAGTTGTGCCAGATTTCTGCAAGATCCCTGGATTCCTATAGCATGCTTTTACAGTCTGCTCTGCTGCTGCCCTGCAGGCAAGCCATCTCCCTACAAGGGAGATGTTTCTAGTCTGTGGTCCCTTGCAGTATGCCAAACAAATGTAGCATTGTTTGATTTCTTTTTAAAAGTGAGCAGAGAGTATTGAATGTTAATGTGTGTGCATACCGCCCATGGTACTTCACACTTTCTCAGCTGTTGGCCCCTGACAGGCAGAAGCATGTGGTTTCTAAAAATAATTTCAAGAACACACATTATCTTCCCAGAAGGAAAATGTAAATGAAATGTTGTTTTGGCTGTTACATGCACAAGAATGTTAATTTTGGAAATCAACTTGTTTTATTCATTACTCTAAGAAAGCAAACCTCTGCCATATATAGCTAACCTTTCTCCCCCTTGTTCAAATACACTTTGGTAAGCTGAATAAAGTGTCCCCCCTCCCTGTTCCCTGTGGTATCAGCTGGGAGGTGCAGAGACAGCCCATTAATAGGATTGGTCCTCTGGAAGTTAGGAAGCCTTTAAAGAGCAGGAGGGATAAGAGATTTCACTCACTTGGAAGTCTGTGCCTTGACACATCACCAAAGGAGGTATGGAGGCAGTGGAAGTGTTCAGTACAGAAAGCAAAGGCAGGGGGCTGAAGGCAGTGAAGGAGTTTTGGGCAGCAGATGTCATTTTTGCAGAACGAGCTTATGCGGCTGTAGTATTTGACAGGTAAGAAAGAAAATGAACTTCACTGTGAATCAGGAAGCGGGAGCATGTGGGAGGTGGTGTGGAACTAGCTGGATGCAGTTCATCACAGCCTGAGCAGGGAGAATGTTATGACTCATTTTCTGGGCATTTTGGGAAGAAAGAGATGCTTTCGGAATGAAGCTCATCCAAAAAACTGCCTAAGAGCTTCAGCTGTTGAGTCACAAAGTTCCTCACTGAAGCCTCATCTCTGCCCTGAGCTTGCTGGGTGGCTTCAGGTAAGTGACTGTTTCTCAGCCCTGCCCCCACCCCAGTCTATCATGTGGGCATAATAGCTTACCAGGTTGTGAATGAGGATTACTGAGACAAAGTATATGAAGAACATTTTGTACTCAAAAAGTGCTGTATGAATGCTGAACCGTTTACTTAATTTATTTGAAACA
The DNA here is from genome assembly GCA_023646645.1 of Varanus salvator macromaculatus. Lineage (NCBI taxonomy): Eukaryota > Metazoa > Chordata > Lepidosauria > Squamata > Varanidae > Varanus > Varanus salvator. Next base: position 3,170,653 of record JAIXND010000774.1, on the reverse strand, counting down.
GTTTTACCCTGCTTTACATCCACAATGGGTCTCAGGACTGCTCACAAAACAATAATCTGTTGCATTTGTTGGTGTCATCTTCCTCACCATTTTAGTACCACTTTGTGATACTAAAGGCTTCTCCTGCCCTGGACAGTTAGAAGGAGAAGGCCACATGGACATAACTTGATGTAGATTTCTTTGTGTTTCGGATTCAGGCATCTAGGAATGCCTACACTCTGCACCTCAGATAAGCATACTAACATGTGGGTTGTGGGGCTGGAGCCTGGGGGACACACACTGTTGAGAGAGGGCCAGAGGCATTGCCGCTTCACACAAGAGTGCATGGAGGGAGCTTTTTACATCCAACTGAGCAGCTAGTTTTGGATGGGCCCACTTCTGAATAGAGCAAAGTTGATGAAGGACCAACAACATTGGTCCCATCCACTGACTCCTTCCCACAGAAATATAGCAACTGACAGGGTTTTTAAAGCCTCTCCAGTGTGAACACCAACAAAAGCTTACTTAGCATGAGCCCTCTCTGTGCTGTATTCAGGAACAACAAATTAGCTGCATGCTGTTCCCTTAAGAAGAATACAAACCCCACAACCCCTCTACGCATTGAATGAATATGTAGAAGAGGTCACATGGGCCAACCTCACCTACCACACCACCTCTCCAATGAATGACATACAGCAAGAGTGTCTTGTACATGCAGAGACCTCTTGTGAGCAAGGAGGTCTTCCCCCATCGACCCCCTTCTGAAGAAGGTTAGCCAGACCTTTTACAAGGGAGTTTGACTCAAGTGCATGGATATGGAGATGAGTGCTGAGCTAGCCCTCATGATCTTGCAAGCCCCTCCATGTGTTAATTCAATGCATATTTCTTTTCTGAGAAATCCTGTTGAAGGCCTAAGATATATAACCTGGTTAATATAGCCAATTAGGTTACTAAGCAGGTGGAGCCCTACTTCCACAACCAAGTTCCACAATCAAATTCCACAGTTCCCTCACTACTGCAGCTCAGCCTCTTTGGATATGGACAAGGAGAATTCTTCCAGGCCTTATCTTCTGACTCCTTTTTGCTTGATGAACTTAAGGGGAGAACTCAGGCAGAGACTCCAGCAATGTTTACACTAAGAGGTGGTGGCATAAACAGCTGTTTACCGGCATCTTGACTCCTGTTTGAGAAATGGCTAAGGTGCTGTGTGCTGCATGCTGCGGAGTTGGCCTTGGGATTAGGTGTTGTTCCATACATTGGGCTAGGGCAAGCATTGAAACAGCTTGCTTAGAACAGAAGAGGTATTTCTTTGATTGTGCAGAATTGATGGAGAGTTCTTGGGCTGAAACAACTTGCTGATACTTCAAATCAGTGATTACATAAATAGCTGTTTAGTTAGTTATTCAGTTATTTTAGTTATTACTTCAGTTATTTTAAGAATATATCCAATGTCTACACCATCAACATGCAAGAGAGAGAGCTGGACTGCTGCTCCAGATCAACCATGGGGCAACCTTAGATTTGCTGCTGCTTCATATGTGAAACAGTCCTGAGTAGTCTAATTCTGAGTCTGGTATGTCAGTGAACTGAATTCTAGTTTCCATTGTGACTGTGTATTCACTTAAGATTTCTGTAATGGGAGTTTACATCAACTCACAGTTCCTCATCTCAGGATGGCTTTCACATCGATTGTAAATGTCAACAATGAGTAAGTCACTCCTTTTTTTTTTTTTAACTTTTGGATAATGTCCACTGGGTGAAACAGGCCATGTTCAAATGTCATAAAAACCCCTATATGGGCATTAGAAAAGCCATGCTGGATCACTCCAAGACTCCATCTAGTCCAGTACTCTTCACACATGGTGGCAAACCAGCTGCCCACAGCATCACGAAAGCAGGATGCGTGCCAGACTTCCTCCTGCCCAAGCTCCTAAGCAACTGGTGTATGCGGCAGACCACCTCTGATGAAGGAGGCAGCATATGGACAGCAAGACTAGTAGCCACTGTTAGCTTTCTCCTGCATGTATGATAATCCATCTATGATCACAAACCATGGTGAATTGTCATGTTGTCTGAATCCACACTTCTCTCTATTGGCTTCTAAGTGACCACCCCACTGCCAACCATGGCAAGGTCCTGGCACCATCCGGTTCCTCCCCTAGCTCTTCCTTTTCCATCTCATCTCCACAGTGAAAGAGCTCCAGTCATTACCAGATCAGCTGAGAGATTTTCCAGCCATCCCATTTGTGTCGCTAGCTGCTTGCACTTTCCCTCCTTCACTGCCCACACTCTTGTCTCCTCTTTATGTCCTTTTCTCACACTGAAAAAGACAGCAAAACACTGCTGTACCAAATCCATGTTTAGTAATATTTTTAAGCACTTTATGGAAGTGATCTTACTCTATGGAAACTCCTAGAAGGGACCAAGAATACCAGAGTTCACCTCCATCACAAGTTTGTGACTGACAGGTCCTGTACTGCTGTGTGAGGAAAAATACAGCATGGGGTGTGGGGAGGGGCAGTGTTCAAACTGCAGCTACCTTTAGCAGAGATACAGGGCCACTCAGCTGGAGAAAAGCAGCAGCAGAAAAGCATTTCATGGAGCAGTGTGGCAGGGGAAAAGCATGGGGCGCTGGAGGTGTTACTCACAAAGAATAGCAGCAGGTGTGGCTGCTTCATAGCATTCAGCTGCTAGGCAGGGTTTGGGATGGAGGGCACACTTGATCAAGGACAGCACAATGTGGTGCTTGGCAGACCTGGGGAAACAAGTTTGCCATGAAAACAGGAGAGATAGCAATCCTTTGTTGTTCTTGATGCATGCATGACTAGCAGATCACCTTGAGACATGAGGGGATTGGCATTTGGCTTCAGAAAACACATTGTGGAAGGTTAAGCAGACCCTACAACAAGCCATGGCTTTTTGTGGAGGCTTCATAGCCACAGGTAAACCAACCTGTGAAAAGTGTGCCAGGTTCAGAGAACACACTAAGCCACAGTAGCTTTAAAGCCACCAGGTCTCAGCATGATATGCAAACACAGTTTATATAACGGAGGTTTCTATCACACTATTCTGTGCATTGCAACCAAAGCTTAAGGCTACACATGGTTATATTGAATAGTGGTATATTGCCAAGATATTGTGAGACCATCTTTGGCCAGCAAATATGAATTGGGCCAAAATCTTTAGTTGTTTGGAAGAGATCAGGTATATATAGAATAAGCAACATGTCCGTGACTTTTGAGGAAACAGGCAGCTATGCCTTCTCAAATCTTTTAAAATCACAAGGATCTAAAAGGTATTTGTGATATGTCCACCTGTCCCAGAAGCAGAGCCTCTCCCACTGAGTATGGACGGCGTTTCCAGAATGTCATGTACTGGAAACTGCAGAACATAGTTTACTGTGCTGGTAGCGTTAGAGATAATGCTCACATTACACTCAGGACTGTATAGGGAGAGTGGCTTTGCATATTTAATGTGGTGCAATGAGCTAATGACCTGTATCCAAGAAAAGCTTGCAGCATTACTTGTGAAGAGCTCTTTAATGAATTATTATTTTGCTTTACTTAATTTTACTTTTTACTGTATCTATTGCATTTCTAAGCTGATTCTTTTGGGCCAACCAAGAGGATTTACAAAAACTTCAGAACAGTCAAATATAAAAATAGTAAAACATTAAAAACAACTTTAAGAGTATCTTAAACTTTAAGGGTTTAAAAAGACAATTATGTGTCTTGACTTCAGTCCTGGATGCAGAAAGAGCAGGGGCCAGTTGCATCCCCATGGGAAGTCTGTTGCAACTTTTGAGAGAACTACAGGAGAAATATTAGGTATTATTTTGTAAAATACAATTAAAGTACTATTGTATGTTACACTGCCATCCAGAGCCATAGTTAAGAAACCATCCAGAGCTTGGAGTACTTTGTTAACAACCTCATGTAGTTTGTTAACTGGGTAAGCTGCACCAGTGAGTGTAATAAACAAATTAGGACTACATGTGACTGACATGCCCTGTATAATTAACAAGACACCATGGCTTGTTTACTGTCTGCTGACTGTGCTCACCAGCCCTGTCTCAATGTCCAGTGTGAAATGCTTATGAAATAGAGCACAACTACCTGATTTACAAAGGGACTGCAGGTGGTGCAGTGGTTTAAACAGCTGTGCTGCTGGGCTGGTTGATCGAAAGGTCGCCGGTTCGAATCTGCACACGGGGTGAGCTCCCGTGCACCGTCCCAGCTCCTGCCAACCTTGCAGTGGTTCCTAGATAAATAGGTACCACTTTGGTCTGCGGACAAACGCTGGCTCCCTCGGCTAGGAAACGGAGATGAGCACCGCCCCCTAGAGTCAGGCATGACTGGACGTAATGTCAAGGGGAAACCCTTACCTTTACCTTTTCCTTACCTGATTTACAATATCATTCAGTATTCCTAAATCACAGAGATTTTTTTTCTTGAGGAAGGGAAAGGTTCTCCAGAATAACTTTACAAGCAGACTTTTGGCTTGTTGCAGCTGGAAGATGCAGAAAATAATTGCTTTTTTTCTTTCTTTTTTTTACACTGAGAGGATACCTCCCATGCACTGCTGGAGATAAGATGTTGTATGGGTATATGTTCAGAAAAGGCAGGGAATTAATATTCTAGAATCAACCTGGGTGTTTGCCAGGCTCCCTACTCCCAGCCCAATAATTTAAAATGCTATATGTACCCTACTGCTGAAGGTAAGATCTGAATGTTCTATATAGCTGGGTACACTTTTAATGATATTTTGTCAAGTTAATGGCCTAAAGGTGCAAATGGAGAGAAGGCATAGAAGCTGGACTAAATAGCAAGTATATATAGGAAATGTTAATGTCTCATGAATAGTAATCCTGAGCTGTGGAAGATCTATCTCCTCCTCTCTGAAGCTGGTATTTGCTTTTTTGATACCAATGGTAGATTCATCCCAGAGCCAAGTCTAGCTTTGGAGGGCTGCAGCAAGGGTGGGGGGGGGGGGTGCAATAGGAGAGGAAATACATACATACATACTGCAATCCCAAATATGATCATCACCACATCATTTGCATTTTGAAAAACCTTCATATTCATTACATTATATTCATAATAATTGTATATGTTTTTTAAGTTGCTGTGAGCCGCCCCGAGGCTGTTGTGAGGGGCGGCATACAAATATGTATATAAATAAATACATACATACATTATGTCCAGCATTGTACTTAGTGACTGCAAGTTCAGATAAAGGTTTTTTTGGTTTTGTTTGCTGGCACTGTGTGCTTGTTGTTTAGTCACAGTCGTGCCCAACCCATCACGACCCCATGAACAACATTCCTCCAGGCCCTCCTGTCCTCCACCATCCCCCGAAGTCCACTCAAGCTCACACCAACTGCCTCAGTGACCCCATCCAGCCCCCTCATCCTCTGCCTTTTGCCTTCAGTCATTCCCAGTGTCAGGGTTGTCTTCTGTGAGTCCTTCCTTCTCGTTAGCTGGCCAAAGTATTTGAGTTTCATCTTCAGTATCTGACCTTCAAAAGGGCAGTCAGGACTGATTTCCTTGAAATGCTACAAGAAATTAAAATCCAGGATTTTTCCTAGCCTGAAATCCAGAGAACTATAGAAACGAGCCCAATTGCAATCCCTCTCAGGATCTCTGCTTTGCCTAGATTCTTAGGGTAGCAGAATGGGCTCAGGTCACATACCTGGGTAGCTGTCAGGAGGAAGTCAGTTGCCTTGCTGATGCCCCTCTTATGGCAAGGTGGCATTCCCCAGAGTTACATTATAAAGGAGGACTAAAGTCTTAAATCTGTAAAACCTGGGAATTCAGTTAATCATACTGGTCTCCTGGTTCAGGAGATTCAACCAGGCTCCTAGGCACAACCCTCAGCCACTATACAGGGATGCCCACTGTGTTCCTTAGGTCAGTGCACATCCTGTTCCTTTCTTTTTGGATTTTCCTGCCCAGAAGCCAGTTGTGAACACCAATAGAAGATCTGCTTTGGCCATATAAGGTTTGTGGGGGGGGGGGTGCGTTCCTATTCACAAATGCACATTTCCAATGTAGGGAAAGCCAAATTCCATTCACAGGCATGAGTCAGGGTTAGGGTAAAGGTTCTCGAGCAGGTCAAGTAGGGCTTAGCCATATCTTAGGGCTCACCCTATCTGTGTGAAGCTGGGCTGTACTCCTATTGCATCTGAAACTGTGGCAAAGCAAGATATGTAGAGTTTCATGCATTCAGCCACTCACCCCATTCCCTACTGTACTTATGATGCAGAAATAATCTGCTTATCAAACCCATTCCTTTGCCATGCTTTCCCCTTCTACTGTTTCCACTCCTTGCTTCCTTTCCCCCATGTCTCAAACACTGGCTTATCAGAGCTGGCAGCAGGATTGGAAATGACCCCATCCCACCCTCTGCCAGACTTACTGGGGTGTCTAGCAGCACCTGCAGCATGCATGCTATCCACAATATTTACCCATTTATTTATTATATTTATATCCCAATTTTCCCTCCAGAGATTCTCTTCCACTTCATTTTAGTTCCACAACAATCCTATGAGTTAGGTTAGGAAAGGAATCAGTTACTGTCTCAGAGTCATCTAGTGAGTTTCATTGCTGAGTTGGGAACAAACCTTGGGTTTCTCTGGTACAACACTCTAACCACTAAGTTATTCATCTTCAGTGTGGTACCTGACCTACTGACATAGCACGGCACCAGTGCCAGTTCTGGCATTCCTTGCTAAAGGTGTTCATCTTAGGGTACTGAGAGCCACTGCCTTACAGGAAGTCTGAAGCTTGATTAAATAAATATATGTTGTTATTTCACCTCCAAAAGTGGACTGAATCACCCACTATTGCTGGCTGGCATGGCCATTAGCTTTATCCAGATGGTGGCAATGGCAGTACCAACATTTTTGGGAGCGTTAGAATGGGCAGCAGTGTTTACCACAAGGAACACATTTCGCAATTTGATTGGCTGGCTCAGACCAATGCTGTGAATGATGGGAATTACTATCAAGCACATTTGGAGGGTACTAGGTTGGAGACATGTCAGTTACATGAATTTCAGTCAGTTAGTTGATTTACCTGTTGATTGTAAATCTGCATATGTGCAAAAGCGGTATTTCTGAGGAAGAAAGCATACGTCCTCTGCCTTTGAATATTGCACATATGTGATACAGGAAACATCATTTTAGAACAGCCTTTTCTTCCTATGTGAGCAAAAGACAGATGAGATGGCCCTGTGTTTAAAAAGCTTGTTCACTTAAGAATCCAGTGTACCTGGCACTATAATATTGTTGCCATTTCAGAATAACTGCTATGTCACAGCTTTCAGCATCCACAAGTTAAAGTTACCGCAATGGTTTCTGTCTCCAAGCCAATACAGAAAATTTCTCACATGTCATACTTTTATTTCTCCTTATATATAAGAGCTAGTGGGCCATCTCTCTGGATGCTTTGTCTGTATGCTGGATTGCCAGGCACCAAGTATGCAAAAAAATCTTATCTAGCATTTGATTGAAGAATTCTTCTCCCTCTGGGTCTCCTTAGAGAAAATATGTACATTTTGCACAGTGAATATACAGGGCATAGATTATCTCAGAGTATCCTTCATGACCTTTAGGCCTTGAAAGAAGTTCGTCTAAGTGCTAGCTATTTTAGGACATCAACTATTTTATTTCTTACCAAAGTTACCTACCTGAATTCTCTCTCATCCCTTATTTCTAATGTCATTTCTAAATAGAGACCTGAAGTTTAAATCTGATAGCCAAGTCCCTGTACACAGAAGGACCTGTCCTTCCATGCTACAATCTGTACTGAAGAGGAGAGGAAGGAAAAGCGGCGGTGACTGAGTTGAGGCAGTTGAGGGCCCATGGGGGCAAGCAATGGCCTTGTTGGCTGCCCTGCCCTGCCCTGCAGGAAAGTGGAGCAGGTCCTTCCAGCATCTTTTAAAAAGTTGCTTGCCATCAGCAGTTTTTATATGCAGCTGTATTAAAATAGATATCCCTTTTCGAACATGCTACCATATTAATTAAAGGGATACCTTTAAAGTTGAACAAAAGTTTCTTTTGCTGATTAACTATAGCTGCTTCATTATTCAGCAAAAGCAATAATAAGTTGGATGGGGCCAATGGCCTGACTCTGTGGAAGACAGTTTCATTTATTTTATTGGCAGGTTGCAGCTTCATCAATACCATTTGGCTGTGGTTTAGTTATATAAAAGTTAGAAAAATGGGTGCTTGCAGTGGAAGAAGACAGACTTGTGCTGAGGGTTCTGGGCTGTATTTTGTGCTATAAAAGGAAGGTTGTTCCAGGGCCTGAAAAGGCTGCTGCAGCTGCAGGTACTCTGGGCAGAAGAACTGTGTCTCTTGTGTTATGCTGGAACTGCATAGTTCATAAATGGTAACAAGAGAAACGTATTATTAAACATAGTTCACTGCTTGAGCACTGGCGAGAAGGATGGATTTATGCAGTCTGGGTTTTTTGTTTTTGTTTTCCTCCCTGGGAAGGTGCTGCAGCCAGAGACTTGAAGAAGGGCAAACTGAATCACAGAGGGTTTCATCTTCTGCTTTCCAGAAGATATGCATTCTTATGTGCTGTCTTTGCTCTCCCCAGCCTCCTCTAGAAGGCCTTTTCCTTCTGGCATAAGCATTGTCTGAGTTGCAGTTGTTTTTAAGTAGGCTTCTGTCTCCTCGTTGCCATATAAGGCAACCAAACTGGGCAGCACCTTTTCACCCCACTGACTTGACAGCTGATAGAAACCAGTCAGGTCCTTCTGACAGATGCCCAACTCTGCTGCCTGCCTGGTTTATCCCACAAGGTTGCCACTGATCTGCTTTGTGCTGCTTCTTCAGAGCAATCTGATCACTCCCACTATAAATCTACGTATCTCACCCAAGACTTTACGGCTTGCAAACCCTGCTTACATTATCAAACTGCCGGAATGGAGATAGATGTGCTAGATTGCATATGCTGTGGAATCAGTGGGGTGAAGTGGCTTGAGTCTTGGATGGGACTGGGATTCTAGTCCCTGCTCAGCCATTTTAGACCAGTCACTGACTCTCAGCCTAACACATCATGTTGGGTTCTTGTGAGGATAAAATGAAGAGGAGACTTGTGTAAACTGCCTTGGGTTCCTTGGAGGAAAAAAAGGTGGAATGTAAATTTAATAAATAAATAAGCAAGACAGTAAACAAGAAATGTTTATTTAATCCACCTTTTCTTGTGGCCCTTAATAGAACATTTTTTTTCTTACAGCCTTTAACCGATTCTTTCCCTCCTATGCTCCCATTCTTTGAACATGCTAGAGATGTAATTGCTAGAGCCATACTACAGAAACCTTTTAAGGGCAAATGTTTGAGTCCTGTAAAGGATGGAAAGGTGCATGTTCTAAATGGCTTCAGGACTAAGGACTGCTGATGAAGATAATTATCAGGCATTTAAATATTTCAGTAGGATATGAAGATGAGGAACGCTTCGGGTTCCTCGACCACGGCACTCGTTTTCTTGCCAATGGACTTCTGGCAAGGGACGGGTTACACCTCACGAGGATGGGGAAAAGGTCCTTTGGAGATGCTCTAGCGAGCTTCATCCGGAAGACTTTAAACTGAGCCAGTGGGGGGTGGGTTCAGGCCCCCCAGTAACGTGTCTGCACTGGACAAGCGTGTGGGGAGGATCGGGGCTCTGGGAGCAGGGCTTTAGAGATACTGCAGGGACTGACAGGACTTCTACGGAGAGGGGCAAGGTACCAGGGAAGATGGGAGGAAGGAGGATGCTGGGCACTCCAAGGAAAGGAAGTGGTGGGAAGGAGTTGAGGTGCATGTACACCAATGCTAGGAGCATGGGTAATAAGCAGGAAGAGCTTGAAGCTCTCCTGGGAATAGGAGGATACGATCTGGTGGGAATCACAGGAACTTGGTGGGATGAAAGGCAAGTCTGGAATGTAAACATAGAAGGGTATCACCTTTTTAGAAAGGACAGGAAGGGAAAGAGAGGCGGGGGTGTGGCTTTATACGTCAGGGAAGGGATAGGATGCAGTGAGATAGAATGCAGCACAGATGGGGATTCGGTAGAGGCAGTCTGGGTGAAACTTAGGGGTTTTGACAGGGAAAGAGACCTGACAGTGGGGGTATGTTATCGCCATCAAGGTCAACTTGAGAGCCTAGATGATGTCCTGACAGGCCAGATTCTAAGGATATCTCGGGAGAGGGACACAGTAATTATGGGGGATTTCAATCTCCCGGATATTACTTGGGAGACTCACTCAGCGGTGACAGCCAGGTCACGTCGCTTCCTAAAAGCTCTAGAGGGTGGGTTTTTCACACAGAAGGTCCGAGAGGCGACAAGGGGGGGAAACATCCTGGACTTGGTCTTGTCCAATAGGGAGGAGCTGATAGATGAAGTACAGATTAGGGGAGCTCTGGATGCGAGTGATCACTCCATCCTTTGCTTTGAGATCAGAAGTACAGGTTAGGTGACAAGTGGCTGGAGAGCTGCACTTGTGAAAGGGACCTCGGGGTACTGGATGACTGCAGGCTAAACATGAGTCAGCAGTGTGATGCGGTGGTCAAGAGGGCGAATGCCACCCTTGGCTGCATAGCCAGAAGTGTGGCTTCTAGATCAAGAGAGGTATTACTACCACTATACACGACTCTGGTGCGCCTGCAACTGGAGTATTGCGTTCAGTTTTGGGCCCCTCATTACAGAAAGGATATAGCCAGGTTGGAGTCAGTGCAGCGTAGGGCCACAAGGATGGCGGCTGGTTTGCAGGGGATGCCGTATGAGGCAAGACTGAGGGAACTGGGTCTCTTCAGCTTGGAGAAGAGGAGACTCAGAGGGGATATGTTGGCAACATACAGGTATGTGAGGGGGTGTCACATGGAGATGGGGAGAGGCCTGTTCTCCCCTGCAGAGGAAGGCAGGACGCGCTCCAGTGGAGCAAAGCTCAGGGAGCCAAGGTTCAATTTGGATGCCAGGAAGCACTTCCTGACAGTTAGGACCCCGAGGGCGTGGAATGGGCTTCCACGGGAGGTCGTTGAGGCCCCATTGGTGAGGGTGTTCAAAGACAGGCTGGACATGCACATGGTGGGCATGTCGTGAGCGGAGCCGGCTGGTGCCGGAGGTCAGACTAGATGGCCTGGGAGGCCCCTTCTGACTCGCTCTGTTTCTATGTTTCTTTGAGACTCAAAAAGGGTTTGAAGCATGCTATTGAAGAGCCTGTGCATGTGGTGTAGAGAATCATCACAAAATGAGCTTTCAGCTTCTTCACCATAAGCAAATGGTGTAGGTTAGAAGGTGATTCAAAAGCAGAAGCGCCTAGCAGCAGGGGCCACAGTGGAAGGAAGTATTGCCTCTATGAGGAAGAATGAAGGATTGGTTCCTTAAAATTCACTAGTTTGGTGAATTTGGTCTAAGGGGCAGATATGGCAAATAGAAGTAGGAAGCAAGAGGTCTCCTATGGCTTTTGGCAGTGTGTGTGTGTGTTGTTGTGGGGGCGGGAGGTGGATGTTCATTTTCTTTATGGTTGTCTCTGACATTTTAGTTCTTTTTGGCACAATTGTGAAAGTTGTATTTTAATGGTAAGCTGTTGTAGCTGTTTTAAATGTTGCATGCTTTGATCTATAGTAAGTCACTTCAAGTCTTCTACTACTAAACCTTGAACTAGAAAAGAATCCAAAAGGAAGGCAGAGGCTGTTTTGCAGCTGTTGTTTCACCTTTGACTAAATATCTCCTATATTTAAAATGAAATTTATGGAGACAGCTGGTTCTTATGCAAAGAGTTAACCCATTGCCTGAGAGATGATTAAAGTATTCCAACAAACTCTTTAAAAAAGTGCTATGCTTACATCAAAGGATAAGCTGTTTAAAGTCCTAAAAGTGCAGTTCATTACTTTTGAGGCCAAAAGGTAACTCATGTACAAGTTTATAGGTAAAAATTGAAAACCCTTATGCTTCTATATCATGCAATAGGCAAAGCTCTCTGGGAGGTTCCCCTAATAAAACATAATATAACGATGCAATAGCCAGACGAACCACTTTCACTACCCTTGCTGCAGTGATTAAGGCATTGTACAACATTAACTCTTGTTCTGTTCCAGAGCTCACCTGAGACATGGAAGGGACGACTCCCCCACACCCCCGTCCCCACCACCCCCATTCATATATCTCTCCAGCTGCTAGTACTGCCAGTTCGATGCAGTGACAGTTTAGCCTAAGTGTGAGAATTTGGTAACTAGAAGTCAAAGCTAGCGCCATTACAATCCTATTGAATCCTTGTAGTTCCACAAATTATAATCAAGATGCTCTGCAACAACAGTCTACAGATTCAGTGATACAGAAAAGGGGAAAAAACTATTTTCAGGTGAAGATGCCATGCTCTCCATTATAATACTCTTTTCTTGTTGAATGCAGTGCTCTGGCCATGCCTTGGAGGATGTCCTCTGTGGCTCTAAAGGCCTTATAGGACACAGTTTCATAGAGATCCTACACTAAGCATCCGTGCAGATTTAAGTTCTATGGCAAACTTTGCCCACTTGTGTATTAAAATCATAAAAGTAGGCCTATCTCTGTACTTCTTTGGAAAGAGAAGTAGATTTATCATCCACAAAAGAAAGAGCCCTCTTTGTGGTGCTGCCCTGACTTTGCAATGCCTTCCTAAGAGAGGTTTGTCTGGCACCACTGCTATTTTCTTTTTGTCACCAAGTTAAAACCTCTATATTGGTGCAGGCATTCTAAAACAAATTTGCATGACATTACATTTTAAAATTCAAATTAGAGTTTTTTTCCCTGTTTGGAGCAGATTTATGCCTTTGATTTTATTGTATGATGATTTTAGATTGTTTAGATCATTCTAGCTGTGATAAGTTGGTAGTTTTCATTATATTTTGGTCATTTTATGTATACCACTCTGAAATTATTATAGAAACATAGAAACAGAGTGAATGTAATTGCCTGCAAATACATGGGTACAATATTGGGAGGGTGACATGCAGGTTCCCATTGCTGGATGCATGACACATGGAGTGCTGTGACTGTATCTTGAATAATATTTCTCTACCAAAGCTGACCAGAACATTGCTGTCCTTTGTGTTAATTAGTGGAGTTGGAGTTGACACAAGGATTTTCTGTCCTTGGCACTAAAATGCCGGGGCAGAGCCTGCCCAAAACAAACGTTTCTTCTGTCCTTTATGGGATGGGTAACTGGTCAATTTCTAAGGCTGCTGCTGCAGCACCTTGCCAAGTAAATGTTCACAGGCATTTCCTAGGTGGCTACTCACGATGCTGTTTTCCTTTCTTCAGTCTCACTCACCTGGTCTGCCACACTTGCTTTAAGCGGCATGCAAAGCTCCATCGCTGTGGCCAGTGCAAGTTTGCCCATTACTGTGATCGCACCTGCCAGAAGGATGCCTGGGTGAACCATAAGAATGAGTGCTCTGCCATCAAGAAACATGGGAAAGCACCCAACGAAAACATCCGGTAAGTGACCTCAGCTCTAGTAAGCTGAGGTCAATCAGCAATTGATTGGTAAGAAACTGACTAAGGGTTTAAAGGCCCACAATGCTGGCTTTGCTCACTGTCTCATTTTCGTGCAAACTGGGCACAGACAAAGCACTCCTTAATGCCATCTTTCCTAGTTCCTAGAATTAGGCAGAACTCTCCCCTTATGAGAGCTAATGGCTCTCATTTTCCCATCTGCTTTGCACACCCATTGAAAGAGCAACTGCATCTAAAAGGTATTTGTTATATCCATATCCTTATCCTTAACCTTAACCATTTTATATCTCTATGCTACCCCATAATATAAACTTCTTTGGAGGGCTTGCAATTAACCAGGGACCTCAAACTCGTTTTGGACTGGCAGATACACACACACACATTTTGAGAGTTTTATGACACTCTCACAGAATGGCTACCCTGGGGAGGGGCTTACTCATGAGTAAAATGGCTGCAACAGTGGGCATGGCCAGTCACAAGACCCTGTTCTCCCAGTAGGCAAACTAGTTGGGCCACATGAAAAGTTGCTTGGCCAAGAAGCAACATATACTATATGACATTTCTTCCGACATAGAACAACAAAATGCCAGCCTCACAGAAGACCAACGGGTGATGAAAAACTAATATTCCCTCCCCTCCAACACACAGAAAGGAATTCTCTACATGTGGCATTTAAGTTGGCACTTTATTGAGGCTTCTCCCGCTTTCTTTGTGGGTGGAAGAGCACTTTCCCCCATGCACCTGACAAAGCTCAGGGGAAAGAAGGACTGCTTTCAAGCAATACTGCCCCACTCCCAGCTTTGGCAGGAGTGTGGGGGTGGAACCTAGAATGACTGCGCAAAGTGCCACTTGGGCTGTCATCAGCTGGAGCTCTTTAGCCAGAGCAAGAACACTTTTCTGGGTTCAGGTATTATGCTAAACCCCACCATAAGCCAAGGCTAGCAAGGGTGGTTTATAAGCCACTGCTCAGGATGTTGTGAGCAGTGGCTGTTTGTTGTGAGCCGCCCCGAGGCTTGTGTGCAAGGGGCGGCATACAAATATGTTAATAATAAATAATAAATGTGTGTGTTTGTGTGTGTGTGAGTGAGGGGGGGGGCTTAGCTTGAGGGAGGGAAAGGATTTAGCACCCTCTTGCTCCTTTTATAAAATTCTCAGTTTCCCAGGGCTGCTTTTCATTCACAGAAAGGGAAGGGACAGATCAGCATGTCCTGTCAAAATTGGCCAAAAGATTAAAAGTCTTTTATTTGTGTCTTGGCTCTGAAGAAAGTGACTTAGGCAAATGGTAAGAGGGGGAGGCAATTGGGCTTCCAGTTGACTATCCCCATAGTAGGGTAGTGAGAGCCTAAAAGTGCCAGTACAGGCACAAGAAGATGGACAATAGAAAGACATATGGATTAAAAGCATGTTGCAGTTCCAGTGTATAGTTCATGTTGCAGCCAGATGTTCTACTTTTAGTTCTCTCTCTGTCTCTCATGTGTGCCCAAATTCATGGACCCAGGACCCACCTGTATTCATTGCCACAGGTGTGGAGCACAATTAGTGGCCTTCAAGAATGAATGAGGGTATCAAGCCAACTTGCAAAATGGATGAACATGTGCACCCCTGGGGTGTGTCCCAGGCAAATGGGTAATGGCATGGGAACTATCTCTGGATCTACTTTGCTATGTGGAGGTCCAGCTGCATTCAGCCTGCATTGCTACTATGCTTGCTGTGTCAAAGGCGTATGTTTCACATTGTCACTAGTGCTGAGCTTACATCTTCACCCATATTCATTTGACAAAATAATGGCAGCCTCAATGCAGAAGCCATCTCCCCATTCCTCATCAAATTCCTCTGGGAATGACACACCCTCATGGCACAGCATTATTTCCTGGAACAGTCAATCTTCAGGAATGTACATGGGCTACAAAGAGTGGCAAAGCCAAGCAAGAATATTCTGGGGGGAGGTGTGAAAAAAACAAATCCTCAGCCACCTCCTACTTAAAGGCAAGAATGCCACTGCGCCTAAAAATTTGCAGAACTCGCCCAACCCCTCGAGTGTTACCATTATCGCCCAGTAAGGCAAGATTCAAGTAAACACAGAGGCAGAGAAATGCCACCCATTGAATGTGTAGACTCTGCTTGTGCTGCAATCAGAAAAGAGGTTTTAAGGCTTTTAGCTGCCCATCTTTTGAAACTCTTGCCTTGGCAGCCCAGATCATCAATTGCCATGATGGAAACAAGCATCTAGACGAATGTATTTGGGGATTAACATATATGTTCAAGCCTGCTGTAAAGGGAGCCCCCAAGAACCAACTCACACCACAGCATTAGCTGAAAAATGTAAAAAATTGAAGATGTGTGAGGAAAAAGGAACCAAAGAATTACCCTCACACTGACTTTCTGGTTCTACCCCAGAGCAGACAACCTCTTTGAATGCATCTACTCACTTTCTGCCCTCAAAAACAACATTGTATCGGAATACTTTCCATAACACAGGAATGAGTGTTTAATCTGATTGTGTATTCCTCCAGCTGGAACACCTGTTTCCTTTCTGGTGGTAAAAAGGTGCAGTGTTGTACTTGATTTGACTGCAAGCAATGACCTGGATATGGACATACAAAGAGCAAAGGGCCAGTTGAGTGATCCACTGGCAAAGACAAGTACTAGACCTGGACCTTGACACTGAGCTGAAGACCAACAACCAGGAGACACCTGCCCAATCCCAAGGACCCAGAGTCAGATTCCACAGAGATGCTTGTATCCTCTTTTCTAAGGATCTCAGGCTCTGCAGAGTCTGTTCTATAACACAGGTCAGGCCAACAGGAAGAAATCATGAGTAAGCTTGGAGTGTTAGGACCCTGGACTCCCCGTTTAAGGTTTTCCAACCCACAGTAAGAGAGAGGAGCCTGGGATTTATTCAAGGGCCCAGTAGAAGTGAGGCTGTGGTCTGCTTCCTGTGTTCTCCTCCAGGGGACTGAAAGATCTGTCTCTTACTACACTTCTTTTCTAGAGTCCTGATCTTGTATATAACTCCACATGCCTGTTTCTTGCCTTCTCAAGCAGCCTGGGAATGCTTACTGGTCCTGCTCCTCCTAACCTATCCATGAGCATGGCCTCACCAAGAGTAGACCATACCTTTGCAGAGAGTAGTGGGAACATAATCAGATCAGGATTAAGACCTGTATACCCAATTAGTTATTGATAAACTGCTTGAACAGTTGCAAAGGACTAAGCCATATGCAAAGGAGAACCTGTGTGGTCCCCCCAGCCTGCTGTGCATTTGGGATGCGGATTAATGAAAAGGTGTTCTACATGTGCTGTAGGCATTTTAAATATGCCACAATGCTGTTTGGTCTATCCACCACCCCTGTAATGTCCGGATCCTTCTTAAATGTATTGATTTCTTCTGAATTGAATTGAGATTGCTTGTTTAGACAACATTTGAATTTCCCATCCTACAACCCAGGAAGAACATGGCCATCATGTATCCTCAATACCATAACCCTAGAAGGACTACAGCACCCTGACCTCTATTTAATATGAGGGAAATGTGCCTAATGAAGAAGAGATGGAATTCCTGGGGTACATGACCTCTTTCTTTGGACTTTGAATGGGTTCCAGAAAGGTGAATGCCATCAATGAATGGACTGTGCACCAGGATATGCAAAGAAGGCAGCACTTGTGTGTGTGTGTGTGTGGGGGGGGGGTGGATTGCCAACTTTTACTGCTAGTTTGTCTGCCACTTGTGTGATTTCTTCCATCGCTGAATTCCTGGAAATTGCTCATTTTTTTCTGGAGTATTGCAGTGCAACCTACTAAGGGGTGCTTTTATTTCCACTTTCACTTTGGTCCATTCATCTTGTTAGGTCTAACTGAAGACAACCATTTGTGGTGTAAGTTGATGTGTTAAGGCAAGTTGTAGAGGGTATCTTATTCCAACACTAAAGAGTCTTCCATCCATGTCCCTCCTAACCAACTGACCTCAATCCATTTTTAGGTACAAGTCATGTAGCTGTTCCAAATCTGTCAACACAAAAAAAAAAATTGGGAGTCAAGTTACCTTCAACTTCTTCCACATGGAGATCATGAAGCATGTCTCCATGCCCATTTTCAGAGGCATGTCTCCATGACCCTTCAACTGAGATCTTGTATAATAGGACGGCATACAAAAGCTTTTAATAAATAAATAAATAAATAAATAAATAAATCTTTGGAGGAAAGGTGGGCGGTGACTTGAAAGAGCTATTTAATTATGGTGCCCAACACTAGAATCGCCTCCTCATGACAGGCTGCCTGGATCTGGGTATGATGTATTTGGGGCACTGAGTAAAGGCCTTTCTTAATCCACTTTGGATCTTTCCATCCTATGGCTTCTTCTAGAATTCCATGGTGGTTTGGAAGCCACTCCACCACTTGCTTGCGACAACTCATCAACCCATACTCTGCATAGGTAATTATGGAAATGATGTAGCATTCATTTCTTTCCTTGATCATGCAAACCCTGCAAAAATATAAAAGCAACTTTTATACTGCTTAATTGCTGCTTTACTGAGTTTTATATTAATTTTTGTTAATTGTTTTAACATATTTATAGGCTCCACTAAGTGCCCTTCAGATGAAAGTAGCAAGATATAAATGCCTGAGATAGCAAGTTAGCCATTATGATGGTTCAGTGGATTTGTTTTTTGTAAGCCATCCAGAGACTTTTAGTACTGGGACAGCATATGAAAATTTTAAATAAATAAATTTAAATTTTGCTAAGTGATAAAAAATTCACAACCAAAAGGCAAGTGGCCTAAGTAAAAAAGAAGCAAGGGACATTTTCCATTGCCCACCACAATAAAAAGTTAGTATTTAAAAATTCAAAATCCATATTAAGATAGCCCTTTATTGGACTAATCCAAAAGTCATAAAATAGTGTGTATGCTTTCAAGAAGGTGGTGGCTGGTAAACAAGGCAAAGAGGGAGCAGGGAGGAAAAAAGTGACTGCTGTTAAAGCTATAAAGTTTAGTTACAGTCTTATGATGGCTATTTAAATGAGGCTCTGCTGGGAACAACAATAATTCCAGGCTATATCTAGGATAGTCCCAAGGATTGCTGGGATGAAGATGCAGGTAAACAATGATTGGTCCACCATTAAAAAAAATATAACATCCAGTTTGGAGCAGTCTCCATCCTTAGATGAAATACACAGCTCCTTGGTAAGAAAAGAAGAAACTCAGCAATTTCTTAAATATGAGATTATTTTAAGAAGATTCCTCTGATGTTTAAGTAGATATTTCAAAAGCTACCTGAGCAAGTTAATAATCTGTTAGAGCAAAAAAAATCACAGGAGGATAGTTTAAGTTCTAGTCTGGAATTGCCATTTGCTCTTTGCCAGGTTTAACCACTTTACTTATCATGCATACTATTTATAGGATCTGGG
The DNA here is from genome assembly GCA_023646645.1 of Varanus salvator macromaculatus. Classification (NCBI taxonomy): domain Eukaryota; kingdom Metazoa; phylum Chordata; class Lepidosauria; order Squamata; family Varanidae; genus Varanus; species Varanus salvator. The sequence continues at coordinate 3,151,783 of JAIXND010000774.1, read as the reverse complement.
TAAAAATACCACATTGTGATACATGAGACAGAAAGGTACTATGAGTTGCAATGGAAAGTATGCTTCCAGCTAGAGAACTGATTCTTCTGGAAGTTTGCCAGTTACAGTTCTGCTTTCTATTTGCAGGGGGGAAAACCTGATTTCACTCCCACACAATAAATCAAAAAGAAACTGCTTTGTTAGTGAGGGCAGCTACCAGTGCATTCTCAGATCCAAGAGGTGAACACCAAGTGTGCATCTTCTGAGAGTTCCACTCTGGGTCCTCTTTAGTCTTGCAATAGATCTCTCCAGGCCTCTCAGACTGTTCAGTAACTGCAAGTGCTTGCTCCTGCAGCTCGGTTGTCCCATGAATCCCAGCATGGCATCTCTGCATCCTACCACCTGTCCAAGTTGGATACATCAGACCCTTGAATCTGACCTGAGAGAAGAGGCAGAATTGGAATTCTTACCTGAAATGACATGTCAAGAAAACTTATAGATAGGCCAGGTAGCTGGTGAGAACCAGATCAGCTCTGGTTTGGGCAAGACACTGGAACAATGAGAGCCTTATTGGGAGGGATATAATTTAGCCAGTTCTGTCATTTGCTGTCAGATTAAGAGAGTAAACCAATTAAGTAGCCCTTTGCCCATAAGCAGCAACTTGATGGCTGTTTGTTGGCTTGTTTTGATAAGGACCTTGACACTAGCCTCTTTTATCAAACAAAGCCAGTCCTAGCTGGTCTTATATAATATAATACAAGACTGTTGTTAGAAGCCCCTTCTCTTGATCTGCTGGGAACGGGGAAAGGATTAGTTTGGGATGTAGGGCAGATCAGTTCTGAACACATAGAGTAACTACATGGAAACACCACTTTCAGAGGCCCATCATAAAGGAAGGCCTTGATGATCTGCTTCTGAGCTACTGGAAGCATCTTGTTGACCATATTTTGGAAACAGTCTCTTGGAAGTTGATTAGATAGTCATCTTTTAATTTAATACATTTTGTGCTACCAAATATCTGTTAAGTGCCAGATTGAGATATAGAGGGAAGTATAGGATAACTTTTTATATTACAGTGTAAATTATCATGTGTTGCCAGAAGTTCACCTTTAATATTTCCTTCTTGTTTTACTCCCCATTAGAGTACCTAGTATTCAACAACTGCATTGCCATTCTTGCCATGGTGAACATGATAAGTGATCAGAGCCTTCCTAACTCTCTAGTTGCAGAATCTGGTTGCAGAATCAGTGATTGCCAGCCCTGTTTAGCCTCAAGGTTCCCCACCTCTAGAACTGAGAAGGGGAAGGCCCTTGGCTCACAACCTTTGGCATCTTTGGAAGCTTTTTCTCTCTCTGCCTCTGTCTAGGGAGAGAAAAAAGAAGAAGCTCTTTTGGGTGCTACATGGCATGGTGGTTCCAAGTCTCCTCACCAAGCTGCTGGACCCATCACATTCCCATTCCTGAAGGAAAGTTTTAGAGGATGTCTTGAGTATCACAATGGCAACACAAAATAAAAAGTGTGCCCTCAACTTGCAGCCATGCCATTAAAAAAAAATCAGTTAAAAAGTTTCTATCCATCAACAGATGCAGTAGTTGATCAAACTAGTATTTAAACTTTCCACACTTGTAATCCTGCTAAGAACATTACTTGCTCATTCATGAGAAAGGTTACCAGGTTTTGTGACTGATTCTCATTCATTGGTATTTTTGGTTTACTAGGCTGGCTGCCCGAATCATGTGGAGAATAGAGAAAGAAGGAAGTGGTCTGACAGAGGGCTCTTTGGTCTCCATTGACAATCTACAGAACCATGTGGAACATTTTGGAGAGGAGGAGGAGAAGGAGCTGAGGATTGACCTGGAGAGTTTCTTGGAGTTTTGGCCACCTGAGAGCAAGCAGTTTGGCATGCAATACATCTCTCACATATTGGGTGTGGTACGTTTACATTATTCTCCAAGGCCTGTGTGACTAAGGAAACGCTATTTCTTAGGGGCAGAGGAACCCTTGTAACCCACTTCATTGGCTCACATACTGGAAACCTCATCTTGGCATGTGGGGGTGGGAGAAGGCAGTTCTCAAGCCGTGGGCTGGCTAGCCCTGCTTTATATTCAGGAATATTTGTAACTAGTTACACATATTCAGAAAACAGAGACTTAAAAGCCAAATTCTGTCCACAAATCACTATTAGCTGCCCCCCAGCATTTCTAGCAGATTTTAATTAAGGTGTGGAAAAAGACTGTCCCCACTTTAAATTATTTCCAAAGTGGTATGAATATGAGCACATGTGCATGTGAGGGAGCACATTTTTGTGTTCCTTGGGTTTTGTATATCAAGATTTGATATAGACATGCACATGCTAGGCATGTTGTGAGTGGAGCCAGCTAGAGTCAGGGGTCAGACTAGATGGCCCAGGAAACCCCTTCTGACTCGCTCTGTTTCTATGTTTCTATGAAATTCTTGACATATGGAGTGGATTAGTTTGTGTACCAAAGTATACTTCTGTCCCCTATTTCCCAACTGTGTCTGGGAAATAAAGCCACTCCAGAGAATACAGACACTGGTTGCCTCTAATCTACAAAATCTCATTTCCCCTAATCTGTTGTACTCTTATATTTTGTGGGAGCAGATAAACTGCAATGGTTTTACTCTGAGTGACCAGCGGGGCTTGCAAGCAGTTGGTGTAGGCATTTTTCCCAACCTCTGCCTTGTAAATCATGACTGTTGGCCCAACTGTACCGTCATCTTTAACAATGGCAAGTAAGTATTTCTTTCTCTGCAATGCTATTATAGAGTATGGTTGTCACCCTGACAAGAAAGATTGCTGATTATTGTTTAAGAGCTGCATACAATTACAATTTCAGAGAATATTTTGGTTGAAGGCATAGAGCTGTATATGTCCTTGCCACAAAACACCCAATGTCCTGTTGAAACCCCATTTTAAGACAGAGCCTGAATTTTAACAGCTAATTGTCAAAACTCCTTTTCCCACAAAATAGGGTGGGATATACTTTTGAACTTTCCCAAGTAGCTGGAGTCCCAAGTGAAAGTGAAAAATGTACAGGACACTGAGGACAATCATGGTGAAAAGGGGAAAAGTTAAAGATCTTGCTGCAAGGGGAAAATCTACTTACAAAGCTCCTCTTTGTAAACAAAGATCACTTATGGTTTTGCTTCCCTTGACAGCTTGCCTTTTGACAGCTATCCAGAGAAAGCAAAGGAAAGGAGAACCCTGCTTAGAGCCTTTCAGAGTTAATATTCAGGGTTAGGAGAAGTGTACTTTGAGAGCAAAACAGTGCCCAGCCGAGTTTTTGCATTTCCCATTCATGGAGCTGTACATCTCCAGGGTTGCAGAAATATGGCTTTAAAAAGTACAAGAATATTTGTGCACATTGTGCGTGCAAAAATAAACAAATGAAATAGCTTACCAACTATTGCGATGTTCTGACAACCCTTCTAATGTGCTACTTGGGCATTTTGAAGGGGTTGTCTCTGGCTGTCATAATCTTTGAGCAGGGGAAAGTGTTAATGGGGGAGGAAGTCAGGCAGGTGTGAAAGGGGTCATGGTAGGGAGGTGGCTCATGCCACAGAGTCCCATGGGATATTTCTGAGACATCTGTCAAATACATGATCAGTTGCCCAGGCAACAACTAATGCACTGTGGCTTATCGCAATGTCGAGGGACACATTTTTATGCAACCCTTAGTTAGGCCCTCAGCTCCCCCATAGCCACTTTCTCTCCTACTTTTTATACATATATTTTCAGAGATCCCTTAATAGGAAAGCTTTACTCCTGTGTCAATGAAGGAAGTTTTACTATTACAGTTTTACATCAGTTTTACATATTAATATTTCATTTAAATTATTTCTCAGTTCTATTTTGAGATTCTGCTGTTACTGGTACTGGAGCTTCCTTGGTCCTAGCACTACTCTCTCCTTTTTTCCAAGTAATTCAGTCAGCCAATCTGTCTTATAAAGTGGGGTTGCCCAGAGATGCCCATCCCTCTCTAAGTTAAGCATGGAGACTGTCTGCTGAGTCCTGGACTGGAGGAGTGGCCTTACGTGGGATTTGCTGCCCTTCTTTCCTCAGTAAGAGAATCTGAAATCAAGAAGATCTGCTCTTAGGATGATGGGAGAATACTCAAGCATAGCTGCCTGTAAGAAAGTTACACAGAGAGCTATATGTGGAGCTCTTAGGGTCCGCATGGTGGAATCCTTGGACCCAAGTAGATCACCTACAAAGCGAGGGCACATCTGCACCAAGATGCTCATTCAGGCCTACTGAACCTGCAGATTGTGTCTCTTGATGCAGATGCTAACTAGGACAGCTACTTGTGTAGAGCAGGGGTGATAAAAGCTGGACCCAGACTGGCCTCGTCTACTGTTGGAATTTGCTTTGGGTGTTGCAAAAACTTGGATTTCCTCATAGAACAACAAATAAAAGGACATATAAAGGGTCAGTAAGGAAAACAATGAAGTGTATGGTAGATTCTGAGTCTCTAGTGTCTGCTTAAAGAGAGGGGCACCTCTACCTCCTGCCAAAAGCCTTGTAAGCTGTGCAGTCACAGGAGAGTGTTCCATCTTAGAACTCCAACATGCAATTTGATGTGCATCCTCCATGGCGGCTGACAGTTGGGCATGTTGCTTTAAAAGCAGAGTGCTAGCATTTGACAGACTAAATGTATGGAATTCTTTTGCTTGTACCTCTGTAAAACTGCAGATGTCTGTTTTTTCTTTCAGTCATGAGGCTGTAAGATCATTGTTCCACACTCAGATGAGGTGGGTTGGTCTCAAAAACATAATCCTCCCATCCAGCTGCTATCCCTCTCATCCTGTATTGACACCCAAGTCCCACAGGCCATAACAAGCAACCTTTAAAGAACCCTCTTAGTGCCTTGCTTCACTGTTTCTCTCTCCTCCACACACAGACTCCCCAAACCCAAACCTTCATTTTGTAGCCCCTGCATTTTGCAGTGCATAACCAGTGGTGCAACTAGGACTGGCCCTCGAGGCCAAAGGCTGGGGCCCTGCAGCCTGGGGTGAGGGGAGGGGGCAAGTTGCCACCCAGCAACAAGAGCATCAGGGCAGCAAAGTCAAACCTCATTTTCTTTCAGCAGTCATAATGGTGTTATGAGTTCAAAATGCAAAAACTGCACATGCTCAAGAGTTTTCTTTTTTAAAATCAACAGTACTGTTGTTCTAACATATCATGGATGCTCATTGTAAAGCACAGAACAGCAGCTTTGAGCATAGAAGAGAAATCGTAGTTGTGTGTTTCATAATTGAAATAAAATACTATAGAAAGTCATAGAAAGTGACCCTCATAAGATCATTATGTGCAGGGTCCAAAATTACCTAGTGGCACCACTGTTTATTACCTCTTTTAAAAATGATAATATTAATTATGTCAATCATCCCTTTCTCCTCTGACAAACCTGACCACATTTCTTAATGCCTGTTCTGCCTTTTTTCCCCTGTCCTATCCGTCTAGCAGCATGGGAATCTATCATGGTGGTAGTTGCAACCCAAGTAAATCCAATAAAACTTTTATATCATTCGGAGATGTGATTGCTTGATACACACTGCATCCTCTGATTTTGGTTGTATTGAATAAAATGAATTAAAATGGCAAACATGTTGGCACTGATTAAAACGATACACCACATATTTTAACAGCATTGATTAAAACTACAAAAGCTAAAGGTGATGTAATTGAGCAGTATGATGCCAGATGGTTTTTTAACTAGTTTCAGGCCCCTTGGTGAAACCTGTGGTGATTTGATGGCTGCCAAGTAAAGATCAGCTTTTTTTGATTCTGGCTTTTATTTTGAAAATATGGTTGCAGAATGCTCAAAGCACATCCCATACATTTTTCAGTAATCCTTGCAAGACACCTGTAAAGTAGGTCTGTATTGTTACCATCCCCACATTGCAGAACATACCTCAGAGACCACCTCTCCTGGATGCACACCTTAATGTGCTGAAGAGGTTTAAGAGTATCAGAGAAGCTACTGGGAAGAGCAAAGGACAAATACAAGTAGCACAGTTGCTAATGATGCAACTAGGTCAAAACAAAGGAAGTCCAGGGGCTGATGTGCATGAAATTGAAAGGAAAGTCCAGTGCTGCACAGCACATACATTTGGAACTTGGAATGTAGAAAGTATGAATCAAGGCAAACTGGAAACTGTAAAGCAAGAAATTAAAAGGTTAAACATTACAGAACTTGGTGTGAGTAAACTAAAATGGAGAACAAATCTGTTTAGCATACTTCGGACAACCAATCAGAGAACTGTACACATGGACATCACCAAATGGCCAATATAGACAACAAATAAACTAAATAATTGGAAGTAAAAGATGGAGAATGTGTAATTTTCCTGACAAGACAAGACCAGGAGCAGGGTACAGTTATGACCATGAACTCTTAATATCATAAATCAGACTAAAGGCTGAAAAAGATCACTAAAAGATGTATATAATCAAAATAAAACTTACATATTCCTGAGGAATTTAAAGTCCATATAAAGAACAAATTCACATTACTGAATTCAGTTGACCATGAACCAGAAGAACTGCGGACTGAAAACAGAAACAATATTAAATACAATACCTGTGGGAAGGGAAGGGAAGGGAAGGGAAGGTGTAAATGAATGGCTGAAGAAACACTCACAATTGCTAAGGACAGAGGAGAAGCAAAAGCTGGGGTGGGGAGGGGGGCAGAAATAGGGACAGAAACCTGAATTCAACTTTCCAGTGACTAAATACCAGGGGATTAATTGAGGGACGGTAGATACAGTCAGCAGAGTCAAGTATCTGCAGCCTCAGGTGATACAGACCAGGAATGAGAGGGCTGGGAATTGATGGGGCACTCACTGTGTTACAGGCAGGCCAATCAGCCTACAGATTGAAATTATGTGCTCAGAAATGCTCTTCCCAGCTGTGGAGTCATCTGGACTGGCTGGCCAGCCAGTTTATCTGAGGGAGACTGCAACTGAACCCTCCTACAGCTAGTTTCATCTCTGCAATTGCAAAGCATTTCTGATTGCAAAATAGGTGGGTGGAGGTCTACTGGCAGAGGAGGGCTTTGGTTTTTCAAATATTCCTAGGAAACACTTGCAACATCTTTCAGGATTTGTTTTAGCCTTTGCTAGAAATGTTCTCAAGACCCAGATACTTTCAAGGAAAGCAGAGGATTGTTTGTATATCTCTGGCACAGGCCAAGGGAAGTCCCACCCATTAATCCTGCTGGTTCTCTAAAATGCTGCTTAACAGACAGTATGGCATGACTAAAAGCTGCTTGAAACCATGATATGTATTGTCTCTTTAAATATGTGTGTGCGTGTTTTATTTTGATAAGGTTAATGTGGCATGTGGAGAAATGTCCTTTAAAATAATTATCTATTGTGGTTGAATTTGAGTGCTCTGGCAGGTGTGTGTTATCTTGTTTCTGTACATGGGTCTGTCCAGAAAGATGTGCACTGTTGGTCACCTGATCAATAATTGTTCTGGGCTGCAGTTGTTGGAATGAAACTAGTGTGGATCTGACTGGCGTTGATATGGGAGTTTCATGTAAACTGCTTGGAGTTTTTCAAAGAAAAGCAGCTAATCTAAATATAAAGCCTTGTTTTTAATGCACTTGTATACAACACTTGTGGAAGCACTGCTGCTGAAAATTGTTACATTCAAACATTTATAACTGGGTTTATTTGACTTCATTCTGTCAAGTTGAGGAATTTCCAAATCAAAGTTTCCCAAACAAAATGACCACAGAATAGAAGACTTTCTCAGTGGTGGTACCCATAGGATTTTGCAGCAACCCAGTTATATGATTCAAACTGAAATCTTCTGAAATACTTTCTCTGTCCTTCAAAATGCATGCTTACTTACATGTAATATGATAGATATCTGTATGTGTGTACTAGAGATAATGCAAAATAAGAGCAAACTTAGAGCATTATTGTATTTGCATACATTTAAACAGGTTGTCAAATGCAGCAAAAGTTGGTTTATCCTGAAGCAGAATTTTGGTCTTGTGCAATGATTGCACAGCATTGGACTATATGTATTTCCTATGAAGGCGATAGATCTTTAGTAGTACAATCCTATGCA
>JAIXND010000774.1:3119969-3134106 GCA_023646645.1 Varanus salvator macromaculatus | reverse complement strand
GGGTGGGTTTTTCACACAGAGGGTCCGAGAGGCGACGAGGGGGGGAAGCATCCTGGACTTGGTCTTGACCAATAGGGAGGAGCTGATAGATGAAGTACAGATTAGGGGAGCTCTGGATGCGAGTGATCACTCCATCCTTTGCTTTGAGATCAGAGGACTGGGGCCGTGCAGCAGGGCGAGCACTAGAAGCTGGGACTTCAAGAGGGCCAACTTTGGCCAACTGAAGGCCAGGCTGGGGAAAGTCTCCTGGGATAGGTTACTGGAAGGTAAGCGAGTTGAGGAGGGGTGGATGGCACTCAAAAGGGAGGTTTTGCAGGCGCAAGCCCTGACAATACCTCTAGTCAGTAAGGTGGGGAGGCGGAGGAGAGTGCCGCCATGGATGCGAAAGGAGGTGGTTAGGGGGATTAGACGAAAGAGGAACCTCCATAGGAAATGGGTACTGGGGGAAATAGACAAAAGGGTATACCGGGAGGAGGAGGCCCGTTGCAGAAGGATTCTTCGCAAGGCTAAGGCTGATTACGAGCTGAGACTTGCCAAGAATATCAAGAGCAACAAAAAGGGCTTCTTTCAGCATGTAAATAGGAAAAGGAAGGGGAGACAAGTGGTGGGACCACTAAATAAGGAGGAAGGAGATCCAGTGACTGACATGAGGGAACAGGCACAGATGCTAAATGACTATTTTGCCTCTGTGTTCTCCCCAAAGCAGGACGGGGATATCCGTATAGGAGATTAGATGAGGCTGGGGATTTAGGGACAGAGATTAGAGTCACCCCCCCTTGAAGTCGAGGGGCTCCTCAGGGCATTGGACATTACAAAGGCGCCAGGCCCTGACGGGTTACACCCGAGAGTACTAAGAGACTTGGCAGGGGTTCTCTCACGCCCGCTGGCCTCCATTTTTGAGGCCTCGTGGAGAACGGGTGAAGTTCCACAGGACTGGAGGGTGGCATCGGTGGTCGCAATTTTCAAAAAGGGTAGTAGGAAGGACATGGGGAATTATAGACCAGTTAGCCTTACGTCCATTGTAGGAAAAACAATGGAAAGGCTCATAATAGAGATCTAGTGATGCTAGATAGGGAAGGGAGGCTGACAGCCACACAACACGGCTTCCGTAAAAACAGGTCCTGCCAGACAAACCTTGTGGAATTCTATGACAAGGTTTCAAGATGGCTAGATGGAGGGGATGCAGTGGATGTGGTATACCTGGATTTCAGCAAGGCCTTTGACAAAGTGCCCCATGATATCCTGATGGAGAAACTGAGGAGTTTTGGGATACACCAAAGCACTGTCCGGTGAATTAGGGCATGGTTGACTGACCGAAAGCAGAAGGTAACCATTAGCGGGGAATCATCAGGATGGCAGCCAGTGACAAGCGGGGTCCCCCAGGGCTCTGTCCTGGGGTCGATCCTGTTTAATCTTTTCATTAACGACATGGAAGAAGGGGTGAACAGTCTGCTGATCAAATTCGCAGACGACACTAAAACTGGAGCAGTGGCCACAGCTGAGGAGCAGGTACTCCAGATCCAAAAGGATCTGGACAGACTATGGAAGTGGGCAGGAGACAACAGGATGGCATTCAATGTGGATAAGTGCAAGGTCTTGCACTTGGGGCATAGGAATAGCTGTCAAAAGTACAGGTTAGGTGACAAGTGGCTGGAGAACAGCACTTGTGAAAGGAACCTCGGGGTACTGGTTGACCGCAGGCTAAACATGAGTCAGCAGTGTGATGCAGTGGTCAAGATGGCGAATGCCACCCTTGGTTGCATAGCCAGAAGTGTGGCTTCAAGATCGAGAGAGGTATTACTACCATTCTACACGACTCTAGTGCGCCCGCAACTGGAGTATTGTGTTCAGTTTTGGGTCCCTCATTACAGAAAGGATATAGCCAGGTTGGAGTCAGTGCAGCGTCGGGCCACAAGGATGGTAGCTGGTTTGCAGGGGATGCCATATGAGGCAAGACTGAGGGAACTGGGTCTCTTCAGCCTGGAGAAGAGGAGACTCAGAGGGGATATGTTGGCGACATACAGGTATGTGAGGGTGTGTCACATGCAGATGGGTATAGACCTGTTCTCCCCTGCAGAGGAAGGCAGGACGCATTCCAATGGAGCAAAGCTCAGGGAGCCAAGGTTCCATTTGGATGCCAGGAAGCACTTCCTGACAGTCAGGACCCCGAGGGCGTGGAATGAGCTTCCACGGGAGGTCGTTGAGGCCCCATCGGTGAGGGTGTTCAAAGACAGGCTGGACATGCATATGGTGGGCATGTCGTGAGCGGAGCCGGCTGGTACCGGAGGTCAGACTAGATGGCCCGGGAGGCCCCTTCTGACTCACTGTGTTTCTATGTTTCTGTGTTTCTATTCTGCTGAGCTTAGGTGAAGCTAAATCCAAGGGAGCCCTTCTCACAGCAGTGCCATCAATAGTGAGTGAGTAGAGCAATGGATCATTACACCTTTCCTCCCAGTATCAGAGGCTGTATGGGGAACTTGGTCTGCAGGGCCTGCACTCATATGCTGCTTGTGGATCCTGTGGGCAGCTGATTGGCTTCTGTGTAAACACAATGCTGCCCCTCGACAGACATTTGGTCTGATCCAGCATGACTCATATGTTCTTATGTTCATGGGTGGAAAAATGGGTGGAACCTTATCTTCTTTCTTAGACCCAATTCTTCTCAAAATTGATGAAGCAATGCATATAGAGCATGCAAATGTTGAATTGCAAGTGTAAACTTGTTTCTTCCTTGTTTCTTTCTCAGGAAACTTTACCACCCAAACAATGCACAGCTTGGGATGGCTCTCATGAGAGCAGGAGTGACACACTGGCATGCTGGCCTCATTGAAACGGGGCATGCGATGATTTGCAAAGCCTATGCAATTCTTCTGGTTACACATGGTTCCACCCATCCCATTACCAAAGATTTGGAGGTAGGTGGCTAAAGTGCTAGTGTGGTGATCCAGCCCAGGCTTTGTTTTGCAACATTTACTGATTATTCATGTGTAGAGATAATGGTGCTGAAAAATCTTGAAACTGGATCTGCTTAGTTACTGCTCTGTGAGGCAAATCATTTATAGATCATGTCTAGCTGCATGGGGATGTGGTGGGAGCCAGTTCGCGGTTTACCTCACTGTGCCATTGGGCTGCCGATCAAAAGGTTGGCAATTCGGAGCCATGGGGGGTGGGGGTTCCTGCTGCCTTGTCCCTTGGTGGGAAGGAAACTGCGCCCTGTGATTCATGCTGGGCACATGACCATGGAAATGTCTTTGGACAGCACTGGCTTGTGGCCTTTGAAACAGAGATGAGTGCTGCCCCCTGCAACCATTTTGGCTAGCAGAATAGAATCCACAGGGACTCCCTTCCTCTCCTTCCTATGAGCTACAGCCATGCAGCTTTCTTCACACGTGTACCAGGGATGTTTGGGTTTGCATTATTTTTAGGAACATCAAACAAAGCAGTCCTCAGTGTACAAACTGAATTCTATCAGTAGATACACCAGTGATAGGCAGTGACATCTCAGCTTTCATTGAGAGAAATTTTAAAAGCCAGGGGTGACTGAATAAGACAGGGGGGCAACTTACAGAATCATAGAATAGTAGGGTTGGAAGGGGCCATGCAGGCCATTGGGTCCAGCCCTCTGCTGTTGCAGGATGCCACATTGCACCATCCCACTCTGGGCTACTTGTGGGCCTCCAGAGATTTTAGTTACTTGTCCCATCAGCTCTAGTCAGCATACCTAATGGGCGGGATTATGGGAACTGTAAGCAAAAGCATCTGGAAAACTGCAAGTTGGCCATCCCTGGAATAGGACTATTTAATTCCTAACCTTACTGCATGTCTAGCTGAAGCAATATTAAATGAACATAATTGCTAAATGGCAGGGTCTGCTTTGCTTTTTTTTTTTTTTCCCAGAAAATACACATCCTGTGGGATGATAATGTGAAAATGTTAGCAATTTGTGATTAGAATTGGGCTTTGAAGTTGAAGGCCTTCCTTGTAGATCACAAACAGAAGAGGATCCTAGCTGGGAAGAATGGAATTGTATATCTCATGAGTCCCCTTGGTTTCTTTCCATTCAGGCGATGCGTGTTCAGTCTGAGATGGAGTTGCGCATGTTCCAGCAGAATGAATTCATGTATTACAAAATGAGAGAGGCAGCTTTGCAGAATCAGCAGATCCAGATCATGCCTGAGCCCAGCAGTGACAGCATTTCACCTGGCATCTTCCAGAAGAAACAATAATGGGCTCCTTTGCTAGCTTGGAGATGTTTTGCCACACACCCGCAGTAGTGCAAAATCACCCCGTTGGTTCTGAACAGAAAGAAAGTGACATATCATAGAAAGTGGAATTTGGTTCTCCTGGGGACAGCTCCAGACGGATACCATATTCCTACATGACCAATATGTTGATTTAGAAATATTTCACATAAAGTGTCAAAAACTCTATTCACCAGTTACCACAATAAATAAAGTTGTTATAGTAATGGATAACTGCAACATTTATTTCATTTAGGTGGTTTCATACACATGCAAACCCCAGTGTGCCCCAGCCTGTACATTCATCTGGGGCTAGTGTGGCAAGAGAGCATTCAGAGAGGGTGATGGTAAGCCTGCCTGTGGATCACTGCTGTTTGCGACACCACTACTCTCCTAGAAATGCAGTTTCTTCAGATTTCCAAATTCCATCTTACTTCCTTCTTCAAAACATGGAACTTGAGATCCTTAGCAGCCTGCCTGCTTGTGTTTGATGATCAGAGTTCCTGAGATCTTGTATGTTACAGCCAGGCAGCTTGCTAAGTTAATTAGTAAGCATTATTATTATTATTAGCTTATTAACTAGCATCTTAGTTAGCTTTTGGTGGGGGGATACATCTTTCATATGAAATTATTTGTTGTCATAATTTTAGAGGTCTACTTTAGTGAAACCTGTCAGTGAACATCAAGTAATGTCTTATGACAAATGTGCTGCTGTAGCTGGTGGGTGCTGCCCACTTTCAAAGAGGTTGTTTAGAATATATGTACAACAATCATTCAAATAGTGAAAATTTAGAAGGAGAACAGAGTACAAATGATATTTGTATTTGGCAACATCTCCTGATTTTTCTACATTAGCAAGAGTCACACTTAACTTGAGTGAGGGAATTTGATCTTAGTGGTAAAGGCAGGGAACCCAAAGAAACTGCGCCAGCTGAGCAGAGTTGCAGTCCAGGGAATAAGAATGGAAAGGCACCCAGGGAGCAATGGGATTAAATAGTTGGCTCCAAATTAAAAATGGAAGTAGATTTGGTGGGGGCATAGGGCAAGATCTAATGATCAGCAGTACATCTGCTGGCTGCTCCCACTGACCTGAAGGAGGAGACAGGAGTCTTCAGCCCACAATGAGACAAGCCCTTCCTGTTCCCTGGCTGTGCAAGAGACTGTCAGCTCCTAAGTTGGACTGGGCTCTGCCTCCCACTGCCAGACCTCCTAAAAAGATCCCCACCATGGAAAGTGGGGAGCTTTTTCTGTTTTATCTTCAAATAATGCCTCAAGTGCTTGTATCAACAAATGCATCACAGCATTTGCCACACAACCCTGTGAAGTAGAGATTAGCAGGTTTAGCATCATGTACTGACATTGCTATTCTTGTGTCAAGGGAGTCAAAAGCCCTGCACTGCAGGCCAGTTGCTCTTGCAAGTAAAAATCCTTCTCAGATTTGATAATTGGTTACTAAACTCTGTCCATAGCAATTGGCTCTATCCTTTCAATGGTAAAGAAGTTTTCTCAGACTATTGGCTGGCAACCTGGGCTGCAGTGTATAACCCCATGACAGAGAAGATGGAGAAAGTTCTTCCTCTGGCTTGCTCCCAGAGTCCCACCTCTCATTAAGCCAATTCATGCCCAGAGGGATTCCCCAGCCCAGCAACCACTGGAAGATTGAAGCAGTGCAGTACATGGCCATGAACAATGGTACCCCTTCCTCCTGCTACTCATCAGTCAAATCTGGGACTACCAAGTAAGTTGGGCGCTGTCACTTGCAGTTCTAACTCTTATTTCTATAGATCCGGGCAACATGATCTGATGTTCCATCTGTATTCAGAAGCCACCACAAACAAAAGGTAAAAGGGAAAGAATCAAACTTCTATTTTTTTCTATAGTGATGCACTGCTGACAACTTGGCAACCACTTGCAACACTAATGTTCAGTTTTGCTTATGTGTTGTGATATAGATCATGTGTGTCTGCAACTGTATGTCAAGCAAAATTTGTCAGGTGACGCGTTACCTGTTGTATTGCCAAGTTAGGAAATGTTGAGCTCATTGGATTTCAGCTAATCATGCAGTTGTTACCAGTTAGAACCAGAATCAGAAGCAAAATTATTAACAGATACAATGCATGTATGCTCTGGCATATCACCACCTTGCTGACAGTTTAAAAATGGCAAATTTCCATAGTGCACATGTTTAAAAGTGCGGCTGTGACAAGTCATGCAAAACATTTAGACTTGCCAGTCAACAGAACCTCACTTGGGTTATTTTTGGTGCTCCTCCTCTTCTCATATGATTTCCTCTGATTCCAAAGGTAAGATAAGCAAAAGGGTTCCCCTTTTCTCTTTCATGTTCTTGTCACAAATGCAAAAGCCCTGCAAATGAGCCTTGATATTCTCTGTATGGACAAACATTTAAGAGATATATATCTTGTTCTTTATTTTTTTTCCTCAGGGTGGCAAATAACAACACAAAGATTGACCAAATACCTTTGAGGAATTAACTCAGCTGCACTGTAATGTCCATACTGCACATCCAAAATGGAAATTAGTAGGCCACTGAGGTGATCATAGGTGTAACAGCTCTAAACTTTGTACTGTGATTCCCCATTCCAGTAGGCTGAACTCCCAGTGTGTGAGAATAAATATTTTGAAACAGCTTTGAGCAGTTCCTATGACCTTAGAGCATATCTAGAGTCCATCTATGTAGAGAAGGTGAGCAGATTCATCTGTCTTATTTGAACTTACATTTCATATCCTCCTTGATAGCTGTGAGCTGCATGACCAGCAGTTTAGATGACAATGATAATGGCAATGGAGACAATGGTATAAATTTCACTTTATTGTACTGCTTTTACACAGTAAAAATATACAAATGTCTAGATCCTCTTACTGATCCTCTTATAATGAATGTCACCCACACTCAGTACCTAGAAAAGAAAAGAAAAAACAAGAGTTTTGACCGTCCATGATCATGTTCAGACATTCAATATCCACAAATCTGACTACACATGAAAAGATAAATTCCAAACTGAAATTATCTAACCGTGTGTGTGTGTGTGTGTGTGTGATGTTCATGAAAAACAAAACCACACAGTGACTAGAATGCAGGGTTTAGATGCTGATACAATCTTGGATGAAAATTAACATATTTGGTCAGCTGTGAAGTTCGGTGGGTGGTCTTGATAGAATCAGTGTTTCCATCTTAGCAGAACCCAAGATAAAATTTTAGGAACCATTTGAAAACATGTGATAGAATGAAATAAAGCTGCTGCAGTAATTTTGTAATCTGCCTTAACAGCCCATTTTACAAAAAGGCAGGCACATGAATACATAAATCATGCAAATTTTATTGTTGCATTGTTATACTTGAATGCAATGGAACTGAATGCACATTCTTCTCCATTACCCTCCACTTCCTCTCTTTCTCCTTCCTCTGTTGTCACATCATGTTAGGATGACAAGGTCCTATTCAGTAACATGTAATGCATGTTGATGGTGCTATCAATAATGATAGTGATGATAGCAAAATGTTATTAACAATAATCAGATACCTTTAAAGCTTTAGTAGAGCTTTAAGGGTATCTTTAAAGAGCAATGGCAAACTGCTTTATAGCAATTCCTGATCTCTCTCTATGGGCTTTTGACTTTATAGAGGGATGACGCACTCTATTTTTTGGTTTATATCCTGCAGATTGCAATGTGGCTAACCATAACCTCTTGCTTCCTCTTCTCCTTTGGCTAAAGATCTTTGGCTGAAGATACTTCCCCCAAAGCCTAAAGAACTGAAGCAGGGTCAGAAATAAATATTTACTGTAAAACACAGTATGTATATTGTATGTTAAATGTACCACCCTCCTCCTTTTGTGCTGCTTTTAAGGATAAGACTCTTTTGTGCAGTCTGTTTTTAACCATGTTATGGTGACCTTGGAGGAATGACCAGGGCAGCTGCTTCCATCCCCCCCCACCCCACCCCCCAACACTGAATCTGGTGGCTGGGCATCCTTTTTTATAGAGACAATGCTCTATTTGAAGAATTGTCTTGCCCAGTTCCAGTTTAAAGATACAGAACCCTAAGAACTGTTATCTGTCAACATTTAGCATCCAGTTAACACCTGATTATAGTCTTCTATGTAAGATGGTCTGTATTTTATTTAAATAACAAATTAATTGCATATGCTAACATATGCTATTGTTATGCTAATATCCACCCTCTTTTTTGCTGATGCATTTCATCTTCTTTGCTGGTCCATTAACAGCTACCCACTTCTGCTGTCTGAATTAGTTGCCTCACTCTGCCTCATGGCTGACTTTTGGTTTTTTCTACTGAAATATGTACATTCCCCTAAAATTTGAAAATGAGGTATTGATTCCATTGAAACTAGAGGGAAGCACACATTCCTATATTTGTGGCTGCTAACATATCCATTCATAAACATTCAGCACATGAACACACACTCATTTTCCAGCCCCGAAAATAGCAGAGGTGGGCCAGGCTACAATGGCTTATTATGTCTGACATTCCTGTTCTAGCTGATCTTACATTTGTGATGGTGTCTCCATTTAACTCGGTGACTGACTTGATGTTCTTCAGGTTGGCAACCAGTTTATTCTCTCCTTCCATTTGAACAATAGCCTATGGCGGGGGGGGGGGGGGAGAGAAAAAGTCTATTTAGGGTCCCTGTTCAAATATTCACATTCATTTTTTATAGTTTGTCAACAAGTTTCTTTCACACACAAGATTTGGTCAAAGGGTATTACTTTTTATGTAATCTGGGATAATTTTACAGTATGGCAATCTGAGAAATTGTGTGAGTATCTCTGATGTGCACATGCAAAGCATAGGCTCCCATTCCCACCAGCAATAAAACTTCCTGTGGAATATTAGTTTCTGCCTAGCTCATAAGAGATCCTGGACATTTGTAGGCTAGATCAGAGTGTTCTCAGAAGAAACTGGTGTCTGCAGCACCACACTGCACTTGTCCTGTGTCACCACACTGCACCAGATCATCAGAGAACCTGCACTGCCTGCCATGTCTCCTTGGTTGCCCAGTTGGCATGGAGACTATGGGTCACTTCTGGCTTAATTGAGAAATATGTCCATCAACTAGGCAGCGACAGACATCATTTTACTGTGCTTGGCAATGAAGGTGTTTCCACATGCCATGGCAGGGGTGACTTATCAGGTTTAGTAAGTAAGTAAGTGGCAAATTCCAAGAACTAACTTAGGCCAGCAGAAAGGGAAGTTGAAGAGGCCAGAGAAGTTAACTAAATCAGTTTAAATAAAAGATTGGGCACTTCAGGAAGATCTTTTCAATCAAAAAGGAAAGTATGATAGGACTGTGTGGATGTTGTATGTATATATTATTTTGCGTAGTGCCATAATTTATGTCTCAAGCCACTTATAAAACTTGTTTTATTATGATTTAATGTATTTAAGAAAGATTTATGTTGAAAATGTATCTAAAATGTTAGCTTTGTAGGAAAATGTTTACTATGCTAATGTTTTTCTTCTGTTTTATATTGTACACTGCCCAGCGAGAGCTAACCTAACTTAGAGTTAATGGGGTGGTTGATATAATAATAAATAATAATAATAATAATAATAAATATAATTTGTTCAGAGAATGATGCCATAAAAGTGAGGCACCCTACCTTAACCTTCTCTCCTGTTGGGGTCTCCAGCTCAGCCTCCTCTCCAATTGTAAACTCATTAGTCATCACCTTGCTGCCAGTGGTCACAGTGACCTTGAACTTTTTGCCCTCTTGCACGATTTCTGAGATGGTTTTTGCATCCTTGCCCTTTTCTATCAACTCATCAGGAAGGCCTGAGCAGAGGTAAATCAACAGCCATAAAGAATAAAAAAGACATTCAAGACTTGTAACCAATGCTGAATGAAAATTGGCCTTAGAAGCAACAGCAACCCAGAGTTAAGGAAGCACCATGACAGAGATCTGTGTAGAATGAAGAAAGAATGATTGAAAATTTATTGTGGCAAAAAATTCTGTGGTAATGTCTAGCTCCTGTAGCTAACTTTCAGTGGAATAGAAATGTGATTCTTCTTTTAAATTACTCTGAAAACCATTGATTTATTAGTTAAGCTGTGTCAATTATTGAAGCAGTTGCTCTTGGTGAGGTTACATTAGTTTTTGACCTTCATACATGCCTTTTCCAAGTACAGTGCTTCAGATCTAAGTATGAAATGTTCTTATTGTAGTTCAAAAATACATATGCTGGCCATTCAAACTGTTGTGCATCAATGGGTGCACATCATAGGGTAACTGTGTTGAATATCTGCATTGAGATCTGTGTGAGATACACAAGTAATGTGTTGAACCATCCTGTATATACTGACTGGCTGAAACACAAGAAGGGTTTCCAGGTTTGGCTTGAATGTTGCTGGCCTCCTGTGTGGGGCCAGAGCACAGAAGCTGGTGGAATCTGGCAAGAGGACACAGTGAGTTTTACATTTGAGCAGAACATACCTAGCCCTGCATGTGAGAACAATCCAGTGGGAAGTTCTTCAATGCAAAATCCACTGAAATAAATGACAGTTGCCATGAGGGCACTACTATTCTTTTGCATTTATTTTGACGGGGTTTGCTGACCAAATTTCCTGCCTGGGGGTTGCAGGAAGCAGCTGAGAATTCAAAGATGGACAATCAAAGATGGTGTATGAAGCAAGCATTTATACATTTCTAAAGTCAGAGATTGAAAGGGTGCCTGAATTCTGCTTACATCCACCTGTGCGGATTTGTGCATTTAGAATGGAGCCATGCCTGGGCTCTCTCCATCTGCACAGGATGCTCTGATTTTCAGTATATGGCAGGATCCCTCACTGGATTGTGTGGAGGAAAGGCAGATCTGCTGTTTCACAGACCTTGTATGTACCCAGTAGAGCTGGATTGTATATAGAAGGAATATGCTCTAAGTGAGAGGAAGTAACTCTTATAAAGATCAGATTCTGGAAAACACACAGACACAAAATCATATATGTTTTGCTTTACAGCATTCAGATTACCCTATATACAATATATTTGCATCTCTTTTAACACATAAACCCTGCAAGGAAGGCCAGCATTATTATCATTATCTACATAATATAGTTGTGAGGCCGACTTTGAGAGAATTGCCTAGATCTGCCTAGGATATTCACAACCAAGTTGAAACTTCACAGCTCATTCCCAGGAAATATTTTCATATTAAATGAGCCTTCCTAGTGCCATTAATAGCTGACTGTTGTTCATACAGAAAAGGGACAAGTTATCCACAATACAAACAAGTGTTCTAAACAATCTAGGTGTTAGGTTCACTATATTTGACTGAAGTATGAGCACTGATGAAAATGACCTTAGCTACTACATCAGACTTATAGGCTTAGAACTGGATAAACATACCTCAGCTTAATTCCCAATATGTGACCTAGATGTGCCCACAGGTTTTTAAATGATTTGTTGCCACTATGCTCTATTCAAGATTTGAAGATGTATAATCCATAGCACAGTGCACTTTATTACCAATAGGAAAAATAAATATAAACAGAATAATATCTGATAAGAACCCTATCCACAAGAATGACTTTTTAGACAAATATAAAAAATCCTGTGTTTTCCTCCTTGGCATTAAATTTCTTGCTCCCTTTTTAAACACATAAAGATGACAGCAAGATAGAGCAGGCAGCAAAATGAAATGCTTACCAATGGCTTTCATGAATGGCACAAAGTTTTCATGGGATTGGAGTTCATACTTTCCAGTGAAACTCATAATGGTGATACTCTTTGTGCTCAGCAGAAGAGAAGAGCTTTCCCTGGAAAGATGGACCTTCTTTTATAAGGAACTCTTGCCTTGGAAGTTGGTCAGAGGTTACATGATCTCACCCTTTTATGGCTTTTCTCAAACATAAACCTTGTGACTAAGTGATAAGCTTTATCACTTAAACCTTTCCAAAGTTAAGAAGCTACATCTCCCTTTTCTATAAAAGCTGCTGTGAACTGCAGATAGAAACCACATATTAAAAAGTGTTTGTTTAAAAAAAGCAGGGAGGAATGAAATGATACTGAGCTTCAATCTGTTTTCTGCTCTGTACAGGCACTACAAGTGTTAAAATGCTTACCAGTGTAGAATAGATGATACACCTAAGTATTGCAATCCACACTACACCTATTTCCCCTGCGTTTACAATTAATTTCTTGATATTGATACTGACGATGGACTCTTTTAAGTGATTTTCTCTGAAATAGGCTTTTAAAAGCTCTACTGGCTTAAACTAAACTGGCAGGAAGATAAAACCAGATGGTTTTTTCCTACCACTGTGAACATATCTCCACTGTAAATGTAGTGGATACTGCAGTATACAATAGACATGAAACAAAAGTTTTCGCTGAATAAGATGTGGCAAAAGAAGCTTTGATGCAACAGGTAGAAAGAAAGTAGTGAGCCATTGATTACACATTTTATGGAGGAGTCCACAGCCATTTCTCAAATTCCCAAATGTTCCCACAGGCCCAAAATGATTGTGAACCCCTGCAACAGAGGTGTCTAAAACAGCTTGCTGAGCTCAAACACCTTTGTTCAAGGAAAACATGATCTTGTAGAGAGTTCTCCCAAAATACAGCATTCCAAAGTATCTGCTTCTCTGCTACGCTATATCACTGAGGTGCCCCATCACTTCTCTTCTCAGTGCCAGTGGACATATTCTTTCTGAAAGAAAGGGCTGCCAATGTCAGCTAAATGAGCCATTCGAGGACCACGGACTCAGCATCTGCCTGATGATGCTGTGTGCTGGTGACAAGCCTGTGCTGGGAATGAGAAAGACAGTTGCTCTTGGTGTGCATTTCCAAGGCTTTCTGACTGGGACTCGGAATGTGGGCCAATTCTAGATGTTGAGATGAGAGAAGTTATCTCACTTATCTCAAGGTCAGACTCCACGGGTGTTCAGGCAGCCTCTGAGAATAACCAAGATGTACAGTTATCAGGAGGAGGCTTGGAACAGAGAGTTTCTAAGAGACAGATGACGTGGTTACGACTCTCAACCCAAAGATGTGATGTCAGCAGAGGAAGGCAGCTCAATTACACGATTAGCATGTGAAGAGGAGTGCTCATTGTGCTCCTGAAAGGATGGGACCCAAGCATACTCATAAGGAGAGTTCCTAGAAGTAAATCCTGGATTGGTTCAACAAACTGCTCTTTGCATTCTCAGGGATTCGTGTTGGGTATTTGTGCTTCTGGAAAATATTTTGGTCAATAAAGAACGTTTTGCAAGAAAGGACTGTGAATTTGAATGTGCAAAGGAAGGAAACCTAGCTCATAACACCTTGGGACTTACTCCTTAACAAGCATGCTTTGTATTTGAGCCTAACTGCTTTAAGCATTCACTTTTTCTTCTGAAACTCACAAACAGCTATGTATCTAGACAATTATAAAAGGGGAAAGTGTTTATTTTTTGTTGTTGATACAGCAGTAGTGAGGAACCTGTTGGACACCAACTCCCATCAGATACTGTTGAACTGTTGGACTCTAACGCTGATCAGCTCCACCCAGTAGGGCCCATGATCAGGGCTGACATGGGTTGTACTTCAACATCTGGAAGGTTGTCGCCCCTGTGCAATACATGGCTTGGGACTGGATGGAGCACCTGTCTCAACTACTGTCTACCCAAACACTATGATCAAGCTTAGGGGACTGCCTCCAACTGCTACCTCAAAGGGAGGCTCAGTTGGTGGCAATAAGGAGAAGGGAACTTTTCAGAGTGCCCCCCCCCCACTTATGGAATGTGCTCCAGCTTGGTACCAGCTTTAAAAGCCTGTCGGCCCCAGGTTAAGACAGTCCTCTATTGCAGGGCATTTAATTAGTTTAGTGGGACTTGTTAGTTGCTTAAACAGGTTGTCTGATTAATTCATACAGGTAT
>JAIXND010000774.1:3103650-3114969 GCA_023646645.1 Varanus salvator macromaculatus | reverse complement strand
AAATAAATAAATAAACCACCAACAGACACCCCAATAACTACAAATAATAAACATACATAAATCAATAGTAAACCACATAAACACAAATAAACTCAACATTAACAATTAAAATAAGACTGAAATAAAAAGGTCTTCGCCTGGTGCCAAAAAGCATATAATGACGGCGCCAGGCAAACCTCTCCAGGGAGCGCATTCCATAGTTGGGGCGCCACCGTCGAAAAGGCCCTCCTCCGGGTACTCACCCATTTCACCTCCCTCACAGGAGGTTCCCGGAGGAGGCCCGCTGTTGCAGATCTTAGGGGGCGGGAGGGCACATAAGGGTGTAAGCGGTCCATTAGGTATCCGGGTCCCAAACCATTTAGGGCTTTATAAGTTAACACTAAAACCTTGAATTTGGCCCGGACTTCAATTGGGAGTCAGTGGAGCTGACAGAGGACTGGGGTTATATGAGAATAACGCCCAGCCCCCGTCAGCAGCCTGGGAGCTCTATTTTGTACCAACTGAAGTATCCAGACCATCTTCAAGGGCAGCCCCACGTAGAGGGCGTTGCAGAAATCTAGCCGAGAAGTTACCAACGCGTGTGTCACTGTCGCCAGGCAGTCCTGATCCAGGAAGGGACGCAGCTGATGTACCAATCGTAATTGCAGGAAGGCACTCCTCGCCGCTGCCATAACCTGGGCCTGTAACGACAGCTCCGGGTCAAGGAGCACCCCCAAGCTGCGGACCTTATCCTTTAGAGGGAGTGCAACCCCGTCCAGGACAAGGACCAAGTCCCCCAACCCTAGGTTCGAACCGCCCACCAACAGGACCTCCGTCTTGTCTGGATTGAGCTTCAGTTTATTGGCCCTCATCCAGCCCATTACCTTGGCCAGGCACCGGTTCAGCACTGCCACTGCCTCACCTGGATCGGTAGAAAATGAGAGGTAGAGCTGGGTGTCATCAGCATACTGATGACTCCGCAGCCCACACCTCCTGATGACCTCTCCCAGTGGTTTCATGTAGATGTTAAATAGCATGGGGGACAAAATAGACCCCTGCGGTACCCCATGGCATAACTGCCATGGCGCAGAGGCATAGTCCCCCAGCACCACCCTCTGGAATCGGCTATCAAGGTAGGAGCAGAACCACCGCCAAGTGGTGCCTCCGACCCCCAACCCAGCCAGCCTATATCGAAAGCCACTGAGAGGTCCAGGAGAACCAACAGGGACGCACTCCCCCTGTCTCTCTCCCTTCACAGGTCATCGTACAGGGCAACCAAGGCAGATTCAGTGCCGTACCCGGGTCTGAAACCGGACTGAAATGGGTCCAGATAATGTTTCCTCCAAGAGTGCTTGGAGTTGTCCCGCCACCACCCGCTCTAGTACCTTGCCCAAAAACGGGATGTTGGCCACCGGTCTATAATTGGCGGCCACCTCTGGATCCAGGGATGCCTTCTTTAGGACTGGCCGGACTACCGCCTCCTTTAGGAGTGCAGGCACCCGGCCGTCTCTTAAAGAGGCGTTGACCACCTCCCGGATCCAGGGTCCAATCCCGTCCTTGGCTGTCTTTAGTAGCCAGGAAGGGCATGGGTTTAGTAAGCAAGTGGTAGGACATACTCGTCCAAGCACCTTGTCCACATCATCAGGCCGCAACAACTGAAATTCATCCATTAAACATGGACAAGATGACGTCGAAAGCAACTCTACAGCTGAATCTGAATCCAAAGCAGAGTCAAGCTCGCAGCGTATCTGAATGATTTTCTCCCGAAAATGCTGGGCAAATTCGTCACAGCGGGCTTCCAAGGGCGGCACCAGATCTTTCCTTGGGCCAGGATGTACAAGACCCTGAACCACTCGAAAGAGCTCCGCTGGACGGCATTGTGAGGAGGCAATGGAGATGGAGTAGAATTTCTTCTTCGCCATCCTCACCGCCACAGCATAGGCGCGATAATGCGCACACAAGTGTGTTCGGTCAGATACCTGTCATGATCTCCTCCACCTGTCCTCTAGTTGTCTTCCAGCCTGCTTCATCGCCCGTAAGTCGGTCGTATACCACGAAAATGAACGGGCTCGGCTAGACGGAAGAGGACGTTTGGGAGCAATCGTGTCGATAGCCCTGGTCATCTCCTCATTCCACAATTCAACCAGGGCGTCAACAGGATCACCAGCCCTGTCAGCCGGAAAATCCCCCAGAGCATTCAGGAATCCTTCAGGATCCATCCTGCTCCAGGGGCGGACCCACAAAATCAGGTCCGCACCCTTACAGAGGGAGAGGCCGCTCTCAAGCTCAAACCTTATGAGGAAGTGATCCGACCATGACAAGGGCGACAAGCTTAAATTCCGCACCCTCAGATCACCCTCTTCCTGTCCCGTCGAGAAAACCAAGTCCAGAGTGTGTCCACTTTCATGGGTCGGGCCAACGACATGTTGAGACAGCCCCGTAAAGTCCCATAATATGTAAAGTCCCATAGCAAGTGACTGTAATTAGAAAAGCATCTCAAGATGGGTGGGAATGTTTTAAAAAGGAAATTCCAAAGGCACAATTACAAATAATTCCAAGGAAAAAGGGTAGTAGATGAGAAAGTGCCTGTGTGACTTCACAAAAATGCTTAAAGATGACCTGAAAACAGAAAAGGACATGTATAGGAAATGGAAGGAAGGCTGGGCTACAAAGGAAGAATACATGCAGGTAGCGTGAAATTGCAGGGATGGTGTTAGGAAGGCTAAGAGTAGGAATGAACTAAGGCTAGTCGGGGATGCTAAAAGCAACAAAAAAGCCTTCTTCAAATATTTCCAAAGTAAAAGACAGAGGAAAGGTATGGGGGTTCAACTATTCCACATGGATAGCAAAATGCTAATAGATGACCAAAAAAAGACCAGAAGTGATTGATTCTTACTTTGGCTTGGTCTTCTTCCAAAATAGTATCTATGACCTTCCTGATGAAGGGGAAGTACAAACTGAAGAAGCAGGGTGGCACCTCAAGGTTGATAGGCAAATGGTCAAAGATCATCTAATTGGGTTGGATGAGTTCCAATCTCCAGGGCAGAAGAACCCTCAGAATCCCTGTCTCTTATCTTTGAGAAATGATGGAGAACACGGAAAGTGCCAGATGACCGGAGAAGAGAAATGTTATCCCAGTCTTCAAGAAAAGAAAAGAAAAGAAAAGAAAAGAAAAGAAAAGAAAAGAAAAGAAAAGAAAAGAAAAAAGAAAAGAACCTGGGAACTAAGACCAGTCTGACATCAATCCCTGGGAAAACTCTGGAGCAGATTATAAAACAGTCAGTCTGCAAACACCTTGAATGCAATGCAGTGATTACTACAAGCCAACATGGATTTCTCAAGAATAAATTCTGCCAGACTAATGTGATTTTGTTTTTTGATTGGGTAACCTCCCTGATGGATTGTGGGAACGCTGTGGACTTAAGCAAAGTTTTTGACAATGATCTCCTGATTAGCAAACTAGCTAAAGTGGGCTAGATGGAGCAACTCTTGGGTGGATCCACAGTTGGCTACAGAATTGGACTCATCAATGGCAGTGCACATCAATGGCAGGTTCTCAGACTGGGGAGAGGGAACAAGTTGGGGAACTGCAGGGTTCAGTCCTAGGCCCAGTGTTCCTCAACATTTTTATTAATGATTTAGATGAAGAAATGCAGGGAATGCTTATCATATTTGGAGATGACATGCAACTGGGTGGGATAGCTAATACCATGGAAGACAAAAAGAAGATTCAGAGTGATTTTGATAGGTTGGCATGCTGGGCTGGAAACAACAAAATAAAATTTAATTGGGGCAAATGCCAAGTTCTGCACCTAGGAAAAAGAAAGCAAATGGATTGTTACACAGCCATGCACAGCCTACACAGTGGGGAATACTTAGCTCAACAATACTGCAGAAGGATCTTGGAATTGTTGTTGATCACCAGCTGAATATGAGTCAACAATGTGATGTGGCTGCGAAAAGGTCAAACACTAGTTTAGGCTGCACTGATAGAAGTATCATTTCCCAATCCGGTGAAGTACTAGTTCTCCTTTACTCAGCACTGGTTAAGCCTTATCTGGAGTACTTTGCCCTGTTCTGGACACCATAACTGAAGAAGGATGCAGATAAGAGAGCCAGTGTGGTGTAGTGGTTAAGAGCGTGGGACCGGGACTCAGGAGATCTGGGTTCGAGTCCCTGCTCGGCCATGGAGCCAACTGGGTGACTCTGGGCCAGTCACAGACTCTCAGCCCAACCTACCTCACAGGGTTGTTGTTGTGGGGATAAGATGGAGGAGGAGAATGATGTAGGCTGCCTTGAGCCCTTTGCAGGAAAAAGGTAGGCTATAAATCGAAAAATAAATAAATAAGCTGGGATGAGTTCAGGGGAGGGCAACAAAGATGATCTGGAAACAAAGCCATTTGAGGAAAGATTGAAAGAACTGAGCATATTCAGCCACAAGAAGAGAAAACTGAGGAGAAATGCAATAGCACTCTTCAAGTACTTGAAAGGCTGTTGCAAAGATGAAGGCCAGGATCGCTTCTCAATCATCCCAGAATGCAGAACACAAAATAACAGGCTCAAGTTACAGAAAACCAGATTCTGGCAAGATATCAGGAAAAAAATCCTGACTATGAGAGCAGTACAACAATGAAACTAATTACCCCAGGAGGTTGTGGGTTGAAGAAGCATTCAAGATGCAACTGGTTTTGAGAGGAATGGTTTAACTTGGTGTCCTGCACTGAGCAGGGGTTGGACTAGTTGGACCTCTGGTCACTTCCAACTCTGTTGTTCTATGATTTTCAAAACATGGTATGGCTTTATACATTTGACAAAATAGGTGAGTATTGCCAGAATGAGTTATTGTATATTGAAGTTTGCAGATCATCTGGGACACTCTCCCATAGTCTAGATAGAACAAGTTGGATTCTCTTGAGGGCAACGAGTCTGCTCATGAATAAACTTGCATAATTCAACATCTAAAAGATCCTTCGAATGTGAGATAGTAAGTATGTCTTTCCAAAAACATCTGTGACCTACTGTCTAGATCAGTCTCTTTCCAAACTTCTGGGGAGACCCAGTCTCTCCCTCTGCAGTTAAATAAAAAAGATTGGACGATCACATGTTGGAGATTATTTGAGCGGAGCTGGCTAGAGCAGGGGGTCAGACTAGATGGCCTGGGAAGCCCCTTCTGACTCACTTTTTCCTGTGTTTTTATGTTTCTAACTGTAATAACTGTACTAACTGTATGGAGCCTCCATGAGCAGGGGCAGTGAAGTTCTGAGCACCAGATTCTGGAGATGAACAGTAAGGAAAGGTGGTTCCTTTTCTGTCCAGTTCTGAGTTCCCTGAAATATCAGGATACGTTGGTTGAACTAGAGGTTTAGGTAATATTAAACCTATTGGACAAAATAATTAATTATATACATTTTTCTTCTATCCTTTCCTTAAGAATCTCAACCCTTCCAACTCCTCATTTTATCTACACAACCACTTTGTGAGGTAGATAAGACTGAGAGAGAGAGTTTGGCCAATGTTCACTTCCTGGACTTCATTTCAGGTATTTTGACAATCCTCAATGATTTCTCCCATGCACAGCCTAGCATAGTGTGAAAAGGGGGTGACAATGTTAAAATATATGTGTGCCAATATGAATGTTGGCTAGAATATATCCACAAGGTGGCAGAGCAACCTCAGCTTTGACTCTTTAAAAATACCCTGGTACTTGGTGCTGCTGTTGCTAGTTGCAAAGTCCTGTTGGCGACCCCATGGACAACACGACCCCATGGACAACGTTCCTCCAGGCCTTCCCGTCCTCCACCATCCCCCGGAGTCCACTTATGACTAAAGAGCAGTCAGGGTTGATCTCCTCTAGGACTGACTGGTTTGATCATCTTGCTGTCCAAGGGACTCATAGGACTTGCTGTTACTCAAAATAATTCAATAAAACTTATCTCTGACTTTAACTCTATGCTATTTCATCTGTCACGTTTTGTGTGTGTCAGCAAGCTACGTTTAAAGGCAGAGGAGCAAGCCAAGAAAAATGTGCTCAATGACAGCAACTTGTTCTTGTGCATTGATTCCGGATCCTATTTGAATCAGATTCCAAAAAGAGGCAAAAATGATCATAAACCCTTGAGTGGTGTCCCCTTTGGGATGTCTTTGGCAACATTTCAACTGGTGTCTCTTTTGTTCCACACTACAGCCATGTGCAAGGGCTCTTTTCCTCTTGTTTTATCCACCTTTATCCAGACCAAGAGAAGTAACACCTGGGGTTTTTACAGTCTCTCCCTCCCTTCCCCTTTTACTACTGCTGAAGCACATCAGTTAGCAAAATGAGCAAAAGGGGGGCTTTTTTAAACAAACAGTTAAAAGCAATATGATCTCACTGCTTCAAAGAAAGGAACACAAAAAGAGAGCAACACAAAAAAGAGGATTTTAAAATAATGTGTGAAAGTTCCCTATTCCTGCAACCAGGGAAGGGAAGAGTAGCTTTCTGGCCCTGCCCAGTCTTCTACCACCTCAGGCCTTCATTCTTTGACCTCTCTCTCTGTGTTCACTCCCAGGTTCTAGTCTTGCTATTTATCTTTGTTAAACCCTTTTCTCTCCCCAATCCCTAGTTGTCTTATTTCTTTCCCTTTGCACCCTTGCCTTTTCTCTTACCTTTACTTTGCTATTTTCACCTCCCTCTTAGCCCTAGATTCACTATTTCTCCACCTATCTTTTATGTTCCCTATTATTCCCCACACGCAGTTTCTAGCCTGGGACTTCCTCTCCCATTACTTTGCTATTTCTCCTGTCCCATCCCCAGCCCCGCAATCTCAAATTGGACCAGCCAGGCCACCCACAGCATTTGTTATGCGGCTAGCTGCATACCCCGTAGGAGGCATATGGTAGAAGTTCCTACCTACAGCAGTTTCTCAAATTTCTAAACGTGCTCACAGTTTCAAAAATGCTGGAGACCTCTGCATTGGAGAGTAAGTCCCATCAGACTTAATAGAATGTACCATGGGTAGGACATCAATGCTTTCTAACAAGAGCAAACATTACTAAAAAATTTTAAAGTGTTTTCTTTAGAAAAGGTCAATTTTCTCTAAAAGAAAAACTTACATTTATTACTTTTGTTTTCACTGTTGGGAGCAAGTTAGTACTAGGGCATGAAGTATAACATTATTCTTTAAGCTGCTTCTTCTCTGGAAGTATTTTATTTCTTTGTGTTCCATCAATTCAGAATACTATACTCTGGGAAGAAATTGAGTAAACAGACTAAATTTCAAATCAGCTGAACCAAAGCTGTAGAAGTCTTAGACTCTCCCTCTACACATGGTAGCTTATTAAATCACCCTTTTGGTGCCAGCTCATGTCCCTAATTATCCTTCCTGGTCATGACTTGTGATATCTGAACCCTATCATGGTGACTTGTTGGGATGGTTAAGAAACCCACAGCTTATTGTAGGGTTGTGGCAACTTTGTGAACTACTTTAACACCCTGCGGTCACTGGATTTCAATTATAACAAGAAGCCACATGGCAAGGCATGAACTGACAACTGGATGCCCATGGGCACCGCATCCACTATGGCAGCTGTGCTGATTGTGCAAACCAGGTGTTAGGAGGGCATGACCCTTTGAAAAAAATGCAGGGTCATTCCCTCCGATTATGCTAGGAACAAGTGGGATTATGTGGCAAATATTTACTCTACTTGTTCATTGAAGAGCAAGCAAAAAATGTTGCCGAAGGAGAAATCCTGAAATCTGTGATTGAAGAAAATATTATAGAAAAGTTTCTTGGGTCTTTGTCAGAAGTTAATGGTTAAACTGAAAACTGAGCAACTCAAGATATCTGCTCTGACAAAACTAAACAACAGGGACTCTTATTATTTCCTGCATAATCCAACAGAACCCTGTCTTGACAGTCTTTCTCCTGTTTCTGCATTTTCATATGTCCCTGTGCACTTGCTGATTCATTCCACCTAAATGAGCAGACTCTTCAAATTTCAAAAGGGAGGCAATATAGATACTCTAATATATAGGCAACATTGCAATGGTCTTGGTGAAAACCTTTCTTACTGTACAATAACGCCACCATTCTAGGGTGACTAATAATGCAATCTTATATGTGACCACTCTGATGTAACTCTGTTAGTTCAATGAAGCTTACTCAGAGGCACAGTGATTATAGCCTACATGACACTGGTTTTTAGACATGCTGGGAGCAGAGGCTCAAGCACCCTTCATCATTTACAGAGGTATCATTGTAAGATTTCTTGGTGCAAGATAAATTTGAAATAAAATAAATATGGTGAAACCAAGTCAGATGTATCAGTTTGTATTAATAAACAATGAAGAATAAACAGGGATAAACATCCTTCATTGTCAAGGATGTTTCAGACTTAACAACGTGACTTGTTTTTGATCTGATGCATTAAGTAAAAAGGGAAATTGGGTAATGCTCCACAGTAGAACTGGCTTTCCTTACTCTGTTCTGTATCAGTTATTCTCAAGACTGGTACACACATGTATGTAGTTGCTACTTCATATTGTGTGAACTTATTCCCCTGAAATGTATTGTTTGAAAAGATATAATGGTTTGATTTGATCTATGGTGTCTGATCAAACATTCAAGACATTATTTACTGATTCACTCATTAAGTGTTACACAACATTGCATGAACTGGAATAGTACCTTTATTTTTCAAGTCTATATTTCCTATGTGTTGGCTTCTACTTATAGATGTATATATGATTTTGGCCATCATAATGTTTTTATGTTTTTAACATTTAATTGAAATTCAAAACCAGTGATTGCTTTTATGCTACACACAATCTCATTCCAGTATTGTCCAACTTACTAATTTGTTGTTGTTGTTCAGTCACAAAGTTGTGCCCGATTCTTTGCAATCCCATGAACAACATTCCTCCAGGTTCTTCTCTCCTCCACCATCCACTGGAGTACACCCAACCCCACACCCACCTCCCCAGTGACCCCATCCAGCCACATCAACTGCAAGGGGCGGCATATAAATATTTAAATAAATACATAAATAAATAAATCAACCTCTGCCATCTCCTCCTCCTTTTGCCTTCAATTGTTCCCAACATCAGGGTCTTCTCCAGTGAGTTGTTCCTTCTCAATAAATGGCCAAAGTATTTGAAGTTCTTCTTCAGTATCTGGCCTTCTAAAGAGCAGTCAGGGTTGATTTCCTTTAAGTTTGACTGGTTTGATCTCTTTGCAGTCCAAGGGACTCTCAGGAGTCTTCTCCAACACCACAATTCAAAAGCATCAATTCTTTGGTGCTCAGCCTTCCTCATTGTCCAGTTCTCACAGCCATACATTACAACCATACCTTTGACAATACAAACTTTTGTCAGTAGAGTGATGTCTCTGCTGTCTAGATTTGCCATAGCTTTCCTCCCAAAGAGCAAGTGTATCTTAATTTCTTGCCTGCAGTCAGCATCTGCGGTGATCTTGGAGCCCACAAAAATAAAATCTGTCACTACCTCCATTTCTTCCCCATCTATTTGCCAAGAAGTGAGAGGACCAGATGCCATGATCTTAGTTTTCTTGATGTTGAGTTTCAAGCCAACTTTTGCACTCTCCTCCTTCACCCGCATCAAGAGGCTCTTTAGTTCCTCTTCACTTTCTGCCATGAGAGTGGTATCATCTGCATATCTGAGGTTGTTGATATTTCTCCCAGCAATCTTAATTCCAACTGGTGATTCATCTAGCCCAGCCTTTCTCATGATGTGCTCTGCATATAAGTTAAATAGGCAGGGTAACAAAATACAGCCTTGCCATACTCCTTTCCCAATTTTGAACCAGTCAGTTGTTCCATATCTAGTTCTCACTGTTGCTTCTTGATCCACATAGACATTTCTCAAGAGACAAATAAGATGGTCTGGTACTCCCATGTGTTTAGGAATTTGCCACAATTTGTTGTGATCCACACAATCAAAGGCTTTAGCATAGTCAATGAAGCAAAAGCAGAATTTTTTTTCTAGCTTTCTCCATGATCCAGTGTATCTTGGCAATTTGATCTTGAGTTCCCCTGCCTCTGCAAAACCCTGCTTGTACTTCAGGTAGTTCTCAGTCCACATACTGCTGGAGCCTAGCTTGTAGGATTTTGAGCATCACTTTGCTAATGTGTGAAATGAGCACAATTGTACAGTAGCTTGAACATTCTTTGGCATTGCCCTTCTTTGGGATCAGAATGTAAACTGACCTTTCCAATCCTGTGGCCACTGTTGAGTTTTCCAAATTTGCTGGCATATTGAGTGTAGCACTTTAACTGCATCTTCTTTTAGGATTTTGAGTAGCCCAACTGGAATACCATCTCCTCCACTAGCTTTGTTGTTGCTCAGACTTCCTAAGGCCCATTTGACTTCACATTCCAGGATGTCTGGCTTGAGGTCAGCAAACACCCCATCATGGTTATCAGGGACATTAAGATCTTTCTTGTAGAGTTCTTCCATGTAATCTTCCCACATCTTCCTAATCTCATCTTCCTCTGTTAGGTCCCTGCCATTTTGGTCCTTTATCATGCCCATCTTTGCATGAAATGTTCCCTTCATATCTCCAATTTTCTTGAAGAGAGCTCTGGTCCTCCCTATTCTATTGTTTTCTTCTATTTCTTTGCACTGTTCATTTAAGAAGGCATTCTTATCTCTTCTAGCTGTTCTCTGGAATTCTGCATTCAGTTGGGTGTATCTTTCTCTTCCTCCCTTGCCTTTCGCTTCCCTTCTTTCCTCAGCTATATGTAAAGCTTCCTCAGTCAGCCATTTTGCTTTCTTGCATTTCTTTTTCTTTGGGATGGTTTTAGTTGTTACCTCTTCTACAATGTTGCGAACCTCCGTCCATAGTTCTTCAGGCACTCTGTCTATCAGATCTAATCCCGTAAATCTATTTGAAACTTCCACTGTATATTCATAAGGAATATGATTTAGGTCAGGGGTCCTCAAACTTTTCCACCAGGGGGCCAGTTGAAAGCTGGAAAAGTGGTGCTGGTGGTGCACATGGGCTGGCACAGGGGCAGGGGTGGCGCGTATGGCGGTGGGAGGGGAGGTGCAAGCTGGGATGGGCACGTACCGTGAGGCAGGCACACGAGGCAGCGGGTTGCTCGCTTGGAGATAATTTTCTCCGAGTGAGGAAACCGCTGCCTCCCCACACGTGGAGCGAGGTGGGTGGCGGTGGGCAAACACACAGGTGTGGGCACATGTGGCAGGTCCAAATGGGCATGGCAGGCCAGATAAATGAGCATGGCGGGCCAAATCCAGCCTCCCGGTCATAGTTTGAGGACCCATGATTTAGGTCATACCTGGGTGGCCTAGTGCTTTTCCCTACTTTCTTCAATTTAAGCCTGAAT
>JAIXND010000774.1:2988228-3100862 GCA_023646645.1 Varanus salvator macromaculatus | reverse complement strand
TTTTTTTTCATACTTTTGTGGTTAAAAAACCACATATGGTTCAGAACTGATTAACCTTATTTTACATTGAACCTTATGGGGAAATTTGACTCGGTTTGTGACCAATTTGGTTCACGACCAGAATCATAGAATGAATTAAGTTTGTGAACCGAGGTACCACTGTATTGTTCTTTACAGCACTGGACTTTCCTTTCACCACCAGATACATCCACAACTGAGTGTTCTTTCGGCATTGACCCTTTCTTTTCATTCTTTCTGGTGCTACTAGTACTAGCCCTCTGCTCTTCCCCAGTAGCAGATCAGACACCTTCCGACCTGAGGGGCTCATCTTCCTGCATCATATCTTTTAGCCTTTTGATTCTGTCCATGGGGTTTTCATGGCAAAGATACTGGAGTGGGTTGCCATTTCCTTCTCCAGTGGATCACGTTTTGTCAGAGCTTTCTGCTATGACCTGTCTGTCTTGGGTGCCCCTGCATGGCATCGCTCAGAGCTTCATTGTGCTATAGCCCCTTCACCACAGCAAGGCAGTGATCCATGAAGGAGCCAACTTACTAAAGAACACCATATCTGAGCAAATATTCTTCTTCCATTCCTGCACCTCCACTCACTGCTAATGCTGGAAATATTCTGGATGTTTTAACTGGAACATTATAGCACATACAGATAACACCATTAAAAATATTTGGAAGTAATGTTTAATGCATACTAACTGTGCAGTCATACAAGGTCGTTTAGGAATACAGCCTAAATGAATTTGTACAAGCATTCTTCACTGTCTTCCATATCCATATCCTATTTAATATCTTTTTGTTCCCTGGAATATAGCAGTTTTCCAGAGGATGTCTAACTTTCAGAAATATGTACACTTCTCCATGTTTCTTGGATGTAACTTCTAATGAAAAAAATTGAGATCAATATTTTTGAGGTAATTGAGTATATGAAGAAATAACCCCTGAGAGAAAAAAAGCTTTTAATAACCTTCATTACAAACAGAACAGTCCCTCAGTTCCTATAGAGCTGATTACTGGGGTTAAAAGAGTGTTTCAAATTCCAAGTGCCCAAATTCATTTGTATTTTCTCCAGGTTTTAGCAATTACAGTTTTAACTGCTTTTTTCCCATACTCCCCTTTTACTTGATGGCTGGACTGTATCCAGTCTACTGCTGGGTTATTCATCTTCATTTGCTCTCCTGTTCAGGTTGGGTGCCTTTAAATGCTTGAAACCATTGCTGTGTTGCGGCAAGTACCATTGCCTGGTAGCAACAACCAATATTATCAGTCTGATGTAATGCTGCTGTCTATCACTTGTAATATTTCTTTATAGTTCCATAGACTAATTTCTGACTATATTTTATTTAGAATCTTTTGTGGTATTCTAACTAGTATTGTGAGAAAAATAATATTGTATGTAATTTTTATTTATGTAAGAGCATTCTTCCCAACCTTGAAACAGTTAATTTAGCCACTTCCTCATGTCTGGTTTAGTTTTCTGTAACACTTTGCATATCGTTGCCCTCAATCCTAGGAAAGTCTAGACCAGGGGTCGGCAACCTTTAACACTCAAAGAGCCATTTGGACCTGTTTCTCACAGAAAAGGAAACACAGAGAGCTGCAAAACTCTTTTGACCTCTAAAATGAAAATAACACTCCATATATTGTTTTTTATGCTATGTATAAAAAAACTATAGTGTGTTGCATTTATGATACAGATCAGGGGCTGTGCTGTGCCGGCATGTGTCCCAGATCGGCAGCTGTGATGTGTATTTTGAGCAATGGAGTCGCAGCGGAGGGATTCAAGAGCCATGTCTAGACAGAGAAAGGACCTACAATTCCTGGCATGTAGTGCTTTTTTCATCTAAATTTGCATAGAATGCTACTTAAATTATGTAAACCATATGAAAAAAAATTTCTCTGCTTTTTCAGTGACCTCTTGCCATAGACTGATTCCTGCTTTTTTGCTTAGCATCCATATTTAGTGATTCCTTTCCTGATTTTCCTGAATTGCCTTTATAACCATGCACTTTACCAAATGTTTCTAATTCATTTTTAAGAACTGCAGGTGGTAAGAGAAGGTCTTGCAGGATAAACACAGTGTAATCTGCATAAAGCATAATTTTAAATTCATGTTGACCTATCTCTGCGGTGGCACCCCGCCTATGGAATGCACTCCCCAGGGAGGTCCGCCTGGCGCGTCGTTATTTGTTTTTCGGTGCCAGGCTAAGACCTTTTATTTCAACAATATTTTAATAACTTTTAACATTAGCTTATAGGTTTTAATCTGCAGCCAGGGTGGATCTGGATTTTATGTGTATTATGTTTTGTTTTATTTTATATAAGCCATCCTGAGGCTATGCAATGGGATACAAATACTCTAAATAAATAAATAGACCTCTAGGGTGAAATTCCGTGGTCCTAAAGACCATAAAATATATCAGACAGCCATCTACAAGAGTGTTATATATATATATCTCTTTTCCTCCTGTAAGGAACTCAAACTAGCTTACATGACCTTTTCCTAGGAACAACAGCTAGGTTAGGCTGAGAGTCAATCGCTCGCCCAAAGAACCTTGGTGATCTTCATGGCCAAGTGGAGTTGAGAACTCAGCTCTTCCAAGTCTGGTCCACAGCCCTTAGAAGTTTTCAAGGGGATTGCACAGTGTTGGTGACTATCCTCGCTCCTGCTGTGTGCCTTGGTTCTGCTTGCAAAGTGGCACATCCATATGCAAGCTTGAATGCTTACAGTATCACCACTCTGTCCTGAATCAATCACCAATCAATTTCTTTGATATTACAAGGCAGTATTATTACTACAGTGCATCTTACTTAGCAGTCTTTATGAATCACTCAAAGTCCTTTTTAAGTGAGGAGCCCCAGTAATGAAGTAATTTGGATAGCTTTAAAGAGAGATTGCACACATTGTGTAGGAGAAGGCTATTAATGACTGCTAGTCTTGATGGCTATATGCTACCTTCATCAGCAGAGGAATTGTGCCTATGTACATCAGTTGCTAGGTGGGAGGGTGCTGTGGCATTCATATCCTGCCTGTGGGATTGTGTGGCTGGCTGGTTGGTCAACCTGTGGACTCAATGGCCCCCTGTTCTGATCCAGCATGGCTGTTCTTCTGTTTTGATGCTGTATATAAGCGTGCCTTTATACAGAAATCGAGGTTATTTTTCTGTTGCAAAAGATATGTTTTCAAAATTCACTGAAAACCCAGAAGAGTTGGTGCCTGCACAAATTAATCCTGCCCTTTAGACATATTTTATTAGACAATCTCAGCCCCCTGAACTTTTCCTCATAGGGAAGGTGCTCCTGTCCCATAGCCATCTTAGTTGTCCTTTTTTGCACCTTGCCCTACTCTGCAATATCTTTTCGAAATGGGACATCTTGAATTGCACATACCATTCCAAAGCATTTTGCCATATATTTTTGTAAATGTATTTCTTTTTTCTTCAATCCATTTCCTAATAATCTCTAGCATGGAAGTTACCTGTTATCTTCCACAAGGCCTCCTTCCTGATTAGTAGCCCTCAGTTTAGTCCCTATCAAGTGCACGTGTCAACTTAGGGTGTGCTCACCTTCAGTGTTATTCCACATGAGGGAGAGTTCACACAAGGAGACAGGCTCTGCTCTTCTGCAGAGTGGTGCTGAAGCTAGTTAGTATTGGCGATGGCCAAACTGCTTCCCAGAACACTTGTCTGACATTGCTGGTCTTTTTGCTGAGGAACTCAGGGTAAGTAAAACTAAATTGGAGCTTTGGATCAAATCTTGCATTAGTCTCTTAGGAGGGAAACTCCCAATGAAACTATGGGAATTTTCCATGCCTAAGGACAGCACTTTCAGATTTTATTAATCCTTGCCTATATTCTATTCTATATTAAAGCAAGTTGTCAGTGTACCTGCTGCTTCTGCATGCTACAGATCTGTAAATAAATATGTGCCTCACACACACTTGTGCAGAAATATAAGAATAGCAATATTTTTAAAAATCCCCCTTCACATCAAAAGCATTCCATAATCAGAGGATTAATTATAAGCTCCAGTTGCATTTGGCAGGTTAGAAGTAAGTGCTGTGAAATAAATAACATGGGATTTTATAGGATAGAGAGAGGAATAAAAAGGTTCACTTGGTCTGAAGTTCCTTTTTTTCACTCTTTCTGTGATAAGTGGGGTGGAGGACAGAAATTTTCCCCTTCCACCCTATTATAGAGATCCTGATCTTACAGAATTTTAGAAGGCACATCTCTTGAAAGAGGATCAAGACTAGCAATTCTTTAATTGTTTGGTTACCACCACCTGCTTTTCTCACAGATTGCTGTAAAACAACTTCACAATAGTCAATTCCCCACATGATGCTATGCTGTGTACAGCTGCTCTTTGGGAATAGGATGCAACTTTGACTTTGGCTTGGGGTGGATTGACTATGGGGACTGTTGTTATCAGTACCTACACATCAAAATTTATCACTGTGCCAATGATCACCCTATCTGGATGGTGAGAAAGAAGAATGGGACTGAGGACCCTATAGCCACAAATCAGACAACCTTCAGACTCCCTCTCATCTTTTACACTAAGAATTGTGTGCAAGCTTGCAATAGGAGCCATGCTAGGGAGCTGTATGTATCTTTGTGTAAATGAGCAGGTTCTGTGAATTTAAGTTCACTAGTTCACGCTCAGCAGAAAACAAAGATTGGTTAAAAATGAACTTGTGTATATCTTGTATATACTTAAATAGTGTCCCTGTTATGATCTCAAGAATTATTGAAAGCTAACCTGTTTTTTATCAAACAGGGAAATCTTTCATTTCATTTTTGGATAGTTTATTTTTATTTTATTCATTTATTTACATATTTATATGCCACCCCCTTGCAACCAAGCCTCGGTTGCAATATTATTATAGCCAGTTTGCTTGGATGATCAGGCTCAGCCATGGCCTTAATTGTTTGTAGATAGGATTATCTGGAGGGTTAATCAGGACTTGTAGTCTGGACTAAATTCAGCTCAGGACCAAAATGTTAGTTTGCCCTGTGTATTGTGAATGAGAAGAATATGCAGACAACTTATTTACTCTCATTTCACATGAGCAGGTAATAAAGAGAATAACAGAAAATTGGTGATGTCTGAAACTAGGTTCCTGATTTGTTGTTCCAAACAAGCCACTCTAATAATCTACGGTGCTTGTGTGAAGGGGGTAGAGAATAAACTACAGGATACTTGTTCAAAAAAAACAGAATAAATCTACAATGTTAGTGTGACTGCTCCCTTGTAAGTCATTTTGCAATGAGGTACATAAATAGCATCCACATAGATCTAGACAGCAAAAGCAATAGGACCACTATGGAAGGGCACTCATTGCATTTTGTCAAGACACGAAAACCCTCTGGACTGACCGTAGGGGAAACTGGTTCTCCCCACCTGCAGCACAGGATGGTGTCTGCTAGAATTGTTTTGGCTGACATCTGCTATTTTACCAAGCATCCTTCTGTTCCTCAGAGAGTATTTCTCCATGCATCCACCAAGCTACGTAAGTAGGCAAGGTGTACATTAAAAAAAACTTATGAAAGAGTCCTACAAGCAACCCAAAGCCTTTGTTGTTAGTCGTGAAGTCGTGTCTGACCCATTGCGACTCCAGGCCTTCCTGTCCTCCACCATCCCCCGGAGTCCACTCAAGCTCACACCAACCACCTCAGTGACTCCATCTAGCCACCTCATCCTCTGCCGTCCCCTTCTTCTTTTGCCATCTATTGTTCCCAGCATTAGACTCTTCTCCAGGGAGTCCTTCCTTCTCATTAGGTGGCCAAAGTATTTGAGTTTCATCTTCAGGATCTGGCCTTCTAAAGAGCAGTCAGGGTTGATCTCCTCTAGGACTGACCGGTTTGATCGCCTTGCGGTCCAAGGGACTCGCAGGAGTCTCCTCCAGCACCACAACTCAAAGGCCTCAATCCTTTTGCGCTCGGCCTTCCTTATGGTCCAGCTTTCACAGCCATACATTGCAACTGTGAAAACCATAGCCTCGACTATATGCACTTTTGTTGGCAGGGTGATGTCTCTGCTTTTTAGTATGCTGTCTAGATTTGCCATAGCTTTCCTCCCAAGGAACAAGCGCCTTTTAATTTCTTGGCTGCAGTCCCCATCTGCGGTGATCTTGGAGCCCAGGAAAATAAAATCTGTCACTACCTCCATTTCTTCCCCATCTATTTGCCAGGAAGTGAGAGGACCGGATGCCATGATCTTAGTTTTCTTAATATTGAGTTTCAAGCCAACTTTTGCGCTCTCCTCCTTCACCAACATCAAGAGACTCTTTAGTTCCTCTTCACGTTCTGCCATGAGAGTGGTATCATCTGCATATCTGAAATTGTTGATATTTCTCCCAGCAATCTTGATTCCAACTGGTGATTCATCTAGCCCCGCCTTTCTCATGATGTGCTCTGCATATAAGTTAAATAGGCAGGGCGACAGTATACAGCCTTGCCAAACTCCTTTTTCAATTTTGAACCAATTAGTGGTTCCGTGTCCAGTTCTCACTGTTGCTTCTTGACTTCCATATAGGTTTCTTAAGAGACAAATAAGATGGTCTGGTACTCCCATCTCTTTAAGAACTTGCCACAATTTGTTGTGATCCACACAATCAAAGGCTTTAGCCTAGTCAATGAAGCAGAAGTAGATGTTTTTCTGGAACTCCCTAGCTTTCTCCATGATCCAGAGTATGTTGGCAATTTGATCTCTAGTTCCTCTCCCTCTTCGAAATCCTGCCTGTACTTCTGGTAGCTCTCGATCCACATACTGCTGGAGCGTAGCTTGTAGGATTTTGAGCATCACTGCTAGCATGTGAAATGAGTGCAATGGTGCGGTAGTTTGAACATTCTTTGGCATTGCCCTTCTTTGGGATCGGAATGTAAACTGACCTTTTCCAATCCTGTGGCCTCTGTTGAGTTTTCCAAATTTGCTGGCATATTGAGTGTAGCACTTTTACTGCATCATCTTTTAGGATTTTGAATAGCTCAGCTGGAATGCTGCCACCTCCACTAGCTTTGTTGTTGCTCAGACTTCCTAAGGCCCATTTGACTTCACATTCCAGGATGTCTGGCTTGAGGTCAGTGACCACCCTATCGTGGTTATCAGGGACATTAAGCTCTTTCTTGTATAGTTCTTCTGTGTAATCTTGCCACCTCTTCTTAACCTCTTCTGCCTCTGTTAGGTCCCTGCCATTTTGGTCCTTTATCATGCCCATCTTTGCATGAAATGTTCCCTTCATGTCTCCAATTTTCTTGAAGAGATCTCTGGTTCTCCCTATTCTATTGTTTTCTTCTATTTCTTTGCACTGTTCATTTAGAAAGGCATTCTTATCTCTTCTAGCTGTTCTCTGGAATTCTGCATTCAATTGGGTGTATCTTTCTCTTTCTCCCTTGCCTTTCGCTTCCCTTCTTGTAAAGCTTCCTCAGTCAGCCATTTTGCTTTTTTGCATTTCTTTTTCTTTGGAATGGTTTTAGTTGCTAACTCTTGTACAATATTGTGAACCTCCGTCCATAGTTCTTCAGGCACTCTGTCTATCAGATCTACTTCCTTAAATCTATTTGTCACCTCCACTGTATATTGATCAGGGATATGATTTAGGTCATACCTGAGTGGCCTAGTGCTTTTCCCTACTTTCTTCAACTTAAGCCTAAATTTTGCAACAAGGAGCTCATGATCTGAGCCACAGTCAGCTCCTGGACTGGTTTTTACTGACTGTATAGAGCTTCTTCATCTTTGGCTGCAGAGCACGTAGTCAATCTGATTTCTGTGTTGACCGTCTGGTGATGTCCATGTGTAGAGTCGTCTCCTGGGTTGTTGTAAAAGAGTGTTTGCTATGACCATCGTATTCTCTTGACAAAATTCTACCAGCCTGTGCCCTGCTTCATTTTGTACTCCAAGGCCAAACTTGCCTGTTATTCCAGTTATCTTTTGGCTTCCTACTTAAGCATTCCAATCCCCCATGATGATAAGGACATCATTTTTTAGTGTTAATTCTAGAAGGTGTTGTAGGCCTTCATAGAACTGGTCATCTTCAGCCTCTTCAGCACCCGTGGTTGGGGCATAGACTTGGACTATTGTGATTTTGAATGGTTTGCCTTGGATTCGAACTGAGAGCATTCTGTCATTTTGGAGATTGTATCCCAGTACTGCTTTTCCTACTCTTTTATTGACTATGAAGGCTAGTCCATTTCTTCTGAGGGATTCTTGCCCGCAGTAGTATACCTGATGGTCATCTGAATTGAATTCACCCATTGCTGTCCATTTTAGTTCACTGATTCCTAAGATGTCGATGTTCAGTCTTGTCATCTCTTGTTTGACCACATCCAGCTTGCCTTGATTCATGGATCTTACATTCCAGGTTCTATGGAGTATAGATCTTTGCAGCCTCTGACTCTCCTTTCACCACCAGATACATCTGCAACTGAGTGTCCTTTCGGCTCTGACCCAGTCCCTTCATTCTTTCTGGCGCTACTAGTACTAGCCCTCCACTCTTCCCCAGTAGCATATTGGACACCTTCCGGCCTGAGGGGCTCATCTTCCGGCATCATATCTTTTTGCCTTTTGGTACTGTCCATGGGTTTTTCATGGCAAAGATACTGGAGTGGGTTGCCATTTCCTTCTCCAGTGGATCACATTTTGACAGAGCTCTCTGCTATGAACTGTCTGTCTTGAGTGACCCTGCACAGCATAGCTCATAGTTTCATTGTGCTACACAAGCCCCTTCACCACGACAAGGCAGTGATCCATGAAGGAGAACCCAAAGCCTAGGTGAGGGCAAAACCAAAAAGTAAATCAGAATTTGAAAGGGCAGAATTCAAATTATTTCCCTGTGTTGCAATGGCGGTGAGGAAAAGATGTGTTCACAGCCCCCCACCCCTGCTCACACCAGCGCCCTCTCCCAGTGTCTCTCATGCATTCATCCAAAGGTTTCATCCTGACCCAGAGGCAGATCTGATTTGTGTCAGTGGAATGCCATCCTGTTTAAGTGCGCAAGTGCTCTTTGCTGGATTGAGATGCA
The DNA here is from genome assembly GCA_023646645.1 of Varanus salvator macromaculatus. Classification (NCBI taxonomy): domain Eukaryota; kingdom Metazoa; phylum Chordata; class Lepidosauria; order Squamata; family Varanidae; genus Varanus; species Varanus salvator. The sequence continues at coordinate 3,091,828 of JAIXND010000774.1, read as the reverse complement.
GAAGAACCAAGGCAGTGGGTTAACACCAACCAAGGGTTGGGTTAACACCAATGGTGCCATGTTCATTTTACATCCTTTTTTACATAGCCTTTTGGGGTTTGCTCTATTTTGTATAATTACACCAAATCCTGCCTGGCATTCTCTTCCTTTACAAAGACAGGTAGGGCTGAGTGTCTGTATTTAATTATAGCCTGAAACAGCTCCATTTAAAAGACAACAGCAAGCTACTTTATTATCATTAGTACATTTGGGAATGCCTTGCAGCAAATTGTAACAACAAAGCTTGGTCATTTGATTTATCCCCTCTTTTTGCATTCAGGAGGAGTTATTTTTAATTCTAAAAAAGTTTACTTTTGCACTTGGTTCAGCCAAGCATCTTCCCCAACACAAGCAATGCTGGATCACCAAGCTGTTGGTTCTCTAGAGCAAGAATCTTCACTTTCTTAATGAAGGATTTCTCTGTACTTTATTCCTTCTTCCTTGACACCCTAGTCTCTGAGCAAGCCAATTTTCGTCATACTTACAGTTTGTATTTTCTACCCTGTACCTCTCTGTAAATGATCATTTTGTTCTGCTAGTTTGAGGAACTCATCTTTAAAGAATCAGTTTTTTAACTGTGACAAGGGGTACCCTTTGCATACTTACATGGGACTTCATAGCAAGGTCATGCTTTATCAGACCAACAGTCTATCTGGCCCACACAGTGACCTACCACCTGCCCACAGGATCCCACAAAGAAGGAAATCATAGAATAAAAGGGTTGGAAGGGGCCATGAATGCCATTAAGTCCAACCCCCTGCTGTTGCAGGACACCATGTTCCACCATCCCACTCAGATTATTTATTTATTTATTTATTTAAATATTTATATGCCGCCCCTTGCAGCAGCCTCGGGGCAGCTCACAATACCGAAACAAAAATAATACTAAAAACATATACAATATTTAAAAATGGCTGTCCAGTCTCTTTTTATTTATTTTTATTATTTTATTTTTGAATGTCTGTAGTGTAGGAGAGTCCACCACCTCTCTAGGCAGCTGGTTCCACTGTTGTATTACTCTGAAGTGAGGAAGCTTTTCCTGATATTTGCCTGAACCTGGGTTGTCGCAGCTGGAATTGATTATTTCGTGTCCTACATTCTGGCATTAGTAGGAAGAGATCTTGACCTTCCTCTTTGTGGCAGGCTTTGCGGTACTTATAAAGGGATATCATGTCCCCCCTCAGTCATGGCTGAACATGCCCAGTTCCTTCAGTCTCTCCTCATAGGACAGTGTTTCCAAACCCTGGATCATTTTGTTGCCCTCCACTGGACCCTTTCTAATTTACCTGCATCTTTCTTAAATCTTGATGCCCAGAACAGGACACAGTATTCCAGGTGGGGTCTGACTAGTGAGGAGTATAGAGGAACTACTACTTCTCATGATTTGGAAGAAGTACTTCTATTAATGCATCCCAGAATAGCATTCACCCTTTTGGTAGCTGCATCCCATTGTTAGCTCATATTTAGCTTCTTGTCCACAATTACTCTGAGATCTTTTTCTTGCTCAGTTCTGCTGAGCCACATATTCCCCATCTTGTACCGATGCATTTGGTTTCTTTTTCCTAGGTGGAGGACTTGGCACTTGTCCTTACTGAATCTCATTCTCTTGCTTTCAGCCCAGTGTTCAAGTTTATCAAGATCGCTCTGGATCTTCATTCTGTCTTCTAAGGTGTTTGCTATTGCCATTTTATATTGTCTGTAAGTTTGATTATCTTCCCTTCTACTTCCTCATCCAAATAATTAATAAAGATGTTGAAGAGCACTGGGCCCAGAACTAAACCCTGTGACACCCTACTAGTTACTTCCATCCATCTTGAGAAGGTGCGATTGATGAGCACTCATTGTGTCCGATTTAGTAGTCAATTTTGGATCCACCTAATGATTTTTCTGTCTAGTCCAGTTTTTGCTTATTTGCTTATTTATCAGAATTTCAATAATCAGAGGCCCCTCAGTCAGCCCAGTGTTCAAGTTTATCAGGATCGCTCATGGTTGTTATTTTGTCCACCATGTCATCCCTGCTGGTTAGTATTAAATCAGGGATAGTATTAAATCAGGGATGTGTCTCTCACATATAGTGCAACTCCACCTCCCTTTTTGTCCTTTCTATATTTTTTTTGAACAGGTTGTAGAGTTCAAAATTGTATCCATCAATTGTAGAGTTCCATGCATGTGAGTCATCCCACCAAGTTTCTGTTATTCCTATAAGATCATAATTGCCCTCATGTACTATGAGCTCAAGTTTGTGTTGCTTGGTTCCCATACTCTGGGCATTGGTGTAGAGACATCGAAGTTCATTCTTGCTGTGCCCTGGTTTTCTTCCTATGTTTTTTGGGAGACTAGTGTTGGGCCCTGCTTGAGGTTTTTTCTCTGTTGAAATGTATAAATCTTTGCCAGGTGATGGTATGCCATGCTGCACATCTCCCTCCCCTATAGGTTTTAGTTTAAAGCTCTCCTGATGAAGTTTTTCATGTAGTGGCCAAACACCTGCTTCCCATTCTTTGTGAGGTGCAGCCCATTATTTGCCAGTAGTTCATCTTCCAGGAAGCTTAGCTTGTGGTCCCAGAATCCAAATCTCTCTTTATAGCACCACCATTGCAGCCAGCCATTCACTTGGAGGATTTTGTTTTCTCTAACAGTTCCTCTTCCACATATTAGAAGGACTATCTGGGCCCCAGTGGTTTTTATTTTCCTCCCTAGAGCTTTGGAAGAACTGCAGTAATGTCTCTTCAAGTTTCCTAGCTACTGATGTTTATAGGCATAACTACCTCTGCTACTGAGGGGAATATATGGCCATCAGGAGTAGTAGCCAATGCTGAGGTTCTCCATATTAATATCTTCAGACCTATTTGAAAGCCATCTAAATAGGTGGACATCACTCCATCTCACAGCAGTGTAATCTACAGTTTAACTATGCACTGCTGTTTCTAGAAAGGGGATGAAATCAGTATATCGATTTTGAAGCCAGGTACTATCATTCACAATGTTTCTTTGGAGGAGGCTATACCTGTTGTTGCTGTTCTCATTGTTGTTGTGATTGTTACACTGCAGTTATATCCCACTTTTTTCCTCTTGTGAGGAACTCTAGGTAGCTTATATAATCCTTTACTCCATTTTTATTCTCATGACAAGCCTTTGAGCTATGTTAAGCTGCAAGTGAGTGACTGGCCCATATCACCCAGTGAAGTTCATGCCCAAGTTGGGACAATAACCTGGATCTCCCAGGTCCCCACTGTAACCACTATGCTGCACAGCTAGACATTGTACTTTCTTTGAGGTACAGAGTAACAGCTCTTCCATAATCCCCTTCCCATTCCTTCCTATAGAGCTAATACCTAAAGGAGATGGCATCCCACTGCTTCTCTCAATTTCACCAGATTTCTCTAATCCCCACTGTATTGTGGTTCTTCTTTAAAAATAGTCAACCATACTTTTTTATTGTCACATTGTTCTTTTCCAGTTGTCTTTGACTTCTGCAACTCCAGCTTTAACAGCTGGGCCTCTTTAACTAGCTATAATGTTTTGTCTTATTTCCATGACCAACTCCCTCCCTCCTGCATTGGGCAATCAGAAACTTTTTCATCTTCAACCCCTAGGGATTATTACACCTGAATTTGAATGCTTCTTGGCTCCTGTCAGCTTTTATTGAAGTCATTTATTGAAACTTTTTCACCAGGGGGCCAGTTGAAAGCTGCCAGTGCTGGGCATGGGCCGGAAAGATGGTGCTGGCGGTGCGCGCGGGCCGACGCAGGGGTGGCACATGTGGGCGCACGCACTGAGGTGGGGGGGGCACGTGCAGCAAGGGGAGGCAAAGTGCAGGCGGGGGTGGGCACGCACTGTGAGGCAGGTGCATGAGGCAGCAGGTTGCTCGCTTGGAGATTGTTTTCTCCGAGTGAACAAACCGCTGCCTCCCCACGCACAGGGCGAGGTGGGCAGCAGCAGGTTCATGCTTGGGTGCAGGTGGGTATGCAACAGGTCCAAATGGGCATGGTGGGTCAGATAAATGCACATGGTGGGCCGGATCCAGTCCCCAGGCCGTAGTTTGAGAACCCATGCAATAGAGGCTGAATAAAGTGATTTGCTCAAAGCTAAGTGTGATGCATAATATCATAGTACTGGTATGTAAACATTGCCTAATCACTAAATAAAAATGTCTTCTATTTAATTTTTAAAATATTTATTTCTGAATTTTGGGTAAGAAAAGTGGGGGGCATCCTATACATGGGGGTATCTTATAGACAGAAAAATAAGGTATATCTTCTCTTGTCATTTGTACCAACATAGACCACAGCCACTTTGTGAGTCCAGCACTATCGACAAAGCACATAGTATTCTCAAGCATCACCCTACAGGAATTTGACCATGGGGTCTGAATACATATCACAAACCCAGCTGTCTATGCCTAATTATCCAGTCTCCCAGTACTACAAGTCCCCTACCTGCTGGCTGTACATTCTTGATGCAAGAGGATATTTGCTCATCTTCTGAGGCATGAGCCCCTTCTAAGGGATAATTTCCCTTTCCTTGGAATGGCACCTTCCTTCTGAATCTCCCATTTCCCATGACAGCAGTGAAGCTATCACCCAGGAACTGGGGCACTGTTATGTGGACCCCAAAATTCTCATCAATCAAACTTTTTGCCTCTCTGAGCTTCTCCAGTTCAGCAATCTTGGCTCTGAGGGAATGAAATTGTCCCTAAGAACCAGGAGCTCATTACACAAAGCACATACCTATGACTTCTGTTGAGCTGGCAGATAGGCATACATGTGGCACACACCTGCTGTCTTTCTATCTTCACAACTAGATTGTTGTTATTTAATATTATTGGGTGTGTTGACCTGAAAAACTAAGTTGTTTACTAGAAGGTGTGTGTGTGTTGGGGGGGGGGGGGAGTTACTTATCATTATGAGTTATGAGCTTACTGTTGTTTGCTATAAGAAGGGAGGAAAGCATTCACTGCCCCCTCCTAAGCCTGTTGCCAAATTTGTGCAACTGCTTAGCACACTTGTGTGCTGACATTTTGTCACTGGAGCTGAGAGACATTTGCCTGGGGCTTCTCACACTTGAAGAACACTGAATGTGGGAACACTTCACTGCAAGTCTGCCTCCTTCTAGATAGCTCCAGGTGGGTTGGCCCAACTGCTGCTGCAGCCAATCTGATTAGAGTGCCTCTCATGTGCTTCATATTATGGGACACCTATGGTTCCTTCTCAGCTTCAGCATGGCGCCCTTCACTCTTTCCAGTCACTTTTACTGTAAAAAATCACCAGAGCTGGTAATAATGATATTCAAATCTTACCTCAGTCATGAAGTGAATAGGTAGCTTTAGACAAAGCATTTGTTTCCTCAGTCTTAGCCCTCATGCTGAATATGCAATATAGAGGTAACACTGGACTACCTTACAAGGATCTTGCAAGGAGTAGTGAGATAATTCATAAATGTTAATAGAAACATAGAAACATAGAAACATAGAAACAGAGCGAGTCAGAAGGGGCCTCCTGGGCCATCTAGTCTGACCTCCGGCACCAGCCGGCGGTCACCTAATATGTGTCAGGAGGGCCAGAGGCCCGATAGCTTTGGTCGTAATTAACCACACTTGCAAGAGCAATAAAACTAAATCTATTTATTGCTAGTTATCTACAAGATTTACGATTCTACTGAAGAGCTTCTTAATGATAGTCTTTGGTGAACAGATGTTCGCCTCTGAATGGTGATAGCCTCTCCCCTCTATGTCATATCCCCCCCCCCACCCATCATTCATTCCTCCCTCCTTTCGTGTTCTCTTTTGGTTTTCACTTGTTAAGCTTTTATAATTCTTCTGTTCTTTGCTGCCTTGACGTCCACATATCCCATGATACCTTCGGCCTCCGGTCCTGTCAGCTCTGCCTCGGAAAAGGAGGAATTGTCATGTTTCTTTTCTGTTCTGGTGTCCTCCTCCTTCTTGCTGTCTGGCTGACTTAAAGGGCCAGGCGTCTGTTCAGTGGGTTGTAGACTAGAGGAGCTCTCAGCAACAGGCTGGTTTGTGTTTACATCGAGCTGTGGTGAGGTCTCTTGAACTCCGGCTGTCAAGGTCAGGTCCTCCTCGTGAGTAGCAGCTCCTGTCGTGGCCTCATGCATGACGATATGAGCTGTATAAAATACCAAGAAAACCATCCTTGTACATAGTAGGGCATTTCTGGCCATAATAGTGAGACGTTTCTGAAGACAGTTCAAATGACTTGGTACATTAAGTCATTAATGTACCCTCTGATCAGCAGCTAGTTTAGAGACATAGAAAAAGAGTGAGTCAGAAGAGGCCTCCTGGGCCATCTAGTCTGACCCCTGGCTCCAGCTGGCTCTGCTAATGACATGCCTACCATGTGCAGGTCTGGCCTATCCTTGAACACCCTCACCAATGGGGCTTCAACCACCTCCCATGGAAGCCCATGCCATACCCTAGGGGTCCTAACCATCAGGAAGTACTTCCTGGCATCCACCCTAAATCTTGGTTCCCTGAGCTTTGCTCCATTGGAATGTGTCCTGCCCTCTACTGCAGGGGGAAAAGGTCATGGGCCACATTTGCATGGCACCCCCTCATGTACCTGTATGTCGCTAACAGATCCTCTCTGAGTCTCCTCCTCCCCAGCTCCCTCAGTCTCTCCTCATATGGCTTACCCTGCAAACAAGCCACCTTCCTAGAGGCCCTTCGCTGCACTGATTCCAACTGTGCAATACCCCTCTTGTAACGAGGGGCCCCGAACTGAACACAACACTCCAGCTGCAAGTGCACCAGAGTTGTATAGAGTGGCAGTAATACCTCTCTCAGTTTAGAAGCCACACTTGTGGCTATGCATCCAAGGGTGGCATTCACCCTCTCAGTTTAGTTTGTCTTAGGTTAGTTAAGAAAGTGCTTCTACCAAGTCTAACAACCCATACCACAGAGAGGTGGAACTGAGATACTGAAACTTAAGTTCAAGTCTGCAAAGTGAGGGATAAGGTTATCCACTCAACCATACAAAATGACAATGATGGTATTTAGCTCAAAGTCAGGTATCCTCAGCAAGAAAACCAGTCTTCAGAACACAGCAGCAAGGTCTGAAATCATAAAAGGCTGCCCCTTTGCAAGTGATGCAAACACCAAAGCACTCCTTTGGAGCCACAGTTTTTCTTCTAGCAACAGCTATGTTGATCATAAAAGGAAACTGAAATAATAGGTTTAAGTTCATGAGCACTAAGTAGGTGATGTTAAAAATTCATAGGTGAAATTCAATTTCTAGAAATTCATTTCTGCTTTTCTGAAGAGTCTCTTGTTGCAGGTGAAGGAGAAGAGTACAATAGTTGGCTTGAAACTCAACATTAAGAAAACTAAGATCATGGCATCTGGTCCTCTCACTTCCTGGCAAATAGATGGGGAAGAAATGGAGGTAGTGACAGATTTTATTTTCCTGGGCTCCAAGATCACCGCAGATGGGGACTGCAGCCAAGAAATTAAAAGGCGCTTGTTCCTTGGGAGGAAAGCTATGGCAAATCTAGACAGCATACTAAAAAGCAGAGACATCACCCTGCCAACAAAAGTGCATATAGTCGAGGCTATGGTTTTCACAGTTGCAATGTATGGCTGTGAAAGCTGGACCATAAGGAAGGCCGAGCGCAAAAGGATTGAGGCCTTTGAGTTGTGGTGCTGGAGGAGACTCCTGCGAGTCCCTTGGACCGCAAGGTGATCAAACCGGTCAGTCCTAGAGGAGATCAACCCTGCCTGCTCTTTAGAAGGCCAGATCCTGAAGATGAAACTCAAATACTTTGGCCACCTAATGAGAAGGAAGGACTCCCTGGAGAAGAGTCTAATGCTGGGAACAATAGATGGCAAAAGAAGAAGGGGACGGCAAAGGATGAGGTGGCTAGATGGAGTCACTGAAGCAGTCGGCGTGAGCTTGGGTGGACTCCAGGGAATGGTGGAGGACAGGAAGGCCTGGAGGAATGTTGTCCATGGGGTCGTGATGGGTCAGACATGACTTCCCGACTAACAACAACAAAGGGCACAGATGTATCATCATCATCATCATTTTATAACACCAAATAGTTGAGGCTCTCTTAGCAGTTTCATCAGGAAAACAATAGAGCATCCATATACATATTGAATATTTAATAACAGCATATAGTTCTTTGTTCTCTTTGTCTCTTTCTCTCTGTTTCCATTTCTAAAAGTAATTATTTGGTCATGACTCATTTCAGAAAAAAAAAGAAGCCCTGTTTATTATGAACATCTTGGTTGGCAGCTGCTAAAATTGTTTTGGCAAAGTATGAAAAATTGTTTGTTTGTTTGTTTGTCTGTGGCATTTCAATCCTGTCCTATACAAAGGTCCCAGGGTGGCAATACATTGTTGTGCTCCCAACAGTGTCAGAAAGTACATGGAAAACTATAGTATATTATTTCAAGGGAAAACAAAAAACACAAAATTACATTTATCCAAAAGGAAAGAAGACTTGGGATCAACCCCCCTTCAAGTTTAAGAGAACTGTTCAAGTCCCTACAAAGTTGTTCTTAACACCAAGTAGTATGGAAATGGTAAATTTGGGTGTCTACAGTTAACATATTGCACAGTCTGACAAATTGTGCTCCTTACATCTTACTGCACTGTGTTTGCCATGCGATGTAGCAGTTCTGATATAAAATAAAATAAGTTATCCTTTTTTCCTTCTTATCTTTCAGGGTTCTTATTTTTATTAGCAATGACAGCTTTCTGATACTCAGAAACTGCAGGAAAAATGAAGGACTGTAAATATAATAACAAAATTAAGTCAGGGAAGCATTTCCTGACATGAAGATAAATAGTGAGGAAAGTTGCACCTGCCACATATTGGTATGTTATACCTGGCTACCATAACTGTTAACTAATTCACCACTACAAACATGGTTGAGTGGAAATGGAAAATTGTTAAGACATAAGCTCTCAATGTTCTGGGTTAGACAGACAAATCTATCAGTTTTGCTTCTCCCACATTCATTTCCCCATCCACCCCAATAGGTTTGAGGATTTTGGCAAGTTCTTATTAAGTGCAATACAATAAAATAAAATACAGTAAAATAAAACCACTGTTTTCTACTTCCCTTCCAGATTATGCCTAAAAAGTTGAAATTTCTTTGAATATCCTCAGGTGGGGTGGAGGTGGGGGTAAGGGAATACTTCAGGTAATTACATTCAGTCACCTAAGCAAAATACAATCCCTTGGAAGTTATCTAGAAGTCCCATTTTAGCCTCAGGAGATCCGTCCATGAGCCATTCCAACACACACATCTCACTCATCTCTACAGCAGGCAGCCTCCCTCCCCTCTCATTCCTCGTTAATTGGTGTGAAATTGGAGCAAGTTCTCAGGTGATAATGTGTTTGCATTTGCTGCTTCACTGAGTTGCCCTGGACACTCTATCCCCCGGCTAGCTTCATTAAATCTTCAGTTTTTCCTTTTGCTCCTAGCTGTGAGCTTCAAGCCTTATTTCCTGTGTTCAAGACATGCAGCATGGCACATATGTCAGGAAGACAGCAGGACCACCACTCTGGCTGGCCTGCCTGCTACTAACCAACATTTCTGAAAGGGGAAAATAGATTTCATGTTGAATCAAGGCAGATCCCTGCTTGGGTACATTTATGCAAAGCTTCAGAAAAGTTGCACAGTTCTCATGCTTGTAAGGGCACATTTAATGCTCTTTAATTATCCTCTCATAATTAATTGTTCAGAGAATACTTTGAAGCTATTGAGTGCTATATATCTCTCTCTTTAGGTAAGTTCTCTTACCAATATTCAGCCATGGTTACAGTAGTAAACCATACAGAAAAGTAAAACCTTGCTGCTGGTCCCAGATATTCAAAATGATGAAGGTTTTGTCTGGCTCACAAAACATCATTAGGGTGGAAAATAATCACATTGATAAATCTTCAGTGCTTTTTTAATGCAATAATTTTTGGAGATAAAAATAAGTCAAGTCACAAAATTTATATTATATACAATTTATATATAAATATTCTTTCAAATAAACAAAGTCGAAGAAACTTCTTTACAGAATGTCTGGGATACAGCGAAAGCCTATGTCAGGGGATTGATAATAACCTATTCAGCAAGAATAAATAAAAAGAAAAGGCAAGAGCGAGCAACATTAATAGAAGAATTGAGGAAACAGGAACAAGAATTGCAGGCGGATCCAGCAAAGAGTAATCTTAGGGTTCAAATGAACACTTTGAAGCACAAATTAAATCTCTTGGATAATGAGCTAGCTCACCAAGCAAATGAAATTGACTAAACAGAACTTTTTTGAAAATGCTAATAAGCCGGGGAGATGGTTAGCATATAAAGTTTAAAAGGAAAGAGAGAAGAGAGTGATTTCAAAACTGAGAGATGAAGAAGGACCACTGCAGGTACAAAATACACAAATTAAGAAAATAGCTGAAGACTTTTTTGCAAGATTATACCGGAAGGAGGAGTTTTCGATTGGGAAGGTGAAAGAATATATACAAAAGGGAGATTTGCCAAAACTACCAGAAAAGTTTCAAAAAATACTGAACCAGGAAGTAACAGCTATGGAAATAACAGAGGCAATTACACGACAGAAGAATGTTAAAACCCCTGGTCCGGATGGTTTACCAGCGGAATTTTACAAATCATTTGAGGGAGCTTTCGCTATATTTTTTAAAGACATATGTAATGAAGCACTGTTAAATGCCAAAATACCAGACACTTGGATGGAGGCAAATATAACATTAATACCTAAAGAAGACATGGATTTAACTGAGATTCAAAACTATAGACCTATATCACTATTAAATGTGGATTATAAAATTTTTGCCTCAATATTGGCAGAAAGGTTGAAGAAGTTTTTAATAGACTTTATACATCCAGACCAAAATGGTTTCCTGCCTAAAAGACAAATGAAGAGTAATCTGAGGACTATCTTGGATATTTTAGAATACTATGAGATACATACAGAAAAACCAATGGCTTTATTGTTTTTGGATGCTCAGAAAGCTTTTGATAATGTCAATTGGCAATTCATGATGTATCAGATGGAGCAAATGGAGTTCGGGGAAAAATTTATGAATGCGATATCAAACATCTATCAAAAACAGTCGGCCAGGATCTTAATTAATGGAGAATGTACAAGGGCTATAGATATACAAAAGGGTACAAGGCAGGGATGCCCAATGTCACCCCTATTGTTTATTTTGACTTTAGAGGTTTTGAATAGAAACATTCGGGATGACGAAGACATCAAAGGCACTAAAATTAGGGATGGAAAATATAAATTGCAAGCATTTGCAAATGATTTGGTTTTCATAATAGAGGAACCATTTGTAACTATCCCTAAACTTTTACAAAGGATCGAAGAATATGGTGAGGTCATGGGGATGAAAATAAATAAAGACGAAGCTTTTAGTTAAAAATCTTACACAAAAGCAGAAAAAAGAACTCCAAGAGCAAGTGGACTTACAGATTGTTAAAAGGGCAAAATACCTGGGAATTTGTCTTACAGCTAAATGTACAACTTTGAAAGAAGATTTTTATTTATTTATTTGTTTGTTTTACAAATTTATATGCCGCCCCCTTGCAAACAAGCCTCGGGGCGGCTAACAAAATATAAAAAGATATAATTATGATAAATTACTGAAAGATATTAAAAGTGATCTGGAGAGATGGGCCAATTTACAATTGTCTTTGATGGGAAGAATAGCACTGGTTAAAATGAACATTTTACCAAAATTTTTGTTTTTATTCTAAATGATCCCCGTAAAAATTGATAAAAAGTGTTTTGAGGATTTAAACCTTCAAATTTCAAGATTTATTTGGAAAAAAAAGAAAGCAAGGATTAAACTAAAAATGCTTCAAGAAACCAAAAAGAATGGGGGTTTTGGTTTACCGGACTGGATGTTGTATTATCAACCGTCTATTTGTACTTGGCTAAAAGAATGGATAATCTTGCAAAATAAGAGAATTTTGTACCTTGAAGGTCATGATTTGCAAATGGGTTGGCATGCTTATATGTGGTATGAGAAGGTCAAGTCACAGGGGACGTTTCTACGTCACTTTATTAGAAGATCACTAATGTCAGTATGGGAAAAGCTAAAGCTAAAATTGTATAATAAGTTACCAAGATGGCTTTCATCTATGGAAGCCTTTGTGTATCCAAATGTATTGAATTTTGAAGGGATTATAAGATATGATGATATTTTGGATAAGGATGGAGGCCTAAAACTGGAGCAAGAAATACAAGAACAGGGATTTAGTATATCGTGGTGGTATAAGGTGCAAATGCAATCAAGATATGCCAAAGACTGCAAAATATGGGGGTTTTATAAAGATCTAACAGCCTTTGATCAAGTGATGTGAAAAGCAGATGAGAAAATGATTAAAAGAATCTATGAGTTTTTGCTTAACAGAAAAATGGAAGGGGAACAGGTCAAGGACACCATGATAACATGGGCACAAAACTTTGGATATAATATTGAATTAGAAAAGTGGCAAAAGCTGTGGGAGAGAAATATTAAGGTAACCTTAGCAACCTCGTATAAAGAAAATTTATATAAAATGTTTTATAGATGGTATTTGTCGCCGAATCGATTAGCTAAGATGTTTCCAAATATGTCTAACAGATGCTGGAAATGTAAACATGTTGTGGGTACATTTTATCATATGTGGTGGACCTGTGAATATGTGAAAAAGTATTGGATTAAAATACATAAATGGCTTGAGGAAATGCTTCAAAAATCTTTGGCCTTTAAACCTGAAGTTTTCTTGTTAGGCATTGTACCAGAAAATATTAGTAAACAAGAAATGTATTTGATACTACATTTAATCACAGCGGCGAGGATCGTGCTTGCTCAATACTGGAAGAGTGAGGAACTACTCACTGAGGAACTGATTTTGAAAAAGATTCTGGATTGTGCAGAAATGGATAGACTGACTATATCACTGAAGGAGAAGGAAGACACTGACTTTTACCAAACCTGGAACTTTTTTTATGACTGGCTAGAGAAACGGGACTTGGTGTAGATTTAAAGATGTCTTTAAACTTTTATAAATTGATTTGATAATGATCATAGAATGCTAAAAGATATGTTAAAGGGGGCTGACCCAGCTTGTCCGATGTATTTGATGATTGATGTTTTTAATTTGTAGTTTAAAATTTTAATAAAATCTTAAAAAAAAAAAAAAAAGATCGCTCTGGATCTTCATTCTGTCTTCTAGGGTGTTTGCTATTGCCATTTTATATTGTCTGTAAGCTTGATTATCTTTCCTTCTACTTCCTCATCCAAATAATTAATAAAGATGTTGAAGAGCACTCGGCCCAGAACTAAACCCTGTGACACCCTACTAGTTACCTCCATCCATCTTGAGAAGGTGCGATTGATGAGCACTCGTTGTGTCCGATTTAGTAGTCAATTTTGGATCCACCTAATGATTTTTCTGTCTAGTCCAATTTTTGCTTATTTGTTTATCAGAATTTCAATAATCAGAGGCCCCTCAGAGGCCCCTGGAGGACATAGGATTACCTTATGGGCACCATAAGGTAAAAATGCAGAAAGGTAATCAAAATCTCTATATTGTCTCTCAATATACTATCTAAATATTACTGATGAATTTCAAAGCTGTTGAGATATCAAATATATTGCTACACTAGAAATATCTATATCAGATGCTACAGACTAGCACCAGAAAACTGCGGAAACTAGTTTTGTGAAGATGAAGGCACAAGATGTGAAGGTATGTCATGCAGCAACCTTGCTGAAGCTAAGTAGAGCTGTGTCTTACCATGGGCATAATGGGAGTCCACTTGGGAACTCTCTCTGTAGGAATAGAGGAGCCTGTTGACATCAGTTTCAATTAGTTTCTCTTTTTCCCAGAATTTTAAAAAAAACATTTGTATAAAAAGTATATGAATTTTTCATTACATTCTGCACACTTGTTGGCAAGGAATTTCTCCTAAAATAATGCATTTTGGTACATTTTTTCACTGATATATATTTATATGAGCACAGTTCCCTGGAACACACACACATGCATGTACATAGCATCACAAAATTTGAAGAAGTGTGAATTTTGAAGGATAACTGTGCTTGGGGTTGAAAGTGAAAAATTAGATAGTGCACATTAAAAAGTGAATTAAACACAGTTCTACCCATCCCTGTATAGATGCCATCTTGAGCTCCATGATGGGTGAAAAGGAGGGAGTGCTCCAAGGTCACAGTACCCAGCTGTCCTAATTTTGCTAGGAGCCTCCTAAGGAGGCAGGGGGAAGAAGAGGGGAGACTGGCATTTCCCCTGCTGCCCCTCCACCCCCAGCTTTTCATTTCCCTTTCAAAGCCTTTAAACCCTGTCTTGCAGACATGTCAGAGGACTGGGAAAGCTTTGGAGAGTGTATATTCAGAGCTGCCCCTGTTCTGCCCATATCATGCCCTGCTCTGTCCATTCCCCTCCTCTCTAACATTGGCAGAAGGCAACATAGTGCCAGGGAGGGTGGAACCAAGATTACCTGTCCTCCTGCAAGCTCAGAGCTCTGTCTCCAAGCTCAGAGGAAAGAGTGGGTCTTTCCTCTGGTCCCTGGGATGCCCGCCCAAGAGTGCTTCAATAAGGAAACCTAAGGCCTCCACTGTTTGATTTGAGATGGATTTAAATTTGCGGTGTGCTGAATAAAACCCAAGAGTGCTGAATAAAATGTTGACATATTATATGACTAATTAGAATTAAAGACATAATCTTGATATATCTAAAAAAGATGTGCACTTTTTAAAGATCCTAATGGGAATAGTACAGTAAGCCTTTGCCTGCACTTAGATTGTTTTAAAAGCAAGCTAGCTTTTAAAAGTGCGCATATTATGTTGAAAAGATGAAATCACTGGTGAAGTTTGTGAAAGATAGGGCAATAAATCCAATATTTTATCAGTCATAGATAAGGTTGTATACACCTGAAGAATCAACATTTCTTCACCAAGATAGTCCAAATTCTGTGCTATGAAAAACTGAATTGCTTGTAACTTAAGGAATATTCATATATTTCCTGAGTTTGCATAATTTATATGCCTCTACATGAGAACAGCAAGATATTTCAGAATACTCCAGCTCCTGGGCATTCGCTTGAGTTTCCCCTGAATAATAGGATGCCCACATAAAAAGACGGCCTTTTGCTTCCTGTGGAACAATTCCAGAAGGACTTTGTTGCAAAGACCACTTCATGTCATCAGTGTTCTGACATGGCAATATTTGCACTGCACTTTATACTGTGGGGATGAATCACAGGTGGTTTCTCACAAGGGAGTGACTATCAGTTTCCTGCAAAGCATGAGTGAGAGAAGTGACCTAGACTGAACTGTTTAGCCAGGAAATGGACTTTTGCCAAGGCACCTTTCATGAAGACCTGACCAAATTAATTCCAGAAACACTGGCCTGGAGGATCCTCAGCTGGTTCCTCATCATTCACCAATTTAATTTTCAAAACTGCTGGGGAAGGATGCTTGGAGAGCAACCTGTGTTGGAACCTTTGTGAGATTCAGTGGTGGCCAAACTTTTAAAAATGCCTGCCCCTTCCCTCATCAGAGCCAGGAGCTCGGTGCATGCACGTGGATACTGTGTAAAACCTGGAGAGCATTGCTAGAATCTGGGATAATTTGATGGGTTGGAGCAGAGTGAAAGGAATTTTTTTGTTTGTTTTGTTGGGCTACCCTAGGTATGACAATGTCTTTCAGACCCATACACTGAGTAGCTGCTAGAATCAGTCAGGGGGCCATGGCTCAATGGTAGGGTACCTGCTTTGCATGCAGAAGGTCTAGAGTTCAATCCCAGCATTTCCAGGTGGGGCTCGGACATCTTATCTAAAACCCATGGTAGAAAGAAAGTTGTTGGCAAATTTATTGTTGCAATCTAAGAGTACCAAGCTAGTTGAAGGTGGTTCTGGAGGCCTGAAATGGACAGGGACATGTTTAGAACACAGCACGTGTTCATGCATTTTACCTAAATCAGTTGCATCTATTTTTTACTCCTGTAAAAACTTCCATGGTGGCTGCCCTATACCCATTCTTGTACTCAGCATTTTATAAATGCTTCCTCCTAATGCAATGACTTTCCATTTGCCATGTGGAACTGCGGTAATGTGTTGTGTGCTACTGTGATACAAAGCACCTCTTGCTTCCTATTGAATGTTGGGATTCAGTATCAGTTGAGGAGTCTTCAGAAAGTTTCTGCTCTTTTTAAAACTCTATTAAGAGTTTCAAAAATAAATTACATCACTTTTCTACATAGTCACCTTCCTTTGTGATGCATTTTTCCCAGTGTTGTACCAACTTTTTAATGCCATCAGCAAAAATATATAAAATATATTTATAAAAAATAAAAGTGCAGAAACTTTATGAAGACCCCTCCTAGCTTTTCAAAGGCATTCTGACACAACAGTGCTGAGTCTTGCTTTACATAACTCCTTAAAGCCATTAGAAAAAATGGAACATTAATAAATCCATCAATGCTGCAGACAAATGCTGATGCCTCAATGCAAATGACAGCTCAGAGCTAACTATCCCCATCCATTCACTTCACATTGTCACCAATTGTTATTGCCCCATTGGCAAGTTTATCCCTCCAAACTGACCATAGGGATAGTAGAGGAAGTTAAAAACCTCCCCTGTTTTAATATTGGCGTTTATATAACTCTAGGAAGAATCCTTGTCTAACCTTTAATTTGGTTGCAGTTATCATTGAATGCAGTCTGATAAATGTGCTTTAAAAATAATATATAATTTGAAAATTTAGGAGGTAGATGAATTCTTTATGTCTTTACATCCCAAAGACAACATGGAATTCAATCACCCTCTGTGATTCCAGGAAAAGGGCCTGACTACACTGCCAGAACTTGGCAGCACCTCCCTTACAGTTAGGGATCCAAAGATATTGGTGCTAACTCTGCAAATGTAGATTAATTATCATCCACAGCAGCAGAAAATGAGCGCTCTGCAGCAATCATTGTCAGTGGAGGGAAAATGTCGGCAGTATTGTACTCATAGTGTGGGTGACATTTGTGCTTGTCTTTGGCACCTGCAGCTCACAGATGTAACTTGTTCTGTGCTCAGTGCATCCCGTGCAGCATGCCGTATTAAATTACCAGCACAGAGCTCTCTTTTGATCCTGGCCTCCTGAATATTTCTTTGACTCAAGGTTCCCTCTGCATTAGGCAGTGCTGAATGGCTTCACTCTTAAATGGGGGTTTAAGACATGCATTAGAAACTGATTAGGCCTAATCAAGATCAGTGGCTGCTTTAGATCTATGGCACTCACTGACATCAAAGGAGAGACAGGAATATGCTGGGAGGGGAAACTAGGTGTTACCAAGAACAGGAAGGATTTAGACCATGCAAAGTCACATCCATCCTTTAATGACACAAGGTATTGTGTATCTAATCTCTCCCTGTTGGTCTTACTAGCTGCTGGGCTGAGGGGGTACTTTCCCACTGAAGGCAAACTGATGGGATAAAAACATGGGACACAATTTTCTGGAAAGTTCCCCTAAGCACAAGTGTTGAAATGCTCTGCAATGGACAAAAGAATTCCCAGATGGATCATGCCCCTTGTGTAATTAGCAAACAGTGGAAGAATACTCCAGCACATGGTTTTTGCTGCAACGAATTTTGCTGCATATGGATTCATTTTCCATAATTGTAGATATCACAATAACTGTTGACAGTCATGGCTGGGATATTCAGTTAAGGAGTCTCCTTACTGCTTTCTCTGAAGCTGTGTAGCTGCATCTACTGAAACAGATACTAGCATGCCTTGTATTCACTTATTCATATGTGATTCAGTGCTTTCCTCAAAAAAGGTGGATAGCTGCAGTCACGAGGCCCTTGTGAAATTGTTTACCAACTATTGAAGGGAATGATTGAAAGCCCAAGTAACCTCTGAACTTCATGGATGATAGGATATTTAATTTCAAGCCCTTCTGCTCAGTCCATCACACTATCCAAAACACTGTTCCTGTTCGGTCACAATATCTATAACCCCATGATAGATGCACAAAGGCAAATTGTTATCTTTGACTTGGAAGTATTTCCACACTGTGGTCCAGGTCACATGATCACAAGTCACAGTGACTTGTTTTGACCTGTAGTATGTGATGTATAATCACCACCCAACAACAGTTTATTGTGTCATTTGAACCCAGGCAGTAATCTGGGTTAAACAACCCTCAAATAACCCATTGGTGTTTTTTTGTGATCATGTGAACTGGCCCTATGTATTTAGCATGCCTTTTCACTCACTTTTTAGGGGACATCCACACAACACTATTGTCCTGTATTTTCACTCAAGTTCTTCTGACTTTTCTCAGGCTATAGAAAGCCCCATCCACCACGTTTTTTTTTTTTTTTTTAAAGAAAACAGTAAAGGGAGCACTTGCAATCTCCACAGGTATAGATGCCTGATTCTGCCTAATCTTGGAAATTAAGTAGGGTCAGGCTTGGTTGAAATCTGGATGGGTGACTCAGATGTTACGAACTGCCCAGACATCTTTGACTACAGATGGTAAAGAATGTAATCTCCTCCTCCTCTTCTGTGGTTCTTAAACAATGGGATTCTTATGTAGCCACATACCTGGAAATTGGACAACACACATTCATTTTAATAATTTTAGTTTGTGTCATTTAATGACCTTCTTTTTTATCTTTTGATTAGCACAACACACTTTTCCAGCTATATATTTTTAATGAAACAGAGATTTCACAACATAATACTATAATGTGTAAAATTAATTATTTTAAAACTTTTTGAACTTTTTCTTATGACCACTGTTTTGCCATCATTAACCCTGTTTCTAAGATAGTGGTGATAGGAATCCCCAGACATTTAAAAGATTAGCATTATTGTATTATAGTGTTATAGCACTATAACCCTGATACAAAAATTACCATTGCTGTATCTTTCTTTTACAAGCATGGACACACACACACAGACACACACACACAGAGAGAGAGAGAGAGAGAGAGAGTTCAAAAGCATTATAGCACTAATTGAAAGATCAGTTCAGGGTTTTGAAACAGGGTTATAAAATGGCACCCAGCACAAAGGTTAAACAAATGTATGCTGGTTTTGAATTGCCCCCCTTTTGCAGCTATGTCACACTACATACTAATTCAGAAGCCACTCAGTTTGACTCAGGAGATAAATGTGAAATTCTGTGCCACCTGTTGGCTATCACTGATATCAATGATTGGTTATTATAACCTTTTTACTGAATTGGATCAAATTTGCAGAATGGCTAGCTAATTATGAGAGGATAAAACCTGCCTTTTCAGACAAATAGGTACATATGGGACTAATATTCAATGGCAGAGAATGTCTTATGTTTGGCCTTTTCATATGCAGTCCCTGGCCGGTCAGTAGTTAGTATAATTGCTTTGATTAGATTATTTTCCTCCATGATACCTGAGCAAAGCCTACAGGCCTGGCTTTCAGAAGCAGAAATAGCCTGATTCCCTGTTTGCCAGGTGGACATGTTTCAGCTCAACAGTCCTACTCTTTGGGCAATTGTGAGCCCCGAAGTTGTGGTAGAACTGGGACCGAGCATCTCTGTGGTGATTCTCTTGGTAGCTATGTCTCTACCCTAAGTCCTCTTCTGCACTTCTTCCCTTTAAGGAGATTTAAATAACATCCCATATATTTTGGCTCCACTCTCCCAAGAAAATTATGGGTAGGGTCAGGCTGCATGGAACTCTACATTTCTTGTTCATTGAAATGTTAAGGTAGATGATAGATACCCTCTCTCTCTCTTTTTCCTTTTCTTTTTCCCAGACCATGACTTCAAAATTATTTCTTTATGAAGGAATTTTTTGTGTGTGTTGGAAACTCCATGAATACTAGCGTTTGGAATTGGCTCAACTCTCTCCAGTGACATAATTAGAAGGCTTTTGATATGCCAGATTGGCTGATCTCTATTACTTCCCTCTGGTGCTGGGGAGTGCCTGCAAAAGGATTAGCCTGAAGCTACTTCCTGACACTCTGCTAAATCTCTCCTCCTTTGTTCTGCATCCAAGCAGTGGAAGGGAGAAGAGACGAGAACAGCAAAAAACCAGTACTGAAGTAGGTCTGGATCCTGGAGCCTCCAACCTGCCTATGGTTTAATGAGGCAGGGTCCTCTGACTGTCCAGGCTCTTGCAAGGTGATTTCTGCCACAGAAGGGATATTACATAAGCGCCAGAGGGATGAGGTGGACTTGGACCAGGGAGGAACAGCTTCATTTCTGTGCCAGTCCATGTGTGACCTTGTGCAAGTCATTCTCTCTCAGCTGAACCTACCTCACAGGACTGCTGGAAAGATAAAATGGAGAGGGAGGGGAGACAGACCACACACAAAGTATTCTGCCTGAGCTTCTTGAAGGAATGATAAAATACAATTATAATGAATATATATTTTCAAATGCTGCTAGAAACTAGCTGTTGTCGATGATGTATGTGATCTAGTTAGAAAGCCCCTAGAACAAAAGACATGATTATAAGGAGACAGGAACATGATAGACTTTCTAAAATTGTGAAAAGTATGAAGCGAGGGAATTTTTTTCTCTTGCTTTCACTCATAATACTAGAGGTTACCCAGTGAAGCTGATCAGCAGCAATATCAGGACTGAAGAAAGAAAGTGGTTCTTCACTATAAAAACCAGCTAATAGTTTTCTGCTTCCATCAACCTACACCATCATACTGGCTGGGGATGATGGAGGCTATAGTCCTGCAGATCTAAGATTTAGGACTTTGCCTTAAAAGGTGACCTACAAACTTCTGAAATAATAAAACAATAAACTAAGAATAGACATTAGCTTTGATAACTTCCAGCATCTCCATGAAACAAGAAGGATAATTTGCTGATTATTCTAGGTGAAATCAAGACATCTCCCTGATTCTCATTAGGAAAGCTAAGATATTGTTATAGTGGCAAAATATGCACATTCTATTGGAGTGCAGGAGTGGGAAAAGTGTTAATGACAAAAGTACACAATGCTCAGTACTTGCACACAGGAATTTTGATCTTAATGCACCTCACCGTGGATTTTAAAAACTGATTGTTATTCTTGTTCATATTAAGATGACTTGTAGTGAAGTTGAGCCAACACTGTCAACTTGAAGACAGCCTGTCTACATCTTGTTTAACACTAAGCTTTCTGACTTCTTCTCTTAAATGTCAGTGAAAGTGTCAAACAGTCGAATGCACCATGTAGCATGATTCTCGCACAAACTTCATTCCCATAGAAACATAGAAACAGAGCGAGTCAGAAGGGGCCTCCTGGGCCATCTAGTCTGACCTCCGGCACCAGCCGGCTCCGCTCATGACATGCCCACCATGTGCATGTCCAGCCTATCTTTGAACACCCTCACCGATGGGGCCTCAACGACCTCCCGTGGAAGCCCATTCCACACCCTCGGGGTCCTAACTGTCAGGAAGTGCTTCCTGGCATCCAAATTGAACATTGGCTCCCTGAGCTTTGCTCCATTGGAGCGCGTCCTGCCTTCCTCTGCAGGGGAGAACAGGCCTCTCCCCATCTCCATGTGACACCCCCTCACATACCTGTATGTTGCCAACATATCCCCTCTGAGTCTCCTCTTCTCCAAGCTGAAGAGACCCAGTTCCCTCAGTCTTGCCTCATACCGCATCCCCTGCAAACCAGCCACCATCCTTGTGGCCCTACGCTGCACTGACTCCAACCTGGCTATATCCTTTCTGTAATGAGGGGCCCAAAACTGAACACAATACTCCAGTTGTGGGCGCACCAGAGTCATGTAGAGTGGTAGTAATACCTCTCTTGATCTAGAAGCCACACTTCTGGCTATGCAACCAAGGGTGGCATTCGCCCTCTTGACCACCGCATCACACTGCTGACTCATGTTTAGCCTGCGGTCAACCAGTACCCCGAGGTCCCTTTCACAAGTGCTGCTCTCCAGCCACTTGTCCCCTAACCTGTACTTATGACAGCTATTCCTATGCCCCAAGTGCAAGACCTTGCACTTCTCCACATTGAACGCCATCCTGTTGTCTCCTGCCCACTTCCATAGTCTGTCCAGATCCTTTTGGATCTGGTGTATCTGCTCCTCAGTTGTGGCCACTGCTCCAGTTTTAGTGTCGTCTGCAAATTTGATCAGCAGACTGTTCACCCCTTCTTCCATGTCGTTAATGAAAAGATTAAACAGGATCGGCCCCAGGACAGAGCCCTGGGGGACCCCACTTGTCACTGGCTGCCATCCTGATGATTCCCCGCTAATGGTTACCTTCTGCTTTTGGTCAGTCAACCATGCCCTAATCCACCAGACAGTGCTTTGGTCTATCCCAAAACTCCTCAGTTTCTCCACCAGGATATCATGGGGCACTTTGTCAAAGGCCTTGCTGAAATCCAGGTATACCACATCCACTGCATCCCCTCCATCTAGCCATCTTGAAACCTTGTCATAGAATTCCACAAGGTTTGTCTGGCAGGACCTGTTTCTGTGGAAGCCATGTTGTGTGGCTGTCAGCCTCCCTTCCCTATCTAGCATCACTAGATCTCTCTCTATTATGAGCCTTTCCATTGTTTTTCCTACAATGGATGTAAGGCTAATCGGTCTATAATTCCCCATGTCCTTCCTACTACCCTTTTTGAAAATTGGGACCACCGATGCCACCCTCCAGTCCTCTGGAACTTCACCCGTTCTCCACGAGGCCTCAAAAATGGAGGCCAGCGGGCGTGAGAGAACCCCTGCCAACTCTCTAAGTACTCTTGGGTGTAACCCGTCAGGGCCTGGCGCCTTTGTAATGTCCAATGCCCTGAGGAGCCCCTCGACTTCAAGGGGGGTGACTCTAATCTCTGCCCCTAAATCCCCAGCCTCATCCAATCTCCTATACGGATATCCCCCGTCCTGCTTTGGGGAGAACACAGAGGCAAAATAGTCATTTAGCATCTGTGCCTGTTCCCTCATGTCAGTCACTGGATCTCCTTCCTCCTTATTTAGTGGTCCCACCACTTCTCTCCCCTTCCTTTTCCTATTTACATGCTGGAAGAAGCCCTTTTTGTTGCTCTTGATATTCTTGGCAAGTCTCAGCTCATAATCAGCCTTAGCCTTGCGAAGAATCCTTCTGCAACGGGCCTCCTCCTCCCGGTATACCCTTTTGCCTATTTCCCCCAGTACCCATTTCCTATGGAGGCTCCTCTTTTGTCTAATCCCCCTAACTACCTCCTTTCGCATCCATGGTGGCACTCTCCTCCGCCTCCCCACCTTACTGACTAGAGGTATTGTCAGGGCTTGCGCCTGCAAAACCTCCCTTTTGAGTGCCATCCACCCCTCCTCAACTCGCTTACCTTCCAGTAACCTATCCCAGGAGACTTTCCCCAGCCTGGCCTTCAGTTGGCCAAACTTGGCCCTCTTGAAGTCCCAGCTTCTAGTGCTCGCCCTGCTGCACGGCCCCAGTCCTCTGATCTCAAAGCAAAGGATGGAGTGATCACTCGCATCCAGAGCTCCCCTAATCTGTACTTCATCTATCAGCTCCTCCCTATTGGTCAAAAAAATCCCATGTAATGGAATGGTATGTTTTAGCTAAGGTTCCACCATATCTGCAAATTTTTGAAAGCCCAATTAAGCTATAACAAGTTATTTAAAACAAGCCCACTGATTATAGACTTGAAACTAGATTTAAATTTAAATAAAGTTAAATGTCCCTATCAGGCTTCTACTGCAATCAAGAAAGATGCGAAACTCAGATTTTTGAAGGGCTGCTGCAGATCTCCTTAATATAACATGGTTAATATTTCCAGTGTTTTATTTTGATTACAACACTCTTTATTTAGGACTTATCCACATTAATTCAGTTTTCCCCCACTAAGGGAAATGACAGAATTCACTAGGGTGGCTGTATGTCCTGTTTTAAAGATGGCAAATCTCTATTTGAAGGTCCCTTCTTTCTGTAGGACTGTCCTACAATGTACATGTCCAGCCTAGAAGGGTAAAATTTTGTACATGTTTACAAAAAACAAAGTCCCACAAATCCCAGCATGCCCTAGCCCTAACCCAGTCATTGGAGCAAGCTGGGAATTGTAGATTTTTTTTTCCTATCTAAACACATGGAGGATTGATATACTAGACATTATTTATATTATATCATTTATATTATAAAAATACTATTTATATTAGTATTCTTCAAATTTCTTGACTGCAGTCTTAGTTTAAATTGATGACTGAGCCAAAGTATGCAAAATCTTTCATAATTTTAATTTCTTCATTATTGACCATAAAGTTGTATAATTCTTCTGTAGTCATGATTTTAGCTTTCTTATTGTTCAGCTGCACTCCTGTTTCTGCATTGCCTCCTGGGCCATCCAGTCTGACCTCCAGTTCCGGCCAACACTGCTCATGTAATCCTCAACATATGGTTGTCCAACCTTTCCTTGAACACCCTCACTGGTGGGGCCTCAACCACCTATGGTGGAAGCCCATTCCATATCCTAGGGGTCCTAACTATCAAGAAGTACTTCCTGATGTCCAACCTGAAACCTGGTTCCTTGAGCTTTGCCTCAATGAGCTGCATCCATTACTCCACTTTAGGGGAGAACAGGTCACAATCCTCTACCAAGTGGCACCCTTTCACATACTTCTATATCGCTATATGATCCCCTCTGCATCTCCTCTTCTCCAGGCTGAAAAGACCTCGCTCCCTCATTCTCATCTCATATGTCATTCCCCCTGCAATCCAGATACCATCCTACACTGAACTGATTCTAACCTAGCTATGTCTCTCTTATAATGTGGAACCAGAATTGCACACAGTACTCCAGTTTTGGGAGCACCAGAGTCTTTTAGAGTGGTACTAACACCTATCTCAAACAGGAAGCCATTCTTCTGGCTCTACACCCAAGCATTCACCTTCTTAACTGCTGCTGGCTCACATTAACCTGCTATCCACAAGTACCCCAAGATCCCTTTCACAAGCACCGCTCTCCAGTCACTTGGCCCCCATCCTGTACCTATGGCACCTATTCCTGAGTCCCAAGTGCAAGACCTTGCACTTATCCATATTGAATGCCATCCTGTTGTCCCCCACCCATTTCTGCAGTCTGTCCAGATCCTTTTGGATCTGGGCTACCTGCTCCCCAGTTGTTGCCACTGCCCCAACTTTGGTATCATCTGTGAATTTTGTCAGCTGACTGGTTAGTCCCTCTTCCAGGTCATTGACAAAGAGAGTAAACAGAATTGGTCCCAGAACTGAGGCCTGGGGGACTTCGCTCATCACTGACTGCTGTCCTGATGATTCCTCATTAATAGTCACCCTCTGCTTATGATTAGCCCTAATACTTAACCGTGCCTTAATCCATCAGACAGTACATTGATCATCAGTTTCACAACCAGATTATCATGCAGCATCTTGTCAAAGGCTCTGCTGAAATCCAGGTAAAACACATCTACCATGTCCCCTCCATCTAGCCACCTTGAAACCTTGTCATAGAATTCCACAGATTTCATCTAATAAGACCTATTTTTATGGAAGCCATGTTGCATGGCTGCCAACCCCCCTCCCTATCTAGGGATTCTAGAGCTTTCCATATTATGACCTTTTCCATCGTCTTTCCCAGAATGGACATTAGGCTAACTGGCCTGTAATTTCCCATTGTCTCCTCTGCTACCCTTTTTGAAGACTGAGACCACTGATGTTACCCTCCGATCCTCATGCAATTCTCCTGATTTCCACAAGGCCTCAAAATGATGGCCAATGCATGTGAGCATACCCCTGTCAATTCCCAAAGTACCCTTGGCTGTAAACCATCAGGGTCCAAGACCCTGAGGATCTCCTCAACTTCCAGGGGGTGACTCCAATAACTCCAACTCCAACAGGCCTCCCTTCTCCTCCCCAACCTGTTTTGGGGAGGATACAGTAGCAAAATAATCATTTAACAACTGTGCCTGTTCCCTCACATCAGTTACCAGATCCCTTCCCTTGCTTTTAAATCACTCCACTGCCTGTGTTCCCTTCCTCTTACTATTCACATAAAAATAGAATCCTTTTTTGTTGCTCTTGACATTCTCCCTTGCCTTTCAGTACCCTCTCCCAGGAGACTTCTCCCAGCCTTCAATTGACTAAGGTTGGCCCTAATGAAATCTCAACTCCTAGTACTTGATCTACAGCTCATCCCCAGTACCCAGATCTCAAAGCATAGGATGGAGTGGTCACTTGCATCCAGAGCTCCTCTAGTCTGCACATCATCCACCAGGTCTTCCCTGTTGGTCAGAACCAAGTCTAAGATGTTCCCCTCCTTGTTGCCTCCTGGACTCTCTGGGTGAAAAACCCCTCCTTCCATATCTTCTAGGAAGTGATGGAACCAAGCCTCCACTGCCAAGTGTGTTTCCCCACTAATATCAAGGAGGTTGAAATCTCCCATTATAACCATGTCCCTCCCCTGGGGATATCCTTCCAATCTGCTCTATCAGAGCATCATCCAGGCCCTCAAGTTGTCTCAGTGGATGATGACATACCCCCACTAACAGGTTCCTGCCATCTAGACTTGTCAATCTTACCCAGATCACCTCTATCTGGTCTCCTTCTACCCTGCCCCTATCTCATTGCACCCTATCCCTTCCTTAACATATAGCACTACACCCCCCTCCCTCTTTTCCTTCCTTTCCTTCCTAAACAGAGCATATCCCTCTATGTTGACATAGATAGATGTGAATCTATCCTGCTTATCATAGATAGAATCTGCTTATCATTCCACCATGTTTCTGTGATCCCCACCAGGTCACACCCACGTATTCCCAGGAGAGCCTCAAGTTCTTCCTGCTTGTTTCTCATGCTCCTAGCATCAGTGTACATGCATTTCCTGCAAACCCAACGGGCTTGCAGCTCCCCCAGCCTCCTTCCTCCTCTCATCCTCCTGGCACAGTAGGAACCCTCAATGGTCATGCCAGCCTATGCAGTTCCTACATCACCCTGCCCCTGAGACCCTGATCTTGTTCTGTCACCTGACTGATTTTGAGTGGTTTCTAGGGATCTTGCCCTCCCCCACCCCCGACCAGTTTAAAGCTCTCTGGATGAAGCTTGCTAGAGCATTCCCAAAGGTCCATTTTCCCATCCCAATGAGGTGCACCCCATACTTCACCAGAAGTCGCTTGGCAAGGAACCAATTGCTGTGGTCGAGGAATCCAAAGTGTTCCTTCCTACACCATGCCTTTAGCCATTCGTTTGGCTCTGTAACCCTCCTCTCCCTGGTCAACCAATGTCTGTGGCCTGGCAAGAGTGAGGAAAAGACCACTTGGACCTTCAGTTCCTTGAATCTCTTGCCCAAAGCCTTAAAGTCCTGAGAGATACCACCCAGCCCTGTCTGGCTGTGTTGTTTATCTCCACATGGATCAGCAGAAACAGCTAATGACACCACCCCACTGCCTCCAGGGAAAGAAGGCTCACCAGCCTGTCCATCACATTCCAGATGTGTGCACCCAGCAGATGGCAGACTTCCCTCACCTCAAGGTCCAGCTGGCACACTGCCACCTTGGTACCCCTTAGTAAAAACTCCTTGACAATAATAACCTGCCTTTCTCCTCACCCGGTGGAGATAGGGGGCCATGTCTCAGCAGTCACCTCTCTGGCAGTGGCCTCCAGGCCATGTCTGACACTGGACCAATCTTCTCAGCAGAGGGGGTGGTGTTGGTCGTGCTAACCTCTGCCAACTGCAGGTGGCATTCCTCTATGTCTCCCTAGCTGGTTCCCTGGTGGTCTCTCCAACTTCTTGCTGTCTGTAAGGGGGCTGTCTCCAGTTGGCCTGGAGACCTCCTAGGCAATGTACAGGAACTGTGTTCTCCCCCATCTCCTGCAGGAAGTGATGGAATCCTCTAGATCCTTCACCTTCTCCTTGAAGAGAGACATCAACTTGCACTTAGCACAAGTGTATCCTGACTCATTCTGGGTGAGGTATACAAATATGGCACAGGTGTCACAGGTAACTGCAACACCTGCCACTCCTGCCATGCCTTGCTTGAGGCTTGATACCCCGCTCCTTTAGGGAACACAAAGTGTCTGGGAAAGAGAGTGCCCAGGAAATGCAGAGAGTGCCCAGGAAATCTCATTGCCCTTAACGTGTTTATTTATTATTTATTTATTTATTTATTAAAACATTTATATGCCGCCCCATCGCAACAAAGCCTCGGGGCAGCTTACAACATATATAAAAATACAATAATACATTTAGAACCTATCTATCTATCCCTCCCCCCTCCCCCGGTGCATCTCGACAAACCTAAAATACAATCCAAATTAAATATACAAAATCATAAACAATAAACCATACCAAATAAATAAATAAACATAATTAAACTATAAGTAAATAATAACCATTAACTAACAATACATAAATACGTAACAATCGACTATAAACCAAATCATCAAATTAACAATTAAAATACAGTTTGAATAAAAAGGTCTTCACCTGGCGCTGAAAAACAAATAACGACGGCGCCAGGCGGACCTCTCTGGGGAGCGCATTCCATAATTGGGGCACCACCACAGAGAAAGCCCTCCTCCAGGTACTCACCCTCTTAATCTCCTTCACTGAGGGTTCCCGGAGGAGGGCCTCTGTTTCAGATCTCAGAGGGCGGGAGGGCATATAAAGGTGTAAGCGTTCCATTAGGTATCCAGGTCCCAAGCCGTTTAGGGCTTTATAAGTCAAAACCAACACCTTGAATTGGGCCCGGACTTCAATTGGGAGCCAGTGGAGCTGACGGAGAACTGGGGTTATATGAGAGTAATGCCCAGTCCCCGTCAGCAACCTGGCAGCTCTATTTTGCACCAACTGAAGTATCTGGACCGTCTTCAAGGGCAGCCCCATGTAGAAGGCATTGCAGAAATCTAGTCGGGAAGTCACCAACATGTGTGTCACTGTCGCCAGGCAGTCATAGTCCAGGAAGGGACGCAGCTGATGTACCAGCCGAAGCTGTAGGAAAGCACTCCTCGCTGCTGCCATCACCTGGGCCTGTAACGACAGTTCCGGATTGAGGAGTACCCCCAAGCTGCGGACCTTGTCCTTTAGAGGGAGTGCAACCCCATCCAGGACAAGGCCCAAGTTCCCCATTCCAAGGCCTGAACCGCCTACCAACAGGACCTCCGTCTTGTCTGGATTGAGCTTCAGTTTACACAACTGGCACACCAAATGGCCGTGCTGGGCCTAAAGTAGGCTTCATGGCCAGCCTGCACCTACCCCACCCCCTTTCATTTTGCCAGAAGTTGTGCCAGGCCTACGCTAACACAGTGCACCTCCCAGCTCCAATCTTTCCTTCCCCGGGTCCCTTGCTGCTCTTCCTCATTTCTTCAGCTCCTTCTCACTCTGCTCTGCTGTGACTACTGCTGCTGGGATCCCAAAGTTTTAAGTCATTGTCTCAACTCATTGTTGCTTCCTGACAGTATTATGCTATCATCTGTGTATCTTAAATTAGTGATGTGTCTTCTGCCATTTTTCATTCTTTCTTCCTCATATTTTAATCTAGCTTTCCTTCTAGAATGTTCTGCATACAGGCTGAAAGACAGGGAGATAAATACACCATTAATTGACTCCTTTGCCTATAGGAGTCTGTTTGTCCATATTCTGTCCTAACAGTAGCTTCTTGTCCACAATATAGATTACACATCTGACCAAGCAAGTGCTGAGGCACCTCCATTTCTTTCAAGATCATCCACCAAGATCAGTTTCTCATGACCAAATAGTCAAAGGCTTTGCTGTAGCCTATAAAGCATAGACTGATCTTCTGAAACACTTTGGTGTACTCCAGTGGCCATCCAATCACAGAAAGTCCTGGTGAGCAACCAAGCCCTGATAAGAGGGTCCCTCACCCATACTTTAAGTTGTTTAGGGGCATTTAAAGTGGAGGTATGGAGCAGGAGTCGGCCTCGGAGAATACACTGCCTTCTCTACCATGGAGCGGAACCTAGGGGGAGAAGGTGGACACAATCAAAGGCATAGTTGGCCTGTTCGCACTGCATTGCCCACCTGCCCTGGGAATTCACTCCTGCACGTCTTTTGTATTCTCCACAGGCCTGCATTTGTGTATGTATTTGACAGCTGTGCCATGATGCAAAGGGAAGGCACCTAACAGGCAAGGAATTTTGGTTGTCAGAGTGAGAGACAGCCTGATCTGGCTCACAGGGCATAACTTTCTTGCCCAAGCTTAAGTGAACAGGGCCTGTGCAAAAGCACGACTATAGTCTTGCTCAGCACCCATCCCTTTCAGTGAGGGCTGTGCAAAAGATGCTGCTGCTGAACACCCTGAGCATTCAACAAGCAAATAGTCCTGTATTGACACATCCTCAGTGCTTGCTGGTCCTGATCCATTGTATTCTACTTTTGAACCTAATCTCCCAAACAGAGGGGATACAAGAGAGGAATTCAGCATTTATCTTTTTTTCAAAGGGAGAGGAACCCATTCCATTTGCGAGGCTCATCTGTGGTGCATATCTTCTTGGTTTCTGTGATGTTTGATGCTTTCCTCCTCTGTGCTTAGCTGCCTTTTGTCAAGTGTATCAGCTGTAAATCACCCAGTTCCTGGCTGTGCTCCTGCCCATTATTTACTGTTCCTAGATAATCCATATCTGAATGCTATGCTTTGCTGAGCACCTTTAATTTTCCAGGCCAAAACAGTATAACAAAACTGTTCCTAATCTCCTAGCTTTTCCAAAATCCAGAACTCATATTAGCCACTCCATCCATTTCTTTTAAAAGGATACTGTATCTGAGGGGCTCTCTTTAGAATTCAGCAAGTCTTTATTTCTGGACTCACTTTCCATCAATTTCAAAGGGCTGCACCCATTTCCCTTCTTTGGATTAATACAGAAGATGAATTCTGCTAAAATGGCATCAGAGAATTCCAAAACTAGGAGAAAGTTAATCATAGTAAATAGCATGCCTGGGATGGCATGGGTGAATTTTGCAGATGTTTGAAACAGGCAGTTGCATTTGTCTCTGTCAAGTCTTTGTTAGCCCATCACCTACAGACACTAACTTTTCATATACCAACTGCAGCAACAACCTCCTTGTTACAGCAGGGGCTAATGTAAGATTAATAGACAGAGCCTAACAAAATCTAGAATTTAGCAGCTTCAGATTCCAAGATTGATTACCTTCCAAATAACAATTTTACTGGTTAAATAAATACTGGTTGGCAGCTGATGTAACACATCAGCTGAAAGAAATTGTCTCAGTGCCCTATATCTTTAATGACCCTCCATCTGGGTCATTAAAATATTTTTTTCTAGGGTGGCCAGATACAGAGACATTCAAGGCAAAACTGGGCTGCCCGTCTGAGTAGGATGTTGTAATGTGGTGTCCTGCAACAGCAGGGGGTTGGACCCAATGGCCTTCATGGCCTCTTCCAACTCTACTATTCTGTGATTCTGTGAAAAAGATACCCTCTGCACCTTTAATAGATATGTAGAAAAAGGAATTTCTGCCTCTTCTGACAAGCCACATTGATATTCTTCTTTCTACACAACTGTTAAAAGTGCAGGAGCCCTGCCACGTTAAACAGTCCTTTAAAGATGTTACCCACAGCCTCCACAAATGCACAAGGTGGAGATGCAGATTGCAATTCATCTGAAAATTATTCTGCACAAGGTCAGTTAAGATAACTTTGAGGTGTGCTCTGAAAATTCTCATCTAAACATCTCCCGCTTTACTTTCTAGCAAACCCCTCCAGAAAAAAAAGAGTAGCCAATAATAGGCAAGAGCCTAAATATGAATAAGATCTTAGATCTGAGATATCTTATGCCGCAACAAAATTGTTATGGCCCTTGAGGAACTTAATGCAGAGCTGTCCTGCTAACTCAGCTCTTGGGAAATGTTCCACAATCATCAAATAATTGAGAGTGTTTGTTAAGAAGCTTATGCAAAGGTGAATCTCACCACACCAAAGGAGAAGATGGTAATTGGATTTCAAAGCCATCACAGCCTTTAAACCATCTGGGTGCCTTTCACCCCAAATGAATAGCATGTAGTTTTGCAGCCTTCTAGTGTATTTCCATGCAGAAAAGCACCACTCATTGATCTCTTTCTTAAAATGAGGAGTTTGCTAGGTCAGAAACTGCTGAGTGTAAAAATAGGAAGCTGTGTGCATGCAACTGCCCAGGACCTTGCCTGAGCAGAAATTAAAAGTGCCTGGCTTTGGCTCAACTCCTGACTCAGTGCTAACTGCCGGTGGTGGCTTGGCTGTGATGCTCAGTAAGCAAGCTTCATCAAGCCACAGGGTTACACTCTTTGCTACACTTTCATTGAAACAAGTGACAACTATGCAAAAGTAGTACTCTGATCCTGAGCAGCTTCAACAGGCTAGCGAAGGTTTGTGTTTCATACACGCACAGCACTGGCCCTACTATTAGGCAAAGAGAGGTAGCCACCTCAGGCTGCAGATGCTGGAGAAGGGGAAGAGCCGCATCCAAGAGCAGCAAGATGGTGGTGAGCAGAGGTGTGTGCGCCACATGGTGTGCAGCCAAGTACCACCTAGGCCAGCCTGCTGCCCTTGTCCCATCACCAGTGTTGAAGTAAGATTGAATTGTTGGTGTGATGAGCTTCTGTACATGGAATGTGAAAGGGCTGCCAACCTGGCTCTTGGGCCACCTGTGTTCATAGATCACATCTGTTCTACCACGTCACAGAGACACACATTGTATGCTGCCTTCTCAAATCCGTGGCCTGAGGTTGCCGCTGGAAATGGAATGGGCTGAAGCCCATTGCTCAATTCAGCCAACATACACTGGTGGGTCACTCTGCTAGTTCGAATTTGCTCGTGCAAAAGGAAGTCACTGCCTCATTTCACCAATATCCACTTTCATGAAAAGTATTACTCAGGGCTGCTAAATAGCTTAAAAGGCAAATATCAAAAGATAAAAGTGGTATTTTCTTGTATTAATCTTGCAGATTTATATTAAGGGAGCTTAGAAGACCACACAGATCTCTACTCAGAGGCAAGGAAATGTCCCAAGCCCACCTCCAGCCCTGGATTCTTATTTTGTATTTTAATGCATGTGTGGTCTTGATCAGGTTTACATGCCAAGTGTTCATTTATAAGTCTAAGTAAATCTTCATTATCCCTTCCTAGAACATAACATGGGAAGCCCCATTTTTCCCCACTTAGGGCCAAACTACAGATGATGCTGAGTAGTGCAATTCTTTTTCCTGCTAAAGAAAAATATCAGTACCTGTAGGAGGATATAGAAGCCCTGATATTGCACAAGCACCTGATCAACAGTGCACAGCAGTTGCATGGTTGCCTCAAAAATGCTGCTTTTCAGCCAACATGTAAAGAAGTGCAACAGTATGATGCCACAGGCCAGATGCAGTTTCCTGAAACAAAGATAATAATTCTCAAAAGGCAGCTTTCAGCTCCCTCACTTAATTCCCACTGCTCTTCTAGAGCTCCTCCCAGTGAAGCCCTACCAAGGCTGGATTGCAAGTGCTTTTCCTCTAGATGACTGTAACTCAGACCATTTTGTCCTTCTCAGGATACTATCGACTATTCTGTGTGATCTTTAAAATACACTGTGGAAGTTACTTGAAGCAACAACTTTCTTCAAAGTTGTGATGGAGAAAGACATCAGAATGGCTAGAGAAAAGAGAGGTCTTCCCCCTTAAGAATACTCTCCAGGTTAAATAGTGTGAATGCAATAATTTCCAAGTGGAGTGACCACTTGCACATCACCATGAAAGTGGCAATATATCCCTAATAAAAAGTACAAAAGAGGGGATTGTTTCTATATGCCAATAGTGATGTATAGATGCAAATTTAGAAATAAATTAATTAGTCATCCTGTTGCCAAACTGCTCTCTGTAGATCAGTGGCTTAAAGAATCCTGAAAAAGAAGAACCCTTCTTAGGTTTTTTAATCTTTTTCTTTTTCTTAAGTTGGACTTGCACTGGACCTGGGTCCAAATCCAGTGCACCTTCAAACAGAGTAAAGGAAAGCACCTGGCTACCCAATGCCATCCACTAGAGTAGTATACCAGGGAACTGTGAGGGAGCTGCCAGTTTCCTTAAAAACTAGGGGCAGCCATCTGTGATCACCACCACCCATTTCCCCAGCCTCAGAAGAAGCTGCTTGCTTCACTGCCATCACAATTACTTCTCCTGATTTTCCTCATAAATATAGCAGGGAATGTAGTAAAGCATAGTGCCCATACAAAAACTGTGTATTTTTTTTGTGTAGGGCAAGGTTGTTTTTTTTTTAACTTTTTAGATTGATCTAAAAGCAGATCATTTCAGATTTAAGAGGGAAATGTTGAATCTTAATCTGTGGGGTTGGGAATGTCCCTAAACAATCTTACCATTGCTTTGTCTTCTTTCCCACTGAAACGGGTTCAAATGGTTTCTATTGTAAGCCTGACCTAGCTCTGGCCTTGGGGCTGTGCAGTTTTCTTCATCATGGAATGCAAATTTGTGGGTTGTTGTGGACTATGGCTGTCTCAGGAAAAAAAAACAGTTCAAAAGAAGATTAAGTTTCAAGGAAGCTATTAAGTCAAATGTGTGTAAAGCAAATGTTTCCTTCTCCTTTTCCAGCTGCTAAGGACACAAGAACAGGGCTAGGAAACTAAGTGGCAACTTCACCAAAGTCAATAGGGAGGCAGCCCAGGAAGAAGGTCTGTCAATTAAGTCAAGTGCAATTTAGGAATTGTTATGCATTGCTTGTAGTCCCACAAACTATACTTTGCTATTAAATACCTTCTTGGATCTGCCACAGATTAAAATGGGGTAATAATTGCTAAAATTTGGCTCTGTTTGAAATATCATCATCTTTTTCATCTTTTTCTGAAAAGAAGCATTGCAAACTTGTTCCAGTTCTAATGGAAAATGAAACCAAAATGTCTTGGTTGTCTGTTCACCTAGACAGTGTGATGCAGGACAAACTGATCTCATCTTTATGAGTTATGGATAGGGCAGCAAGCTTTAATGGTCAGAAAAAATCAGTCAAATCTTAAGTTAATGACTATAATCAATGGGAATACAAGTTGAGGACGCCTATGTTTACTCTTACAGAAGCAAATTTCTAGAAAGGCTTTCCTCATGAAAGTCAATTTTTGCTTATTGAACTGTCAAATATATGAGATAAAAACACATGAGTACTGCAATCTGTTTATTTTAAAAACAATAATAGAAAATGAAAATTAAGGCAAGTGCAAATTATTTAGAGAAACTCAAGTAAATTTCAATCTCTTTCAATGTTATTGGTTAATAAACTAACAATACCTTAATTGGTTGACTTATTTTTATCCTTACTCCTTGACATATGAATGAAAGATGGCTGCTTTATTTTGTAAAGGGGCAGTGGAGCCTTCCCCATTGGCTTACAACACAGTCCTGTGCATGTCTACTCAGAAGAAATCCCCATTGCATTAAATGGAGCTTGCTTCTTGGTGTGTACTGATTGCCACCTTGATGTGTTAGTTTATTCCAGACCTTCAGAACTTCAGACCCACCCAACCAAATGCATCCCATAAATAATTTGTGGTGGTTCATCAGAAGTTTGATAAGCCTCCTGTTTCTGGTGTCTTCCTGGAACTAGAAAAACAAGAGGAGGGTGGAGGTATCAACCCCAAGCCCAAATGCAGGCTGACGAACTTAATTTGGCTTGCAGGAGCAGGCTGAGAGAGTTGCCCAGTAGCAGTGGTCAAAATAGATGTGCTGCTTCACAAAGCTTGATTGCTCCTTGTGCCTGTGAGAGTAGCTAAGCAATCCAAGAATGCTCCATCCCTAGGTTGTTTACTGTAACATATATGAGTCCAGAATTCTGCCTTTGCTTAGAAACACAGAAACACAGTGAGTCACAAGGGACCTCATGGGCCATCTAATCTAACCGCTGGCTCCAGCCAGCTCTGCTCATAAAATACCTACCATGTGCATGCCCAGCCTATCCTTGAACACCTTCACTGATGGGACATCAACCACGTCCTGGGGAAGCCCATTTCATATCCTCGGGGTCCTAACTGTCAGGAGGTTCTTCCTGGCATCCAAACTGAACCTTGGTTCCCTGAGCTTTGCTCCATTGGAACAAGTCCTGCCCTCCTCCACAGGGGAAAGCAGATCTTGACCTACCTTGATCTGACACCCCCTCATGTACAGAAAATAAATAAAACAAAATGAGGGATGCAGACAAGGGACAACACCACTAAGGGACACAGACAAGGTCTGTTGGCATTGCCAATGACTGAGTGTGGCTTTATAAGCCTCAGAGGCAGCTGGCTCCACCCCCTTTCCTCCTGGGCCTTTTTGGCCTCTCTAGCCCCACCTCCCTTTCTCTCCTCCTGCCCCCCACCTCCCCGACCCTCTGCCCAAGCTCCTTCCTTACCTTCACCAGTTCCCTGGCCATTCTCTCCACACTCTCTCAGCCTCAGCTGCTCTGTCAAGATCAGAAACAAACCAGAATTGAGGGTTTGCCAGACAACCATCCTCTTCTGGAATCCTCTGTTTGTCTTTGGCTTAAAGACAAAGAACCATAAGAGGGGATTTCATTGCCCAGCTTCAGTGTAGGAGTTGGCTACAACAGGGAAGGCATCAACCTAGAAGTTACTCATCAACAGTTAGCACTAAAGAATAGACTGACAAGGCACATAGGATCTAATTAGGTGATAGTAACTATTTCTAAATCCAAAGTATCAGTATAGAGTACCATATTTGTTTGTTTGTTTGTTTATTTATTAAATTTATAGACTGTGTCTATAGCCCCGTTAGGGCACTCAGTAGCGTACATTTCCATTAAAATAAATAGCACCATAAAGTACTACATAGTATAAAGTCTTGCAGTATCCCAAGGAATAAATACCAATAAATGGCTAGAGCACCACCATCCCCCAGCACCACCACCACTGGTCACAGTCAGCCAGGTAGGAGCAGAAACAGCAGGGCCTCCAATTCCCATCATGGCCAACTGCTTCAGAAGGACACCATGGTCAATGGTGTTGAAAGCTGCTGAGGGATCCAGAAGGATCAACAGAGTCACACTTCCCCATCTCTCTCCCAGCAAAGCCAGAGGGCAACCAATGCAGTCTTTGTCCTGAACCAAGGCCTGAAACCTGACTGAAATGGATCTACATTATCTGTTTCATCCAGAAGTGCCTGAAGCCGCTTGGCCACTACCTGCTCAAATACCTTGCCCAGAAAGGGGATGCTTGCCACTGGTCTACAGTTGATGACATCCTCTGGGTCCAGTTCTGGGTTTTTTTAGGATAGGTTTTATCACAACTTGCTTTAGGGGAGCTGGAACTGCCCCCTTTCTTAAAGAGGTGTAAACAGCCTCTTAGACCCAGGGGCAGACCCCCTCCCTTGATCTATTAATAAGCCACTATGGGCAAGGGTTCCTTCATGGATCAGTGCCTTGTCATGGCGAAGGGGCTTGCGTAGCTCAATGAAGCTATGAGCTATGCTGTGCAGGGTCACCCAAGATGGACAGGTCATAGCAGAGAGCTCTGACAAAACGTGATCCACTGGAGAAGGAAATGGCAACCCACTCCAGTATCTTTGCCATGAAAAACCCATGGACATGAAAACCAAAAGGCAAAAAGATATGACACCGGAAGATGAGCCCCTCAGGTCAGAAGGTGTCCAATATGCTACTGGGGAAGAGCAGAGGGCTAGTACTAGTAACACCACAAAGAATGAAGGGACTGGGTCAAAGCCGAAAGGACACTCAGTTGCCGATGTATCTGGTGGTGAAAGGAGAGTCCGATGCTGCAGAGATCTATACTCCATAGAACCTGGAATGTAAGAGTGCTGAAGAGGGTGAAGTTGACCAGTTCTATGAAGGCCTACAACACCTGCTAGAATTAACACCCAAAAATGATGTCCTTATCATCATGGGGGATTGGAATGCTAAAGTAGGAAGACAAAAGATAACCAGAATAACAGGCAAGTTTGGCCTTGGAGTACAAAATGAAGCAGGGCACAAGCTGGTAGAATTTTGTCAAGAGAATACGATGGTCATAGCAAACACTCTTTTACAACAACCCAAGAGACAACTCTACACATGGACATCACCAGACGGTCAACACAGAAATCAGATTGACTATGTGCTCTGCAGCCAAAGATGGAGAAGCTCTATACAGTCAGTAAAAACCAGTCCAGGAGCTGACTGTGGCTCAGATCATGAGCTTCTGGTGGCAAAATTTAGGCTTAACTTGAAGAAAGTAGGGAAAAGCACTAGGCCACTCAGGTATGACCTAAATCATATCCCTGATGAATATACAGTAGAGGTGACAAATAGATTTAAGGAATTAGATCTGATAGACAGAGTGCCTGAAGAACTATGGACGGAGGTTCGCAACATTGTACAAGAGGCAGCAACTAAAACCATCCCAAAGAAAAAGAAATGCAAGAAAGCAAAATGGCTTTCTGAGGAAGCTTTACAAATAGCTGAGGAAAGAAGGGAAGCAAAAGGCAAGGGAGAAAGAGAAAGATACAAACAATTGAATGCAGAATTCCAGAGAACAGCTAGAAGAGATAAGAATGCCTTCCCAATTGAACAGTGCAAAGAAATAGAAGAAAACAATAGAATAGGGAGGATCAGAGAGCTCTTCAAGAAAATTGGAGATATGGAGGGAACATTTCATACAAAGACGGGCATAATAAAGGACCAAAATAGCAGGGACCTAACAGAGGCAGCAAAGATTAAGAAGAGGTGGCAAAATTACACAGAAGAACTATGCAAGAAAGAGCTTAACATCCCTGATAACCACGATGGGGTGGTCTCTGACCTCGAGCCAGACATCCTGGAATGTGAAGTCAAATGGGCCTTAGGAAGTTTGAGCAACAACAAAGCTAGTGGAGGAGACAGTATTCCAGCTGAGCTATTCAAAATCCTGAAAGACGATGCAGTTAAAGTGCTACACTGAATATGCCAGCAAATTTGGAAAACTCAGCAGTGGCCACAGGATTGGAAAAGGTCAGTTTCCATTCCAATCCCAAAGAAGGGAAATGCCAAAGAATGTTCAAACTACAGCACCATTGCACTCATTTCCCATGCTAGCAAGTGATGCTCAAAATCCTACAAGCTAGGCTCCAGCAGTATGTGGACCGAGAACTATCAGAAGTACAGGCAGGATTTCGAAGAGGGAGAGGAACTAGAGATCAAATTGCCAACATTCGCTGGGTCATGGAGAAAGCTAGGGAGTTCCAGAAAAACATCTACTTCTGCTTCATTGACTAGGCTAAAGCCTTTGATTGTGTGGATCACAACAAATTGTGGCAAGTTCTTAAAGAGATGGGAGTTCCAGGCCATCTTATTTGTCTCTTGAGAAACCTATATGCAGGTCAAGAAGCAACAGTGAGAACTGGACTCGCAACCACTGATTGGTTCAAAATTGAGAAAGGAGTTCGGCAAGGCTGTATACTGTCGCCCTGCCTATTTAACTTATATGCAGAGCACATCATGAGAAAGGCAGGGCTAGATGAATCACCAGTTGGAATCAAGATTGCTGGGAGAAATATCAACAACCTCAGATATGCAGATGATACCACTCTCATGGCAGAAAGTGAAGAGGAACTAAAGAGCCTCTTGATGCCGGTGAAGGAGGAGAGTGCAAAAGTTGGCTTGAAACTCAATATTAAGAAAACTAAGATCATGGCATCCGGTCCTCTCACTTCCTGGCAAATAGATGGGGAAGAAATGGAGGTAGTGACATATT
This sequence comes from Varanus salvator macromaculatus, assembly GCA_023646645.1. NCBI lineage: Eukaryota > Metazoa > Chordata > Lepidosauria > Squamata > Varanidae > Varanus > Varanus salvator. Next base: position 3,052,136 of record JAIXND010000774.1, on the reverse strand, counting down.
TTATTTTCCTGGGCTGCAAGATCACCGCAGATGGGGACTGCAGCCAAGAAATTAAAAGACGCTTGCTCCTGGGGAGGAAAGCTATGGCAAATCTAGACAGCATACTAAAAAGCAGAGACATCACCCTGCCAACAAAAGTGCGTATAGTCAAGGCTATGGTTTTCCCAGTTGCAATGTATGGCTGTGAAAGCTGGACCATAAGGAAGGCCAAGCACAAAAGGATTGAGACCTTTGAATTGTGGTGGTGAAGAAGACTCCTGCGAGTCCCTTGGACTGCAAGGCGATCAAACGGGTCAGTCCTAGAGGAGATCAACCCTGACTGCTCTTTAGAAGGCCAGATCCTGAAGATGAAACTCAAATACTTTGGCCACCTAATGAGAAGGAACGACTCCCTGGAGAAGACCCTGATGCTGGGAACAATAGATGGCAAAAGAAGAAGGGGACGGCAGAGAATGAGGTGGCTGGATGGTGTCACTGAGGCAGTTGGTGTGAGCTTGAGTGGACTCCGGGGGATGGTGGAGGACAGGAAGGCCTGGAGGAATGTTGTCCATGAGGTTGGGATGGGTGGGACACGACTTCGCGACTAATAACAACAACAACAACAACAATGGGCAAGGGTCAGGTAAACGGGGTAGGATGAACAGAGTCAAGCACCCTGTCTGCATCATTGGACTGAGTTCTCATGCATTAGAACTGGATCAGACAGTGTTCTGGATGTATCCCTTAATGCAGTGGTTTTCAGTGCTACAGTAGTTCTCAGGAGATTTCCTGCCTGTCTGTGAAAAACCCCTGATGAAGGAGCCCTTGGGGGTCACAAAACCCTGTGGAACCAAGTATCATGGAGGAGCCGCAGAGGGGTGGCGGGGGCTTACAGCAAGAGCATGCTGCCCCACAGCCAACCTTGCAGCCGTGCCAATGCTGTCGCCCCTGGCAGAGTCCTGAGCAAGCAGGCCCCCTGCATCAGATGTCCAAGGTTCCAACCCCAGCCCAGGTGCAGCACAGCTGCTCCCTCACTCTCTCACCATCTCCTCCCCCAACCCCAGTCCCGTAGCAGCACCAGCCCTACTGCCACCAGAGCCAGGCTGAGCAGTGGGCCTGTGCAGAGGAGGGCAATGGGACAGCTCCATGCCATGGTAGTCTCTCAAGCAGCAGCAACAGGATGCAGCAGCAGCAGCAGCTGGAGCAGGCAGGCGCTTTGCAGCATTTCTTGTCTGATGATGCATTTCTTCTGTTTTAGCAATATGGCTGCCCTCTCACTAGCAGACCTCACCTGCTGGCTGGTCCTTGTTATACTGGAGTTGCCAGAAATTGAACTAGGCTGACATTTTGACAGTTGTAACAAGTGACAATAGCAAATGGAGGTTACCAAACTGAAATGCCAATAGAATATGAAGTTGAGATAACATTTGAGTGGGGGATTATTTAATAAAATATCTGCTCTGAAATCTTTCATAATTATAGTAAAGCAAGAATGTTTATTTATTTATTTATTGCATTTCTATACCACCCTATAGACACAGAGATCTAAGGGCAGTGTACAATTTAAAACATATATATAACAGTAACAATAAAGTACACCAATAAAACAAGGTAATAAAACCACACGATGCACTAAAACCCTAAAACCCAACAATAAATAACTGCAACAGTCTGTAAGTTAACTCCAGGCACAATAGTAATGATAAAACAAAACTAAAATTATTTATGATAAAACTATGAAAAGATCTAATTTTAAAAATGTTTGGTGACTAAAAAGGGTTTTTTTCCTGGGGCCTAAAATAAAACAGAGATGGTGCCAGGTGTAGTTCTCTGGGGAGCATGGTCCACAGTTGGGGTGCAACTACCAAGAAGGCACCTATCCTATTTGCCACTCCCCTTACTTCCTTTGGGAGTAGCTCTCTGAGAAGATGCTCTCCAACAGATCTTAGTGATTGGGTAGAAATATATGGGAACAGGTGTTCCTTCAGATATGCTGGTCCCACGTCATTTAGGACTTTGTATGTCAAGACAAGCACTTTGAATTAAGCCTGGTTCTCAACTGGCAGTCAGTGCAACTGATAAAGGAGTGGTGTCATATGAGCACATGGAATAGTCCTTATTAGCAATTGTGTCTTCCTATTCTGAACTAGTTGAAGCTTCCAAGCTGTCTTCAAAGGCAGCCCCACATAGAGCATGTTACAATGGTCCAAGCAAGAGTTACCAAAGTGTGGATATGGATGTGGTCTTCCTGTCCAGGTAAGACTGCAATTGGTGAATCAGCCAGAACTGATGAAAAATGCCCCTAGCCACTGAGACCACCTGAGACTCAAATGATAGTTTGGGATCTAGGAGCACCCCCAAAGTGTGAACGTTGTCCTTTATCAGGTTCATTTAAAAAAATAATGTGAGAATTATAAAAATCCACCCTGACAAGAGGGCATTGACCATTTAAGACAAGGAACCCCACATCTAGGCAGTGAGATAAATGTGTAGCTATGATGTGGCCTACGATGCTTCCAATATGCAGGGGAAAGACCCGATGACCCAGATGCTTAAAAAGTAAGCTGACTTCTACCAAGCTCTTCCCTTCTTTCCATGAGATATAGTTAGTGATACATTAAAAGGAAAATAGCAAATATTTTGTTTTAATAACCACTGAGCTAAGATTCTGTCAACTAGTGAGGCTAGGCTTTACAACCATGAGATTTTCCTTCTAGGTAAGAATCATCATCATCATCATCATTGTGTGGTTATAATGGAATATTCCTCCCCACAGAACAATGCTAGAAGGACTATTGCTGACTTGGGAAACTATGCTGGACCAATAAGGAGAAGAAATACCTTTGCTCTTCCTTCATCTCTGGTGGAATTTTGTTACACCTATTGTTTTACAAGACATGGGAACCTGTCATCCCTCCCTTTGTTTAAAATGGACAGGTTCAGATATAGATTCTGAGCTGCAGAAATGCTTCCTCTTCAGTGGCTTTCATATTCATTTCATTGGGAGGGACTGCTTTGGATTTTGTTCCATTTTGCATGCAGAATTGGAACACTCATTTCTATATAATATTCTTTATAATGGGTATTACTGAATTTATATTTCAATGAGAAATATAATGAGAAAACCTTTCAATCAAGTCAGAGCTCTTATAAGCAATATGACAGTTTTAGTATGGAAGTTCCAAGGACTTACTTCAGGGTAGAGCTGGTTTCTCATCTATTTTATCTGTACATGTCTAAAATTTTTGCATTTTAATTTGATATCCCACTTGTGTCTCTGTATTTTAGTTTTTGCTTTAAAATACTGTCTGAAGCTGATATGAGCTAAATGGCATATGACACAGATGGTTGTCAGTAAAGAATTTGACACCATTTGGAACAGAAGTCTACTGACACAAAAGCACTGGGAATGTTTGCATGCATGATCCCTGTTTCTCACAAGACAGTTCTCCTGGGAAACACTCTAAGGAAAATGTGGCTAGTTTCTCGTATTTGTTTTCCTGGACAGGAGTTTTTAAAGCAAGAGGAAACAGCAGAATGAACTTGATGGTGATTTTGCAACTGTCAATTTATGTTACAGTTCTGTAAAATCTGTTTACATGAAATCTTATTCCTGAGAAAACCTTGTGTAGTTCAGAGAAGATAAAATGGTGAAAAATTAATCTCAACAATTTAGTCATTTCTTAACACTGTAATCCCAAAATAAACATCTCTCCCCTATAATCCAGTTCATATAACACTTCCTTTGTTAAAACTCTCAGAGGTAAAGTCAGCACTGAAAAGGTAAGGCCATTCATTGCACTCAGATTCTTCCAGATTTTTCCTCTAATTTGGAGGGTTACTTGATATGTTTCCCTGCTCTGCTGGAGAAAGAGGTTGCTTGCATCCTAAGCCTTTCTCTGGAATTCCTATCCCTTTGGTCTCTTTTTTTGGGAATTCATCAAAGTGCTATGTTTCTTGTTGTTCTCCTATGATTTGGCGAGATTTGTTTGAGCAAAGATTTTAGCACCAGCCTATCTAAGGTAGGCAGGCAAAGTGAGACTGACACTTTAAAATTAAAAGTTTCCAGTTTGCAGGTCCTGAATGATTTGTTGTTTCCTGTTGTTCAACGCTGAGAGAAAAGGATAAGGATGATGAGAACATTACATTTATATCCTACCCTTTTCCCTCTTGTGAGGCACTCAAGACAATCCACTTCATTTTATCCTCACAAGACCAACCCTGTGAATAAAGTTAGGTAGAGAATCTGTGATTGGCCCAAATACACCAAGTGTTCTTCGTCATGGTCTCCATGCATCACACATATATGGGTGCCGCGCCTGCACAGTGCCTGTTGCCGGGTAGATTTAAGAGCTTTAACGGTTTTGGCAGGAGCTCCAAGCCCCTCCATAGTATAAATGGGTGGAGTGCCCACCCCTTCACCAGTCTGCTTGCAACTGCCATTCGCTGTGCCTTGGGTCTTTTTGCTTGTTTCCTCATCTTTTTGCAGTACTTACTTCACTCTTTGAATATCTCTAAACTTCTAACTTCATCTTATCCCTTCTTGATCTAAAACCCTTTATCCAGTTGTTTGCTACCCTTACCAAACCCCTGCTTAATATCTTTCCCCTTCCATCCCAACCCCCTTTCCAAATAAAAAGATAAAAAATAAATTTAAAAAACCCTTCTATTATCTTACCCTTGAGCTATACTTCTCTCTTTACTGCTATTCTTTCCTCCTCCTTCTCTCGATGGCACAGTGGGTGGCCTTCCACAAGTATGCTCAGTGTGAAGCTAAAATGACTGGCACACTAAGCCTTGGTCACTACGAAGCAGGTCTCAAGTGATACCTGCTCCTCTGTGGCACCAGGGTCTTCCAAAAGCGCCCCCTCTTGCTCATCCGAAGGGGACTCGGCTGGTCCCAATGAAAAGCACTCCTCTCCTTCTTCTCCAAGGAAACATAAGGAGAAGAGTAAGCATGTCAGGTCTGAGGAGGCTTTGAAACCTAAACGTCCAAAAAAGGACAGACCCGATAAACCGAGCATCAGCACAAAAAACATGCTGAAGTGCCTTGCTCTGACCTGAGTGATATGCCTGCCTCAGTACCGACTGAGACTCCCAGCTGCCAGTCGGATATGCAGGTGACACCTCCAGTGTCACCCCCACAGATCACCATCTCTCCGCACTCCAGTCCCGAACGCTCAGATTCATAGGTTCGAGCATCCATCTTGGATGGAGAAATCCATGAATCTCTGCCTCAATCAGGACTTGACTACCCACCTGCCAGGTCGCTGACACCTACACCTGCCAGGCATTCATCTCCAGAAGGGTTTCTGAGGGCTCCTCATTGCTTGTGCTTCCTCTTACCTCCACAACCTCCTGCACTGCAACCATTGTGATACTGGATGCCTTTGCCCTATGGGGACTTCAATCATAGAATCATAGAAACATAGAAAAAGAGCAAGTCAGAAGGGGTCTCCCGGGCCATCTAGTCTGACCTCCGGCACCAGCCGGCTCCGCTCATGACATGCCCACCATGTGCATGTCCAGCCTGTCTTTGAACACCCTCACCGATGGGGCCTCAACGACCTCCCGTGGAAGCCCATTCCACGCCCTCGGTGTCCTAACTGTCAGGAAGTGCTTCCTGGCATCCAAATTGAACCTTGGCTCCATGAGCTTTGCTCCATTGGAGCGCGTCCTGCCTTCCTCTGCAGGGGAGAACAGGCCTCTCCCCATCTCCATGTGACACCCCCTCACATACCTGTATGTTGCCAACATATCCCCTGCAAACCAGCCACCATCCTTGTGGCCCTACGCTGCACTGACTCCAACCTGGCTATATCCTTTCTGTAATGAGGGGCCCAAAACTGAACACAATACTCCAGTTGCGGACGCACCAGAGTCGTGTAGAGTGGTAGTAATACCTCTCTTGATCTAGAAGCCACAACTCTGGCTATGCAGCCAAGGGTGGCATTCGCCCTCTTGACCACCGCATCACACTGCTGACTCATGTTTAGCCTGTGGTCAACCAGTACCCCAAGGTCCCTTTCACAAGTGCTGCTCTCCAGCCACTTGTCACCTAACCTGTACTTATGACAGCTATTCTTATGCCCCAAGTGCAAGACCTTGCACTTCTCCACATTGAACGCCATCCTGTTGTCTCCTGCCCACTTCCATAGTCTGTCCAGATCCTTTTGGATCTGGTGTATCTGCTCCTCAGTTGTGGCCACTGCTCCAGTTTTAGTGTCGTCTGCAAATTTGATCAGCAGACTGTTCACCCCTTCTTCCATGTCGTTAATGAAAAGATTAAACAGGATCGGCCCCAGGACAGAGCCCTGGGGGACCCCGCTTGTCACTGGCTGCCATCCCGATGATTCCCCGCTAATGGTTACCTTCTGCTTTCGGTCAGTCAACCATGCCCTAATCCACCGGACAGTGCTTTGGTGTATCCCAAAACTCCTCAGTTTCTCCACCAGGATATCATGGGGCACTTTGTCAAAGGCCTTGCTGAAATCCAGGTATACCACATCCACTGCATCCCCTCCATCTAGCCATCTTGAAACCTTGTCATAGAATTCCACAAGGTTTGTCTGGCAGGACCTGTTTCTGCGGAAGCCATGTTGTGTGGCTGTCAGCCTCCCTTCCCTATCTAGCATCACTAGATCTCTCTCTATTATGAGCCTTTCCATTGTTTTTCCTACAATGGACGTAAGGCTAACCGGTCTATAATTCCCCATGTCCTTCCTACTACCCTTTTTGAAAATTGGGACCACCGATGCCACCCTCCAGTCCTCTGGAACTTCACCCGTTCTCCACGAGGCCTCAAAAATGGAGGCCAGCGGGCGTGAGAGAACCCCTGCCAACTCTCTAAGTACTCTCGGGTGTAACCCGTCAGGGCCTGGCGCCTTTGTAATGTCCAATGCCCTGAGGAGCCCCTCGACTTCAAGGGGGGTGACTCTAATCTCTGCCCCTAAATCCCCAGCCTCATCTAATCTCCTATACGGATATCCTCCATCCTGCTTTGGGGAGAACACAGAGGCAAAATAGTCATTTAGCATCTGTGCCTGTTCCCTCATGTCAGTCACTGGATCTCCTTCCTCCTTATTTAGTGGTCCCACCACTTGTCTCCCCTTCCTTTTCCTATTTACATGCTGAAAGAAGCCCTTTTTGTTGCTCTTGATATGGACTAGCCTTATCCATGGGATTTCTATCCTTCACATGGCTACTACCCACCATCACCAAAGCATCATCACCTTTCCACACCTCAATTGGTGTCGAGGAATGCTCCATCAACATCTGCTGTGGAGCTCACCCATCCACCAGTCTCCAGATGGATCGTCCTCCAGTGCGCCATACGAGTCAGATTCAGAGGAATCCCAGCAGATCTCCACCTCTCCCAACTCTATTATTACCACCCAGGGTCCCAGTTCTCCTGGTGACACCCAAGGTCGGTTCTCTGAGCTGCTACCACGTATGACAAATTCCCTCAAAATTGAGATTCAACAGCTCACTGACGTGAACCAGGATAACATCTATGATGTGGTTCATAAAGAAGACTTCACTCCTATCACCCTGCCATTTATTAGTACCCTTCGACAGATGATGACAGACTCTTAGCTACTACCAAACTACCCTCATCCTACCTCTCATCATCTGGAGGCCATGTATAAAGTATGTTCCTCATTCTGTTCCTCTTAAAACATCCCCAGCTGAACTCTATAGTTATCGAATCAACACAGGGCCACCAATCAAGGAAACATTCTACTCCATCAGACAGAGAGGGGTAGAAAATCAACACAACGTCTCGCTGCATCTACACCACCATTTTATTTATTTATTTATTTATTTAAATATTTATTTATTTAAATATTTATATGCCGCCCCTTGCAACAGCCTCGGGGCGGCTCACAATACAAAAAACAAATACAATATTAAAAACATATACAATATTTAAAAAAAACTGGCCCATCTCAGGTTAAATATAAAAACATACAGCAAAAATAAATAACGAATTTAAATTAATCTTAAATTAAACATAAATTAAACATAAACATAAATTAAACATAAATTAAACATAATATTAACAATTAAAATATTGTCTAAATAAAAAGGGTCTCAGTCTACGCATTTCCAATTACAAGGCCACTATGGCCCATTACCAGTATTTTCTGTGGCAAAAGATCGAGTCCCTCACTACATTCCTCCCAGACCAGCAAAGGAAGCTGGCCCACATCTTTATCAGGGAGGTAATGCAGCTCTCAAAACAACAGCTTACCACCGCGAGACATCATGTCAATTGCAACTTGAGGGCGCTCATCAGTGCCATAGCCCTCCGACGCCATGTCTGGCTCAGAGCAGGGAACTTAGCATAAGAAATGAAGCAAAGGGTCGAGAATATGCTGTTCAATGGCGTTGGTCTTTTCCACTCTAAGACCAATGACAAGTTGGAACACATACACAAAGCTCGCCTCACTGCACGTCAGATGGAGTACTCCACTCAACTGAGAGGTAAGTGGCCATGGAACAGATCTCAGTACCAGCCCTTCCAACCCTACCACCAGGGATATCCCTCTGGCTGCCAGCAATTTGGGCAAAGACAGCCTTGTACCTGACGATCCAATGCCCCATGCTATCAACAGCCCAGGCCCAAGCTGATGCTGACAAGCGTCCTCACTGATGGGATGCGCGAACCTTTCCTCAGTCCTTCAATCCACCTTCCCCTCTCCCTTTTGGGGATCAGCTGCAAAGTCAACTCCCCATCTGGGAGTTCATCCCATCTGATAGGTGGGTTCTTACCATCATAGAGCATGGATCTATGATGGTAAGAACCCACAGTTTCAAATCAAGTTTGAAACTGTGCCACCTCCAGGTCTGATCCGATATATACAGCAGCCTCTCCTGCCCTCCTGGAAGAAGTCACCGAGCTGCTTCATAAGGGAGCAATCCGATAACTTAATCTCTCGGAAGGACTGCATGGTTTCTACTTCAGGTACTTCATGGTACCAAAAAGAAATGGGAATGTTCGCCCCATTCTGGATTTATGTGGGATTAATAAATTCATGAAAACCAAAAAATTCAGAATGACCATACTCCAGTCCAGAACATGCTTCCATTGCTCAGTAAAGAGGATTGGTTTGCATCTGAGGACTTAAAAGATGCTTACTTCCACATCAGTATCCATCCTGCTCACAGGTGCTTCCTTCTGTTCACTGTTGGTACCAAAGTCTATGAGTACAACGTTCTCCCTTTTGAGCTCACTACCACTCTGAGGGTCTTTATGAAATGCATGGCTCTGGTCTGTGCGCACCTCAAGCTTCAGAGTATCCACATCTACCCTTACTTAGATGATTGGCTCATCTCCTCCTCCAGAGATGACCTACGGACTTCAATCGACACCACCTGTTCCCTGCTTGACCGGTTGGGTCTTTGTATCAATATTGAGAAATCATGCCTCGTTCCCTCCCAGGTCATCAACTACATCAGAGCACTTCTGGACTCCCTTCGCACACAAGCCTTCCTACCTCTGAACCAACAAGAGAGACAAATAGCTTCTGTATGACAGATTACCACTCAATGGACTGTTTCAGCACACTTCATTCAACAGGTGCTTGGTCATATGGCATCCATGGTATCGGTGGTACTGAATGCACAACTACGAATGTGGCCATTGCAGCTGTGGTTCGATCACAATTTTCATCCAGACCACGCTCAGCCGAACCAACTATTACAACCTCTGCACCTAGTCCTCGGAACTCTATCCTGGTGGACTATCAATACCAACCTCTCTTGTGGAGTACCATTCCGTGCACCGGAATCAATCATGCCGTTCTATACCGATGCCTCCCTGACTGGATGGGGTGCCCTCTGCGCATCTCTTCAGATCCAAGGCACCTGGCATGGACACAAGACCACCAGGCATATCAACTATCTGGAATTGCTGGCAGTCTTCAAGGCACTACTTCTAGGCCATCCTACAAGGCCACATGGTACAGATTGCATCGGACAATGTAGTGACCATGTTCTACATAACCAAGCAGGGAAGAACAAGATCGGTCCCGTTAGCACACCTCGCCCTCCACATGTGGAACTGGTGCATTACCCACAAGATCACTCCTCGAGCAGTTCATCTGGCTGGCATTGACAACCTCCCCGAGGCTTTGATGCGATCGGGCGGCCTATAAATGTTTTAATAAATAAACAAACAAACAAACAAACAAGGAAGCCAACTCCCTCAGCAGGCTCATGTCCACAACTCACGAGTGGGAATTGGATTGTCAGACCTGTCACCATCTTTTCCAACCGTGGGGAACGCTGACCATAGACCTGTTTGCAACACAGGACAACTTTGTCTCCAGGACTTACTGTTCCAGAGTGGGCATTGGTCCAGATTCGACTGGGGAGGCACTCAACAACAAGTTCTTCTATGAGTTCCCTCCAATCCTACTAATAACAAGGGCTATAATGAAGATCTGTCACAACAATGCTTACAGCATCCTTGTCACTCCCTGGTGGCCTCGACAATCCTGGTCCCCCACTCTCCTCCAGCTGTCCAACAATGAATTCTTACATCTGCCTCACATCTCTCACCTTCTCAAACAAGGTGCTATACAGCATCCAGACCTGCGATCCCTGAACCTCACCGCTTGACTCATTCACTGACTGCTCCTCTGACTTAATCTTTGAAACCAACTCCATCTTCAGTACCAACTATTGCCTCTACTCATCCTATGCCAACAATGCCTTCGGATCCAACAAAAGCGCCTCCTTCAGGACTGACATTCGCGTTGTCTACACTTGCTTCCATGAGATCAGGGACTCCTTCTATGCCACCATTACACTCGGTACTGACCCTGGTACCATTGACATCTTCAAATCTGACAGATAGAAACATAGAAACAGAGAAACAGAGCGAGTCAGAAGGGGCCTCCCGGGCCATCTAGTCTGACCTCCGGCACCAGCCGGCTCCGCTCATGACATGCCCACCATGTGCATGTCCAGCCTGTCTTTGAACACCCGCACCGATGGGGCCTCAACAACCTCCTGTGGAAGCCCATTCCACGCCCTCGGGGTCCTAACTGTCAGGAAGTGCTTCCTGGCATCCAAATGGAACCTTGGCTCCCTGAGCTTTGCTCCATTGGAGCGCATCCTGCCTTCCTCTGCAGGGGAGAACAGGCCTCTCCCCGTCTCCATGTGACACCCCCTCACATACTTGTATGTTGTCAACGTATCCCCTCTGAGTCTCCTCTTCTCCAAGCTGAAGAGACCCAGTTCCCTCAGTCTTGCCTCATACCGCATCCCCTGCAAACCAGCCACCATCCTTGTGGCCCTACGCTGCACTGACTCCAACCTGGCTATATCCTTTCTGTAATGAGGGGCCCAAAACTGAATGCAATACTCCAGTTGCGGGCGCACCAGAGTCATGTAGAGTGGTAGTAATACCTCTCTCAATCTTGAAGCCACACTTCTGGCTATGCAGCCAAGGGTGGCATTCGCCCTCACACTGCTGACTCAGATCTTCATCCGGACATTCAGTTCATTCTCCAATCTGCACTACAACTGAACACACAATGCTCCTATAATGCTAAATGGAAACATTTCACCTCCTTTGTCGCTGCTAACCAACTCCTACCTCAATCTGCCACCATTGAGAATATTTTCAATGCCTACTCTCATTACATCGTGGGGGTCTCAAACCTTCCTCCATTAAGGTGTATATTGCAGCCATCTCGCATCATCGAGGATGCATTGGAGGCTCGTCCGTATTCTCTCACCAACTTGTGCATTGATTCTAACGAGGATTACAACTTCCCATCCAATTGGTCATCCCAATGTGGAGCCTCTCTGTCATTTTGCGGGCTCTGAACAAACCTCCATTTGAACTGCTGGCTACTACTGATCTGTCTTCTTTCATGGAAAATGGCTTTCCTAGTTGCCATCACATCAGCCAGAAGAGCTAGTGAACTGTGTGTTCTTCGTGTTGACCGTCCATATCTCAATTTCCGCAAGGAGAAAATAGTCCTCCGTAGCAACCCAGCCTTTCTACCAAAGGTAGCAACACCTTTTCATCTTAATCAGGACATTGTTCTACCGGCTTATTTCCCTGCTCCATTGACACCGATCGAGCACTCTTTACACAGCCTAGACATCCGCAGAAGTTTGGCCTTCTATCAATGCCAAACTGAGTCATTCAGCAAAACCAAATGGCTTTTCATCAAATACTTGGAACATGACAAGGGAGAACCCATCGGCACTTAGAGACTGTCAAAATAGATTGTTGAAATGATTGAACTCTCTTACCGCCTCTCCAAACTGGACTTACCTGTTACTCTGAATGGACATTCCACAATAGCTATGACTGCTTCTTCTGCCCTCAGTGTGGACATTCTACTCCATGTTATCTGAAAAGCGGTCATGTAATCTACTCCTTGCATGCTCACAAAGCACTATTCCTTAGACATCAAGGCCAGACAGAAGTGCTCATTTGGCCGCATCGTCTTGTCCACAGTTCTTCAGTGACAACACCATCCCGCCTCCAGGTGTGGTAAACTTGTTAGTCACCCTTACATGTGTGATGCACAGAGACGACAATGAAGAAAGGCAGGTTGCTTACCTGTAACTGTCATTCTTCGAGTGGTCATCCGTGCATCCACACAACCCATAGCCTTGACTATACGCACACAACCATAGCCTTGACTATACGCACATTTGTTGGCAGGGTGATGTCTCTGCTTTTTAGTATGCTGTCTAGATTTGCCATAGCTTTCCTCCCCAGGAGCAAGCGTCTTTTAATTTCTTGGCTGCAGTCCCCGTCTGCAGTGATCTTGCAGCCCAGGAAAATAAAATCTGTCACTACCTCCATCTGCCGAACTCCTTTCTCAATTTTGAACCAATCAGTGGTTGCGAGTCCAGTTCTCACTGTTGCTTCTTGACCTGCATATAGGTTTCTCAAGAGACAAATAAGATGGCCTGGTATTCCCATCTCTTTAAGAACTTGCCACAATTTGTTGTGATCCACACAATCAAAGGCTTTAGCATAGTCAATGAAGCAGAAGTAGATGTTTTTGTGGAACTCCCTAGCTTTCTCCATGACCCAGCGCATGTTGGCAATTTGATCTCTAGTTTCTCTCCCTCTTCGAAATCCTGCCTGTACTTCTGATAGTTCTCGGTCCACATACTGCTGGAGCCTAGCTTGTAGGATTTTGAGCATCACTTTGCTAGCATGTGAAATGAGTGCAATGGTGCAGTAGTTTGAACATTCTTTGGCATTGCCCTTCTTTGGGATCGGAATGTAAGCTGACCTTTTCCAATCCCGTGGCCACTGTTGAATTTTCCAAATTTGCTGGCATATTGAGTGTAGCACTTTTACTGCATCATCTTTTAGGATTTTGAATAGCTCAACTGGAATACTGCCGCCTCCACTAGCTTTGTTGTTGCTCAGACTTCCTAAGGCCCATTTGACTTCACATTCCAGGATGTCTGTCTTGAGGTCAGTGACCACCCCATCGTGGTTATCAGGGACGTTAAGCTCTTTCTTGTATAGTTCTTCTGTGTAATCTTGTCACCTCTTCTTAATCTCTTCTCCTCTGTTAGGTCCCTGCCATTTTGGTCCTTTATCATGCCCATCTTTGCATGAAATGTTCCCTTCACATCTCCAATTTTCTTGAAGAGATCTCTGGTCCTCCCTATTCTATTGTTTTCTTCTATTTCTTTGCACTATTCATTTAAGAAGGCATTCTTATCTCTTCTAGCTGTTCTCTGGAATTCTGCATTCAATTGTTTGTATCTTTCTCTTTCTCCCTTGCCTTTCGCTTCCCTTCTTTCCTCAGCTATTTGTAAAGCTTCCTCAGACAGCCATTTTGCTTTCTTGCATTTCTTTTTCTTTGGGATGGTTTTAGTTGCTGCCTCTTGTACAATGTTGCGAACCTCCGTCCATAGTTCTTCAGGCACTCTGTCTATCCGATCTAATTCCTTAAATCTATTTGTCACCTCCACTGTGTATTCATCAGGGATATGATTTAGGTCGTATCTGATTGGCCTAGTGCGTTTCCCTACTTTCTTCAACTTAAGCCTAAATTTTGCAACCAGAAGCTCATGATCTGAGCCACAGTCAGCTCCTGGTCTAGTTTTCACTGACTGTATAGAACTTCTCCATCTTTGGCTGCAGAGCACATAGTCAATCTGATTTCTGTGTTGACCGTCTGGTGATGTCCATGTGTAGAGTCATCTCTTGGGTTCTTGGAAAAGAGTGTTTGATATGACCAGTGTATTCTCTTGACAAAATTCTACCAGTCTGTGCCCTGCTTTATTTTGCACTCCAAGGACAAACTTGCCTGTTATTCCAGTTATCTTTCAGCTTCCTACTTTAGCAATCCAATCCCCCATGATGATAAGGACATCATTTTTTGGAGTTAATTCTAGAAGGTGTTGCAGGCCTTCATAGAACTGGTCAACTTCAGCCTCTTCAGCACCAGTGGTTGGGGCATAGACTTGGACTATTGTGATGTTGAATGGTTTGCCTTGGATTCGAACTGAGAGCATTCTGTCATTTTGGAGATTGTATCCCAGTACTGCTTTCCCTACTCTTTTATTGACTATGAAGGCTAGTCCATTTCTTCTGAGGGATTCTTGCCCGCAGTAGTATACCTGATGGTCATCTGAATTAAATTCACCCATTGCTGTCCATTTTAGTTCACTGATTCCTAAGATGTCGATGTTCAGTCTTGTCATCTCTTGTTTGACCACATCCAGCTTGCCTTGATTCATGGATCTTACATTCCAGGTTCCTATGGAGTATAGATCTTTGCAGCATCGGACTCTCCTTTCACCACCAGATACATCGGCAACTGAGTGTCCTTTCGGCTTTGACCCAGTCCCTTCATTCTTTCTGGTGCTACTGGTACTAGCCCTCTGCTCTTCCCCAGTAGCATATTGGACACCTTCCGACCTGAGGGGCTCATCTTCCGGCGTCATATCTTTTTGGCTTTTGGTACTGTCCATGGGTTTTTCATGGCAAAGATACTGGAGTGGATTGCCATTTCCTTCCCCAGTGGATCACGTTTTGTCAGAGCTCTCTGCTATGACCTGTCCATCTTGGGTGACCCTGCATGGCATAGCTCATAGCTTCATTGAGCTACCCAAGTCCCTTCGCCACAACAAGGCAGTGATCCGTGAAGGAGATCACTGGATTAGCAATGAATTATCTCTTAATTTCAAATGCCTCTTTTACTTGCCCACCTGTCTGTCTCTGTTATTATAGTAGATAAACTTTTATTATTTTTAAAAAATGTAGTAGTGTAAAAGCACTATTTTACGCTTTCAAAAAGGGAAAAATAATGTAAGTCAAGCACACAGAGAAGAGCAGAAATTGACCCTGAGGCAAGGAAGAGTCTATTCACCATAAATCCCCCAATGCTGAAGCCTTGAAAAAAGCAGTATCTGAAAACTGGAAAGTTAATATTGGAAGAGAACTTTCTGAATATAACTTCCTTCTGGATAAAGATTGTAGAAAACTCCTGACCATGAGGAAGAGCATTCCTACCTACTGTGCTTTATGGAACTTCCATCTGAACTCAGCTTCCAACTAATTACTGAAAAGTGATGTCTTAGAAGCACCAAAAGGCCATAGCGTGGAAGCAGAGTTGTCTGAAAAACTGCTTGAGAAAAGCAATGAATTTCAGTTTGAAATAAAGCTGACCCATCATTTTGTTGAAATCAGAGGTGTAACTTTGAATTCAGAAAATTTCTGCAATGACCTTCTTCAACTTTTCCTTTCAGACCCATTCTAATTCTCATAGCAAAGCAGTTCAAATTATACCATAGGTTGTGGAGCTATAGAGAGAAAGCCTGGGATCTAGCTCAATATTTACTAGTGTCCCTTTTGAAACAATCAAATGCTGCCTTTTAAATACCCATGAATTAGGTTTAAGTTTAAATCTAGTTGGTGAGTTTCTCGCTTCCCAGTAACTAATTTGGACACTGAACCCTGCTCTTCTGTTCTTCAGGATATGAAAACCTCTCGAGACCCTTCCTTGAATGATGAGCATACACTGAGCAGCTAAGTGAAATTACTGGGTGGCAAACAACGCACACCACTTTCTTTTGTAATTGTTGATATATTGAATGTATGTGCTTGTTTTCAGGTAGCAGTGTTAATTAGGTTCCTCCTTTTATTCTTATTATTTTGAAACACTACTCTTTCTCTCTGTGGCAATGGGATTGGCTCTTCTGTGTTATTTCTGTGCTGTGTGGACCAGGCACCTGTTGCCCTGAGGGGAAGGGAACTGCCTAAAGATGCAAGGAAACTGCATTCCAACATGGAACATACTGAAAAGCCAAAAGAGGGAGGAATGTATGGCTGCAAAGCAGTATGAATATTAAAATGATTATAGTGCTTAATGAAATGCTTCAGAGGGAGAACAATAATAGGTATTGTTGGCAGGCATGATGCTCTCCTTCCCCTGTTTTTTATGTCTTGATAACAATCACAATATCTTTTGAATCATCATTTGCTGCACATCTCTTCCAGCTTGGGAGAACCACACGCATTCCAGACTGCTCTTTGATGTCTGTCTGAGAGCACAAACCTGCCAGTTTGAAACAGGTTTCTCAGAACTGACTTCCCCCAACCCACCCCCACCTCTTTGCATACAGGTGAGTGGGGAAAGCTAGCAAAGGCATTTAAAAAAAACTTATGCCTCCTATTTGATGTTCAGCTTTCCTTTTTTCATTGTCCAGCATGAAGCCATATGTTCCCAGCAGGCTAAAGTTTGCTTCTGTGAGGTATAATCAGGACTGCAGTCTTGGGAAGTGCTGTGTAGCCCACATCTCAAACCCTGGATAAGTAAGCCAGCAGGAGATATGAGCAGAGGAACACTTGCTCACAAGATCCAAGCCAAGGGTGCACCCAAGGAAGAGTTGAAGCAAGCAGACAAAAATCCCACTATTGCAGCCATCCCTGAGCTGGTACCTTCCATATGTTTTGGATGACAGTTCTCTGCATTCCAGGTTACTGCCCATGCTAGCTGGTGCTGGTGGGAGTTGAAGTCCAAAATATCTGGAGAGCACAGGGCTGAGGCTTCTCTATCATATCCCAAGTGTTCATCTGGAGCTGAAAGGGCATTTACAGCTGAAGGAGCATTTACAACTGCAAAAGTATTTACAGAAGAAAACTTACCCCCTTGCTGATCATAACAGCCTTTATTAAACTGGCATCTCCTCTCTTTGTTACTGAATTTAAATGTTTGCACGGAACTGTTAGAATAAATTGTTTCAGATGATTAAGAACCAACAGCTTAAAATATCCCTGCTATTATAGGCTGGAAAAACATGACAGAGGATCTTTGTGTTTATTAATCACATTTACATTACATCCTTCTAGGAAGTTGCAAGCAGCACACATGTTAATCTCAATCCTGTAGGGCAGGTAAGACCAGGACATCTTGGTCTGTCCAGGACATGCTGACTTGCCCAGGGTCATTCACTTAGCTTCATGGCCAAGCAGGAATCTGAACCCAAGCTTCTCCTATACCCATACTCCTCTGTACCACATCGTAACAGCTCCTCATCAAAAAGGTGAATTTGGAAGGGGCTTTCCAGGTCACTGAGTCCAACCCTCTGCTTGGGACCAGAAAAGCTGAGTTTGAACTTCCCCACTAAGTGGCTGGCTAGCCTCTGCTTGAAGTCCTTCAGTGAGGGAGAGCCAACCATCCTTTGCCTGTGACTGATCACATTAATTAGCAATTCCTGTTGGTTTTGTAGGATTTTTTCCTGCCTACTCTAAACATGCATAGGATTGTGCCTTAAAAGAGTTTTCTTACAGTTCAACCATACTCCTGTAAGTTAAGCCTTTAGATCTAGTCTGTCTCTGGGACAGAATCTTCCTCTATGTGCTAGCCCTTCAGTATTTGAAAAATACTTACACATCAAAAACACACACAAGAGCATGTTCCCACTCAGTCTTCTATTTTCCAAGCTAAACATACCCAGCTCCTTCAGTCTTTCTGAGAAAACTTTCTATAAACCCTGCCCATCTTTGTTGCCCTCCTCTGAACCCATTCAAATTTGTCTGTACTCTTTGTAGGGTACTGTCTCAAGAACTGGACAGAGTACTCCAGATGAGGTCTGGCTAGTGCAATTAAAAGGAAACTATTTTTTCTCATGACTTAGAAGCTGTGCAGTCTAATACTGCATGAGGGGTATGTGTGTGTTTTGTTGTCCCTGTAGACTTTGCCACAAGTTCAGGATGTGATGGAGTGCAATCTGATGGTCCTTTTCATGTACAGGACATGGAAGAAGGGGTGAACAGTCTGCTGATCAAATTCACAGACGACACTAAAACTGGAGCAGTGGCCACAACTGAGGAGCAGGTACTCCAGATCCAAAAGGATCTGGACAGACTATGGAAGTGGGCAGGAGACAACAGGATGGCGTTCAATGTGGATAAGTGCAAGGTCTTGCACTTGGGGCATAGGAATAGCTGTCATAAGTACAGGTTAGGGGACAAGTGGCTGGAGAGCAGCACTTGTGAAAGGGACCTCGGGGTACTGGTTGACCGCAGGCTAAACGTGAGTCAGCAGTGTGATGCGGTGGTCAAGAGGGTGAATGCCACCCTTGGTTGCATAGCCAGAAGTGTGGCTTCAAGATCGAGAGAGGTATTACTACCACTCTACATGACTCTGGTGCGCCCGCAACTGGAGTATTGTGTTCAGTTTTGGGCCCCTCATTACAGAAAGGATATAGCCAGGTTGGAGTCAGTGCAGCGTAGGGCCACAAGGATGGTGGCTGGTTTGCAGGGGATGGGGTATGAGGCAAGACTGAGGGAACTGGGTCTCTTCAGCTTGGAGAAGAGGAGACTCAGAGGGGATATGTTGGCAACATACAGGTATGTGAGGGGGTGTCACATGCAGATGGGTTGAGACCTGTTCTCCCCTGAAGAGGAAGGCAGGACGTGCTCCAATGGAGCAAAGTTCAGGGAACCCAGGTTCCATTTGGATGCCAGGAAGCACTTCCTGACAGTTAGGACCCCGAGGGCGTGGAATGGGCTTCCACGAGAGGTCGTTGAGGCCCCATCGGTGAGGGTGTTCAAAGACAGGCTAGACATGCACATGGTGGGCATGTCGTGAGCGGAGCCGGCTGGTGCTGGAGGTCAGACTAGATGGCCCAGGAGGCCCCTTCTGACTCACTCTATTTCTATGTTTCTATGTTTCTATGTAACTTGCTTGACATATTCAAGAAAGGATTCTAGTTTTGCTTTTGCTATGACACATTATGTAATCCCGCCAATTCATTAATTATTGCATCATCTTTAGATAAATCATTTTACTGTACTGCTTGCAGGCTTATGTCCTGAAAGGGTAAAACTGTGGTATGCAATGAAACAACAGAGGCATACAAGTGGTGAACTGCTAATGGTTTGCATCTCTGAACACATTGTTTACACTGGTGGTCTCTGTTTCAAGGCTCTTTTTTTGAAGCTTATCAGGTTCTGTATAACAACCAGGAGCTTTATATGAAATTATATGAGAAATTTCTGTAGACTAGACTTATGCCAGTTGACTGTAGAGGAGCATAGTTAAGTCCCATGTCTCTATAAGAAATTGAAAAGCTAGGTGCTCTGCAATTGGTAACCCTGAAATCATGAATGTATTATCAAGATGTACTTATTAAAGTATTGTGCTTGCACTTCTTAGCCACAAGAAAAAAAATAAAATATCAAGGACTTGTTTTCAATATTACTAATACAATATAACAATGGGAGGGGGGAGCATTGGCTGCTTCACTCATTTGCCTTATCTCATGTGCCAGAAAAAGTCATATGGGAGTTCTACCCAAGCTGTCCTGGATAAAAGCAACTGGGAACCCTGGGCCAGGAGACCTTGGGAGGCCCAAACTTAATAGCATCTGATCATGAGAAACAAAACCCCATTCTCTTCTTTATCTAGCAAAAAGGTAGGATATTGCTGAAATTTTAGCATTGATAAAAGATTGTTTATAAATTTATAATCTTTAATAGGTTTAGAAAAGTATGGAATTAATTCACACAGAACTTTCATAGGGGACTCAAAGCTATGCTGTAACATTATACTGTATACAAAGTCAGAACAGTTTCTTTCATGTTTTTTTTTTTTTGGATGCAAACTTATCAGTAATTTCAGTAAAATCATAATATCTGTAAAATCCGAAAGTCACCATTTGTAATTTTCTGTGCAGAGAATGCTTAGATCAGATAACCCATCTTGGAACATGGTTGACTGTAGATCATTCTTTATCCTTTTTAGTCTAGAAAATGACCTTTTGCCCGTACAGTTAGTAACCATTAAACACAGAAATAATCTGAACATTGTTTACAGATTTGGATTTGAATTTTCTTCTTCAGAGTGAATTTGTTTGATGCACAGGTGGTAATGCAATAGTTCATCAACTAGATGAAGGTCAACATCCTTTGGATACTCTTATATCAACATCTCAACACCATTATGAATCTGTTCATTGGTTGCTTGCAGCTTCACCAAAAATGAAAAATTGCCAGCTACATTACTATACACTGTTGCTCTTTCGTCTAGGTTGGCTTCACGAGTATCTGTGACAGGAATAAATGAATCTACACTAAACTTGTCTCTTGGAGAAAGTTTAAGACTTCAGGTGCTGCCCCATCATTGTTCTGTTTCATTTTTGTACTCTGTCTTCTTTTGACTGTTTTGTGGTAGAGTCAATTTTGCTTGCTGTTCAATTTCATCAAAATTAGCCCAAGTGTTTGATATGAACTGCAATAAAGGCAAAGTAAAGGTTTGCCCTTGACGTTAAGTCCAGTCATGCCTGACTCTAGGGGGCGGTGCTCATCTCCGTTTCCTAGCCGAGGGAGCCAGCGTTTGTCCACAGACAGTCTCCGTGGTCATGTGGCCGGCATGACTAAACACCGAAGTGCACGGAACGCTGTTACCTGCCCACTGGAATGGTACCTTTTTATCTACTTGCATTTGCATGCTTTCGAACTGCAAGGTTGGCAGGAGCTGGAACGGAGAAACGGGAACTCACTCCATCGGTGTGAGGCCCCATCGGTGAGGGTGTTCAAAGACAGGCTGGACATACACATGGTGGGCATGTCGTGAGCGGAGCCAGCTGGTGCTGGAGGTCAGACTAGATGGCCCGGGAAGCCCCTTCTGACTCGCTCTGTTTCTATGTTTCTATGTTTGTGCAGATTTGAACCAGCAACCTTTTGATCTACCAGCCCAGCGGTTTAAACCACTGTGCCACCTGCAGTCCCTTATGAACTGCAATAGTGAGCTGTAAATATTTGCACATGTGCTTGATGAAATTTGCTAACTTTGGAGTGCCTTGCTAACTTTATGAAATTAGTCTAGCAAATGTGTCCAAAGGTGAAGCATGAAAATGAATTCCAGTTCTTCCATTTCCTAAAAAGATTTTCAGCTGATCATCTAGTATCTCCCTTTTCAGTTTCATCACAGTAAATAAGACTGAGGACTTCAACAATGTTAGCACAACTTTCACTAATAGCTGCAAATAGTTTTGGCATGAGACTCCCACCTTGTGTCTGATAAATGTTTAAGAACTTTTTATTCAGAAGGCAAGAAAATTTTTACCACTAATCATCTTTTTGTAGAAGCTGAGAAAAAACAATAAAGTTCATTTATTGTGCCAAAAAATTAACTGCATCCAGTCACAAGTCAACTGCAGTTTGTCCAACTAGGTTTAGGGAATGTCCAGTGCATGGAATAAACTTTGCAAATGTGTTCCTTTCCAGGATTTTTTTTATTGAATGCTGTTATACTTTCCAGCCATATTGGCTGCATTGTCTATGATTGTCCTGCACATTCATTGAAATCTAATTTTTAAAAATTTGCAGGAAGCGGACCCCCCCCCCCCCCCGATTATGAGGCCCTGAACTGCAGCCCACATGTAAATCCAGCTCTGTACATGAGGGTGCTGTCATGACCCCTCACTCATGGAAGTTTGTGGGGCAATATTGTCATTTTCCAGGGCTTCTGTGTTTTGCAGACTTTTTTTGTGAGACCCTTAAAGCAAAGAAAATCTGATATTAAATTGGAAACTGTAACAAACAGAAACAAAAGGCTCATGAAAAGTTGCAAATCCTTTACACAGCAATTATGTCACAGCACCATCTTGTGGTTAGTTAACAGCATATACAGAAAGACAGAGAAATATAAAACCCAGGGGAGAAAACCATGTAGAAGGTGCATATTTCCTATCTCAAATAAACCCCTCCTGTAGAGCAGCTCATTATAATGGAGAGCTTTATACAGAAGTGTACAAACGGCAGGACTATTGGCACAAAGGTTGTGTTCTGCCATTTATTTCTATAGAAGAAATCACTTGCACCCTAGCACACCACTGAGATGGAGAAAGCTTTGCTATTAGGTGTCCTAGCTTGAACTGACAAGGAGCCAGTGGATGGAGTTAGGTAACAGTGTTGAGTAACTCAGAAGTTCTCCGGGGTGTCTTGAAATCAAGGTTGGAGAAATAAGGAGAAGCAGTGAATTTCCTCCTCTTCATCTTAGACTGTCATTTTAAAACAAAAAAGTCATGCATTTGCAAAGATAAAGGAAAATGATGCAAACCAGCCTTCTTCTGCCTGGTAATGCTCAGGAGTGCAACTGTTCAGGTGTCCAGGCAGCCATGCCCTCCCGTGCTGCCCCGGTCTTCTTTTTGAGCCGAACTTGTCCAGTGTTCACTCAGTTGTTTGGGTCAGGATTACCCAGTCAAGGTTTCTTTGGGGTGGGGGGGGTGGGGGTTTCAATTTTGTCTATCTTGGTGTTTGTTTGTTTATTTGCAGTATTTCTATGCTAGCCCATAAGCTGCAATTTCTGGGTGGCTTGCATCACAAATCATAATGCAATCCCAACAATGGTAGAAGTAAAGAGACAGCATAAAAACAAAACGAAAAACCCCAGAAATAACATAAGACCAATCAATAATATAAATCTCACTGTATAAGTGGATGTCAACACTTTCAATATTCAGTTGTTCATAGATCTATGCCCACAACTATACCTATGCCTATACCTATTTCTACTCCATAATATACATCAATATTAATGTCAGGGTATTTTAAGATCCATACACTGCTGCAGACATTTACTTTGATGTTTTAATTCTAGTTTCATTTTGGTCTAAACATTTTAATGATTTTATACTACATTTTATTATACTTCAATATTTTCAAATTTTATGTCTTATTTTGTGAACTGCCTAGAGATCTTCAGCTACTGAGCAGTAGAAAAATATAATAAGCATGGAAATTGAAATATTTGAAGCCAGAAAATTGTGCTCTATGGAATGGATGAGCAAAGTCAGCCTTATTTCTGAAGCAATGTTGCCCTTCAGAGAGTGATCCATCTTCAAAATGAATTTGGTGCTAAATACAGTTTTTTCTTTCCCCATTTGCTGATTCGCCCTCAAAACTGTCTCACTCCAGTACATTTTTATCCTTTTTTTTTTCAGTGCAACTCAAAGACCAAAAACAAGTCTGGCTAGAGGAATTCATGAATGGAATTCAACAATCGATGGATACAGCCACTTCCAAAAGAAAGAAAAAGAAAGGAAGGAAGGAAGGAAGGAAGGAAGGAAGGAAGGAAGGAGGTGTGTTCAGACTATACATTAAAAACACTTATGCCTGCAATGAGTAAAGGAGGAAGAACTAAGTAGTCACATAGAGTGCATCTGGGTGAAGTTAAGAGCAGCAAAAAACAAAAGAAGCATAGTCATTAACATCGATTACCATCCACTGAATCAAAGAGAAGATGAGGATGTTACCTTCAAAAAACAAATTGCCAGTGTTGGAAGGAAACATGATACGGTCATCATGAGTGACTTCAACTTTGAACATGATCCCTCCAACATGCATAGTTGATAACTTCTTCCAGAAGAAGGTGGAGGAAAGGATGAGAGGAACAGCTACATTTGACCTAATAGTTACCAACAGGGAAGATCTAGTGGACAGAGTAGTAGCCACAGGTTCTCTGGGAAAAAGCTACCGTGCCATTCTTAAATTCTCTATTATGAAGATGGCAAGAGCCAACTGTAGCCAGATACATAACCTAGACGTCAAGAGGGCCAGCTTTAAGAAATTCCAATCAATAACTCATTCTAAAGGGGAAAAAAGTCCAAGAGGGATGGGAAATCTTTAAAAAAGAAATTCTCAAAATACAACAACTAATTTCAACCCCCCAAAAAGTGCAAAAGACAACAGAGGAAGACTTCATGGATCCACAAAAAGCTAAGAGTCAACTTGAAAGCAAAACAAGGACATATACAGGAAGTGGAAGGGAGGCCAGATCACAAAAGAAGAGTATAAACAGACAGCAAAGACTTGCAGGGATGGAGTCAGGAAGGCTAAAGTGGGTTATGAACTGAAGCAAGCAAGGCTTGCTAAAACAACAACAACAACAACAAAAAGCCTCCTCCAGTTATGTCGAAAACAGAAGACAAATGAAAGCGAGGGGAATTCAACAAGTCAGCATGGATAGCAAAAAGATAACAAATGACAAGGAAAAGACAGTGGTGCTTAACTCCTACTTCAGCTCAGTCTTCTCCCACAAGAGAAAATATGACCCTCCTACAGAGGAGGTCATACAAGAAAAATGTGCAGGATGGCAGCCTAAGATCAACAGACAAATGGTCAAGGAGCACCCTGAAAAGCTGGATGCATTCAAATCTCCAGGACCTGACAGGCTCCATCCTAGAATCATAAAGCAACTGGAGGAAGAACTCTGAACCACTATCTATAACCTTCGAGAAATCCTGGAAAACAGGGGAAGTGCTAGATGACTGGAGATGTTGTCTGCATCTACAAGTAAAGGAAAAAGGCAAACCAGGAAACTATAGACCAGTTAGTCTAACATCAAGCCCTGGGAAAAACACTTGAGTAAATTATTTAAAAATCGGTCTGCAAGCACCTTCACAAAAATTCAGTGATGAACAGAAGCTAACATGAATTTATTAAGATTAAATCATGGCAAACTAACCTAAGTTCATTTTTTGACTGGGTAACCACCCAAATGGACAGCAGAAATGCTGTGGACATAGTTTATCTAGACTTTGGCAAAGCATTTGACAAAGTGCCCCATGACATCCAGCTAAAAAAACTAGCAAAAAGTGGGATCAACTACTGTTAGGTGGATACACAACTGGTTACAAAATCAATCATAGAGAGTGCTCACCAAGGGCACCCTTTCAAGCTGGACAGATGTAATGAGTGAATTGCCATAGGGCTCAGTCTTGGGACCAGTGCTCTTCAACATATTTATTAATGATCTAGATGAGGAACTCCAGAGAATGATAACTAAATTTGCAGATGACACAAAACTGAGCAGAATAGCTAACACCCTGGAAGACCAAAAGGGTGACCTAGATCCTCTAGAATGCTAGATGGAAAGCAACAGAATGAAATTCAACGGGGACAAATGCTATATTCTCCAACTAGGGGGAAAAACCCAAATGTATCACTACAAGAATACTTGGCTCAACAGAACACTTGGCTTAACAATACTGACAAAGAAAAAGATCTTGGAGTTGTTGTGGGCAACAAACTAAATATGCACCACAATGCAATGCAATGCAGCCAAGAAAAGAGCAAATACTATTTTGGGAAGCATAAATAGAAGCCTCACTTCCAGGACAAGAGAGGTACTAGCACTTGTCAGACCTCACCTGGACTAATGTGTTCCATTCTGGGTGCCCAGGTTTTTAAAAGATGCAGAAAGACTAGAAAGGATTCAGAAGAGGGCAATGGAGATGATCCAGGGTCTGGAAAATAAGCCCTACAATGAGAGGCTGAGAGAGCTGGGCATGTTTAGCTCTGAGAAGAGAAGACTATGGGGAGGGAGGATATGATAGCATTCTACAAGTACTTCAGAGGCTGTCACAGGGAGGAAGAAAAAGACTTCTTCTTACTCAGCCCTGAGTGTAGGGCATGGAACAATGAACTTTAAATTGGAGCATGCCAGATTCAGGCTAGACACCAAGAAAAACTTCCTAACTTTCAGAGCACTACAACAGTGGAACCAGTTGCCAAGAAGGGTCATGTGCTCTCCTATGTGAGAGACATTCAGTGCAAAACTGAACAGTCTTTTGAGTGGGATGGTGTGACTTGGCATCCTGAACCAGCAGGGGGTTGGACCTGATGGCCTTCTTGGTCCCTTCCAACTCCACTATTCTATGAATCTATGAAAATAGAAGAGAACTAATGGGCATGGGAAGGTTAATTTTGCCTGCTTCCACCATTTAGGTCGAACTGTGGTCAAGCTGGGTTGAACTATGGCTTTTTCCTTAGGCAATATGTGCAAGGAAGCTTCCTGCCAGTTAAGAGGCCTTGTGCCGCTATTCCATCATTTTCTCCTTGACAGAGTTTCTGTGTAAAGAGAAAAGATTGAAGCAGCAGTAAGGAAGCACAGGAGGCCCACAGAGAGAGGGCCCTGTAAACACTAGCCAATGAAGCAGCAGGATGGCACCATGAAAGCCTTGTCTGGAAGGGCCTCAAGTTCTTGCTGTGCTTTGCTAGATGAGTAAAGATACTCAGAAACCTCACCTACACTTTTTCTGTCTACTCCTTGCTGTGGTCTAAAAGCTGTTATTTCTCCCCTCCTGTCACAATGACAGGACTTTATGCTAATGATAAAAGGCTGAGTAGCCAGGACTGCTCAGTCATGGTGATACACCCACAAGAAAGCAGAATTACTCCTAGTATTTCAAAGCAGAAACATGGGGAATTCCTTCCTGCCCCATAAAGACAAGCTCAGCTTGAAGCAGATTTGATTTCCTATTATCATTATCTGAAATTCTGTCAGTACCAAAAAGCATAATTTCTAACATCTTTTTCCACTACAGGAAACAGCAGGGAAATGCAGGATTCGCAAAAATCAGGATAAGCTAAAAACCCATGGAAGAAAATGATCTGTCTAAGCCCTAGCCTGACCTGTAAAAATGGGGGTAGTGAACAATATCCAGTACTCCCATTGCCACATCCCAAACCCTGACCCAATATCACCCAAGCTGGAAAGGCTTCATTATTCCATTTAAATTCCCTAAACATCATCCCAGCAGGGAATCTGTTCTGGTTAAGATCTTCTTGCCAGCTGGACCTTGAGAAGTGCCAACATCAATCTGTGGATTGTTCCAAACACTATAGAGCTGTTCCATTGGAAACTGTTCTTTTTAAAAGAACACACACACACACCAGACTACTCCTATGGAGTGGAATGTTCCTCTCTGACATCAAATTAACTTTACTGAACTAAAATCCAAGCTGGCAGATCTGCTCACTCACACTGCATTCAAAATGCGAGCAAAGGAAGTTCCAAGGCTATAAGGAAAAAATGTAATTCTGTTCCTATTAAAAGCACTTCATGTGATCTTTTTTTTGTCTTTTCTTTCTTTTTTTGCAGTTTTTCAAAGTTGGGTCCCCCTGCGCTATCCCAGTCTTTTGTATAATTCAGTGTGACCTGAGCCAGTAGCACGTGCCATCTTGGGTTTGCTCTGATATCTTGCCAGCATCACAATAAATCAGAATAAGGCTTCATAATTATCTATCTCTCTATCTATGACAAATGCAAAAGAGGCAAAGAAAACATATTTTAAAGAAACTAATTTCTTTAAAAATTTTGGGACTGTTTTGCTATCAAATGAAACTTTATATAAAAGCATTGAACTAGACCCTGCGTTCTTAAATCTAGTGGGCTTACCTTGACCCAGTGAGAGGTTACTTAATCCAAAAGGAGACAATTCTGCTCTCTGTCTAAGCCTCACTACCATCTGAAGGCCAAAGCAGATGTGATTCTGAGGATGTGTAATTGGGTCTTTTATTTCTTCAATTCATTTATTTTTGAACCACCAGGAGTGGTTCACCACTTACCAGTCCCTCATTATCTTCCGAAGTTCTTTAATAATGGGCTACAAGGGCAACATAGTCCAGTGCCTGCTTATTACATTCAAAACATTTTAATCCATAGCAAATTAGTCTCAAAGGGCCAAACTGGCTATACATGTATTGAACTTCCAGTTCCTGATGAAGCACAAGGCTCAAGTGGAAGAGGGACAAATGAGTTGTCAGAGGTATTGAAGAGTTCATTGGAGAAGCTGAAAACATTTGGTCTACAGAAATGGATTTCTGTGACCATCTCTAGGGAACTATGTGCCAAATGCATTGCATAATTCCCTAGAGGTATTCATGGCTTTTTGTGAGAGGTATTCATATACAATTTATGGCAGTCCATGTGTTCAAAACTGGATGTGCATAACCAGGGGACCACCTGTGCATTGCCAGGTTG
The DNA here is from genome assembly GCA_023646645.1 of Varanus salvator macromaculatus. Classification (NCBI taxonomy): domain Eukaryota; kingdom Metazoa; phylum Chordata; class Lepidosauria; order Squamata; family Varanidae; genus Varanus; species Varanus salvator. The sequence continues at coordinate 3,023,877 of JAIXND010000774.1, read as the reverse complement.
CTGTTTGAGTATTTAATTACTTATTTAGTTGCTTATGCTGATTTTTATTTTTCTTCATTGTTTATTTCTTGCTCTTGTCATTTGGCTCAGGTGCTGGAATGTATTGTTATTGCATTGTAGTACTCATGTATTTTTATTTTATCTTTATTATGTTATATTTTTTAACCTTGTAAACCATTCTCAGAGCCAACATGGCTATGGAGGTCAGTATATAAAAGCTTGTATAAATTAATTAACTATGTGTGCTGCATGAAGAAGCCTTCCTTTTTCTCTGACCTGAACATCCTACCAGTCACTTTCATAGGGTGACCCTGGGTTCCCATATTATGGGAAAGGGAGAAAAAAGTCTCATTCTCCACACTTGCATAATTCATTACACCTCTAACATATCTCCCTGTACTTGCCTTTTTTCTAAGCTAAACAATTCCAGATGTTGCAATCTTCCCTCATGGGCAACCCCTTTAGTTGCCTTTTCTGCACTTTTTTCCAACTCCACAATATTCCTTTTCAGGTATGGTGACTAGAGTTGTACACAGTATTCTAAGTCTGGAGACACCATAGATTGTTTAATGGAAGTATGATACTGGCACTGTTATTTTCAGTTCCTTTCCTAATTACCTCTAACATACTTTTCCTTTATCCCATAGTAGACATTTTCATCCAGCTTTCAACCATGACAAGAAAAACCAGAGAGAGCGGGTACACTGGGGTGTACAATCAAAATAACATTTACAGTTTATTCAGACATACAGGAAATGCATGCAGCATGCAGGTAATTCCCAAAGGAACTACAAAGTTGGAGTTCATACAAGACGCTTTTATAACCTATCAGTTACATACACAGTTTGGGAATTAGGTGAGGAGTCATGTACACAGTATGCTAGAAGCGTATTAGGGCACAACAGGGATTACGAGAATACAAAGAGAAGAGCCTTCAAGACGGGTTCAGGACAAAATTCTCATGTCTAAAGTATACCCCCAAAGGACAGGCCCATTAGCATTTCTGAGGTGTAGTGAGGATCAAGCCTTGTGATATGGATTCTTGATCAGATCAGAAATCCCACCTTAACTCTAAAGCTGTTCTTATAGTGTGAGGCTTTTTGCAGACATATTATGGCAGAGTTTTTACTCATTTTTTCCAAACAACCAGAACCCCAAAATCTTCTTGGTAAGTCATTACTAGCTCTGATCCCATCAGCTTATACATGAAATTGATTGATTGATTGATTGATTGATTTTTGCCCCAGTATGCCTGGATGCATAGTCATACTGAACCACTTTTGCCATTTCAATACTCCTTTCCTCAATTTGGAGCTCTTCACATCCTTTTTGTTTCAACCACTTAATCTGGCGTAGTCAACAAATTGGTTCCTTCACTGCACACTCCTAATTCCAGATCATATATGGATAAGTTGAAAAGCATTGGTCCCATATAAATCCCTCTGGGATGGCACTGATTACATCCCTCCATTTGGGCAGCTTACCACTTATTCCTGCTCTGTGCTTTCTTTAACCAATTACTGATCTATAAGATGAGCTCTCCTTCCCTGCCAAAGAATTATTTCTGATAAATTTGGGAACTGCAGGAAATTTGCTGTTAGATGCATCACAATTCATGCATACCAGAAACAAAATATAAGCAAACTTTCCAAGAGATATCTTTAGGCTACTTCTTAAAGTATGGGAGATGGGTTTATTATAACATGAGAGTAATATAATTTCCTGCAAATGAATGAGAGTTATAAAGTAATTTCAGTAGGGCTTCTGCAGCTTCTCAGTGAATTGTGCTCATAATTCAAAGGAAAAAGCAGCTTTTGTTTCATTATCAAAATATGAAGTAGAAACGAAACAGAAAAATAATCTGTCTGCTGCCCAGATTTATGAAAGTGGCTGTATGCCTTTGCTTGCAGTAAACATGACCCCTGCATTCATGATGCCGGCATGTTGGTGCTGATCCCTAAGCACACTTGGGTTCTCACACTCTCTGCTCAAAATGATTGACATAGATCCCAGCAAGTAACATAGCTGCATTTATTGGTAAACATAGTTTGCTGTACTTTTGTGAATGGAGGCAGGAACTGTAGAAGAGTGTTTCATATTTTCCCTGCCACATGCTTAACCTTTCAGGGGGGAATGAGGATCTGGCTACTGCACAGGCAACTCTACTGTAAAACCTGCTATCACCAGCAAGCTGGCTTGGAGCTGTTTAAAGTGCTACCCTTTAATAATAAAGGGAGCCTGTAACAGCTGGCATGGTTGTGGAACCACTTGGCTTCCTTAAATAACTCGAAGAATAAAATACATCTCTGGAAAAAATGAATGATCCAGTGAGTTTCTGTTTTCAAATTAGTGAAATTCAGAGCCTTCGCTCTTGGGTATCTTGCAGTGTAATCCTGCACATGGCTATCAAAGATGAGCAGGTACAGGCCTGAGGCCTTTGTAACTCTCAACATCATCCATCAGGCCTCAGAACTTCCATATTTTTAAGGGCAGTGAGATAAAGCTATTCTTTACACTGAGACTGCAACACTTTGAATTCCTCCTCTTCTAAGCTTTTTGGGTCCTCAGCCCAGCACTAATACTCTGTTCCCCTGTAAATGTACAAAGATCATTGCAAGCAGTCATGTACATCATGTTAGCCTGCCACCTGCAGCACCTGATGACCTGTTTTCTGGGGCAGTAGGCTCACCATGGCACTCAAAGAGAAACAAAGAAGACCTGCACCAGAATATTGCACTGCGGGCCACTGCTGTGCCGGAGCCTACCTGCTTCATCCTATCCACCACTCTGCATTGCCAGTCAGGAAACATTGCATGGCCACTGAGCACATGCATTCTTCAAATGGATGTTTTGGAGTTCCCACTGTCTACCCTTATGGGTTATATTTTTCTAAAGGCACTTTAATTATTATTTCAGCAAATTTCTGGGCTCCCCAAATGTCTGCTTTGTTTGTTGGGGTAGTTCCATTTTAGAAACAGAAACAGAGTGAGTCAGAAGGATTTCCTGGACCATCTAATAGCTGGCTCCACTCATGACATGCCTATCAAGTGCATGTCCATTTTCATTATATTAGTAATGGCATTCAAACCCCGAACACAAAATACCAGTGCCTCAATTAGCCTCACTTTCCCCCTCTCTATACAGTTGGTTAGACATTAAATGGAGCTGCATGTGTTTGAGTTGCAGCTAACTGTAACTACAATCACATCTGTTCTAAGATTAAATGTTTTTAAAAATGTAAAACCAAAATAGTTTGGGGGAACTTATCAATACACCCTGATACAAAGCCAGGCCATGTCAGAAGAAATTAATACAGCATGCGGCCCACAGAAAAGATCCTTCAGGCATGTGCTTTCTCCTGGTGGTCCTCAGCTAGCAGTCCTCAGTCTGGGAAAAAATGTTCCTCTGGACAGCCATCTGAGTGGGAAGGTGTAAACTGGTGACTTGCAACAGCAGGGGGCTGGACCTGATGGTATTCATGGCCCCTTCCAACTCTACTATTCTATGATTCTATGAACTGGTAGCCCACACTGGCTTATCACCCAGTCATTTAGCATTGGCATAGAGATGTCTTGTTGGTGTGTGGAAGTGAGAAAACCCAAATTCAGATTTCAACTCTCTTAGTATAGTCTAGCTCATGAGATTATTGTGAGGATTAAATGAGAGCAGAAAGGGGTCATTTATGGTGTCCTGGGCTTCTTGGAAGAAAGTAACATAGAAAATATAAAAATAGATAAGCTAACAACGATATTTAAAAATCTTCTGGCACCATAGATAGCATTTCCAGAAGACATGTGGCATCCGTCCAGGATCAGCCACAGCAAGGTGGCTGAATAATTACAGAATAATAGTCATAGAACTGGAAAGAAATTCAGAAGTGATCTGGCTGAAAACGCTGCTGGTACAGTTAATAAATGAGTACTACATCTCAAATACATGGTCATCCACCCTCCCCTTGGAAAACCTCTAATGAAGGAGAGTCTCCCATTTTCCAAGGCAGTTTGTTTGACTATTGAATAGCTTGTGCCCTCAGGAAATTCTTCCTAATATTTTGTTAAACTTCCCTTTCTTGTAATTTGAATTTGAATCTTAGTTTCTACAGAAACAGAAGAAATTCAACATCTCTGTGAAAGTCCTGCAAATAACTAGCATAACAAGTCTTATTTGTCTCTTCTCCAGGCTAAAGTTACCTAGGTCCTTCACTCTTTTGTTGTATGATTGGTCAGTCTTAATATGCTGCAAAGCATTTTTTAACATGGCCCAATTCAAAAGTTACAGTGTGTGTAAAACATGGCAGCCAGACTAATAACTGGGTCTAGAACATCCAAATATATAATACCAATTCTGGCTTGCATCGGTAGCCTATATATTTACAAGCCACATTGAAAATGCTGGTTTTACCCTATGGCTTGGGACTCCAATACTTGATGACACGTCCCTCTCAACTGCTATCCACCTGGACACCACACTCAACATCCAACTGCCATTTCCAAGGGAGGCTTTGTTGGAGGCAACAAGGAAGAGGGCTTCTCGGTAGCAATCTCTCCATTATGAATCAAGATCCCCACTGAGGCCCACCCAGTGCTAACTTTACTGTCCTTTTGGGGCCAGGTTCATTCTGCCCTCTATGCCAAGGCATTTAACTATCTTACTATCACATGGAGCAGGAAGTGCTATTTCAAATATTTTAACAAGTCTAGTTGTATCAACCTGGATTTGTTTAAATTAGCCTTTTAAATTCAGTTTATATTTCTGTAGTGAAATTTTACCAAGTTTTTTTTTTATTATATTTAATGGATTGTTGTAAAATGATCCCAAAAACTTTTGCTATTGGACAATGTAGAAATTAAGTAAGTAAAACAGAAAATGAAAAATGTGTGATAGCCCTGGAAACAAAAAAGATGAAACTGAGGCTGCTGTACTTTGAAGTCAAAAGAAAAGGAAATAGGAGATGCTTGGTTTCATAAAGGAAGCTACACATGACATCCCCTATGTGAGGGGGAGGGGATGTCATGTGGAGAAGGGCCGTGAGCTGTTGTTCCCTGCAGTGGAGGGCAGGGTGCATTCCAAAGCTCAAGTAATCAGGCTTCAGGTTGAATGTCAGGAAGTACCCCTAGGTCAGGTTTAGACCCCTAGGATATGGAATGGACTTCCAAGGGAGGTGGTTGAGGCCCCATCAGTGAAGGTGTTCAAGGAAAGATTGGACAAGCATATGCTGAGTATTACATGATTGGAGTCAGCTGGAACCAGGGGTCAGACTAGATGGCCTGTGAGACCCCTTCTGACTTGCCTTGTTTCTATGTTACAAGAGCTGAGCAGGGTTCACACAGACAGGACATTTTGGAGGGCATTTATTCATAGGTTCATCATAAGTCAGAGAAGACTTGATAGCAAGTAACAATAGCAAATTGTAATGCTGCCCACAGCAATTTTTAAATTTTTCAAATTCTCAGATGTGCCACGACTCCAAAAAGGTTGGGGATCTCTAGGGTAGCATATCTAATAATACAGTTCGAGACTGAATATAGTTCAAGGCTGAATATAGTTCAAGACTGTCTTTTAAGAAATATTTACACTCACAATTAGAACATTTGCAGTGCACGGCTACCTTTGTGGTAAATATTAAGAACTCCATTTGCCTTTGGTATAAGAAGGAGCATAACACTCTGCTTCAGTGGACTAGCACTTGTTTGCTCCATCGCAGGGGTGCTCTAATGGCCTTCATACATCCTTCAGAAGGTTTTCCCTTGGTGTCCTAGCCTTCTCATCACCCTGAATTCTTTTGCTCACACCTCTCCCACTGTAGTGTAGAGCCACATGCTAACTATAGAGCCAGATACGGTATAACTAGTGGAAGGCAAAGACTCCAATGCCAGTGGGTGATTTAAACTCTGGGTTTTAGTTTGAACTTTAAAAGACTCATCCATGGTGCCAAGCCTGAGGATAGAGTTCTGAAACATAGCTCCTCCGAAGCTCAGACTAAAATCCAGAGTGGATAAACTGCCTATTGACATTGGAGCCACCAGCATTCACTGAGTATAACAGCTACATCTATTTACTTTTGGAGGCCTAGGAATGGTCCCTTTGTCCCTCCAGTCTTCTGGTTTTGCTCTAAAGCACAGCATTACTTAGAAGAAAATCCCTGAGTATGGAGAGCCAATGATACTCTCTTTCATTTGATAATCATTCAAGAAGAGGACAGGTGGCTTCTCAACTCTATCAAACTCTGTGATTTCACTGTTAGTAATATTATTCTTCAGTATCCACTGAACATCCAGAATTCCAGGAGAGGGACAAAACAGAGGTGTTTGTGTGGTGTGTGTGTGTGTGTGTGAGAGAGAGAGAGAGAGAGAGAGAGAGAGAGTTGGGAGACAGGCCATATGTGTGTGTTGGTGCACATTTGTGTGGACAGGAAAGCTGGGATGGAGAAGACCAGCCAGCTGCACACACCACTGGCTCTGGCCTTATCCACTGCCACCTTGAAGCCCCTGACCTGCTGCCCACTGTCCCATGCAACCCACAACCCCTTATACGTTGGGAGCACCAGCTGCTCTACTGAAGTAATTAAGTTGGCTTAAAATATTAGTGACACCATTCTAAAAAAATAATGTTGCATAGACTGTATTAGATTACCTGCTTAGATGATACAGAAGGATTCAGTTACATGTGACACCAAAAAAGGCCCCACAAAGGCCAGGATGCATTGTGCTATAGCAGCTCTTACTTTTCAGTAGAGTGGCAAAGTAAATCATATCCATTCAGCTGTTTGGATATCAGAATCCAGCTCCTTGGTATGCCATCAAAATCTCAGCAGGCACTCTGAGCGCAACAAAGAAGCAAGTTAAGGCATCTGAGCAAACAGGATCCAGACAAGCCAAGAACTGATATTCATGCATCAAGGGCTGTGCTGATTCTGCCAATCTGCTGATGCTCAAAGGGACTGGCTCTCTGACAGGACCTATCACACCCCTCGGCTTCGTGCTTTGGAATCTCTCTCCGTTTTTAGGTCACATTCCTATGAATAGGTCAAAGTGGCACAGGAGGCTTTCCCATAAAACATCACAATTCAAGTCAGACCCCATAATTTTGGAATTTTTAAGGTGCCATGGGTGAGGCGGGAATATTGCCCATTTATTAAGTGTCTGTCATTGTGTACATAGGCAGTCAAACAATAACCATCCAAAGGCAGATTATATGAAACATAACTTGACCAAGAACTTAGATTCCTAAGATCTGTGCTCTAAAACACAAAATTACTCTTTAACCCAATTTCTGCCCCACAAAATATTTCACAGAAAGCAAACTAATGTGGCTCAAAGTCAAGTAATTTGACCAATAAACTTAGTTCAAAGCAGAAATGGGGTGAGACCCAAATGCCAAATAGCTTAATTCTCTCCCACAAAGCACAACAAAATGCTCATTTCAGAAGGCAAAATGATGTTCAGAGAAAGATACACACACTGGTACACAAAACTGGCAAACTGCCCACATGAATAACACAAACAGCATGTAAAACATACATCATACATGCACACCATACTACAGAGAGAGAAACATTTTAAAAAACCAGGAAAAGCACACTGGCTGAGTGCACACATAATGACAAGCTGTGCTGGAAACTTGCAGGCATGACTTGTTACATGTGAATGCAGCACCCATAGTGAAGCATGGCACATTTGGTTTCTATGAACCCCCATGGAGAGTCAAGAGTTTGTTCTAAGTTTTCCACACTTCACTATTGCTTGCCATTATGTGTGAAACCAGTTATAATGTTTTTCCACAGTTTCCACATTTCTGTCGAGTTTCATGACAAGAATGGCCACCGCAGCAGCAGCAGATGCACAAGCCTCTATTTCCTATTGGCCTGTTCTGGCTAGCATCTGCTGAGGCAGCTGTAGCCATGCTCAGACTGGCTGCCTCACGCTGCCTCTCCCCTTCTGCCCAGGCATTGCCTTTCCGATGCCCAGCCACAGCTCTGGCACCTGAGAGGCAGCAGGCCGCTGCACATGCGTCTCCAGCAGCAGCGACTGTCAAGGCAGCCATGCTGGGCGCTCCGGCCTGGTCTCTGCCCTTAGCCAGAGCAGCGCTCAGGGGGGCAGTGCTCCCCCCGAGGGAAGGCAGCTTCAGCCAAGAGGTGCGCACTGGCTGTGCGCGGCCATCGCCATCAGGGCGGCGCCCGGAGAAGCCGTGCCCCCTCCCGCCTCACCCCAGGCATTCCCGAGGCCCACTGTCCCCACCCAGCAAGCACACCCCTTGCAGCCAGCCAGCACCTGTCCCAGGCAGAGGCCCACGCAGGTGCCCCGTGTGCCGGGGTGCGGGGCAGGCACCCCAGCCTCAGGGGTAAGTCCTTGGCGCAGAGCAGGGCAGCAGCAGCAGGGCGCGCTCCTGCAGTGCTCCTCCAGAGCAATGGTGCTGCTCTCGGGAGAAGGCCGTTGCTTCACTGAGCAGCAGGAAAACAACCCAGAAAAAGGCTGCTGCCTGAGAACAGCCCCAGGGGAGCGGGTGGGCCAATGGGGAGGGGGGAATAGACAGGGCAGGAAGAAGCAGTGTACCCTTTGGCCCCTGCCAATCCATTCTCCCCTGCAAATGCCCACTAGACTGTTTTCCTCTTAGTTAGGTTCACTTCCAAATCTACAGCTTTCTGGTTTAAAAAACCCATAATTTAAAATGGACAGAGGAAATAATTGGTGTGTGGTGGAAAGGTTAAGGTCATTCTTCTGCTTTGTGGCTCTCAAACATCTGACATTTGCCGTATGTGGCTCTTACCTGCAGGTATGCCTGTCCCTACATTTGCCTTGTGTAGGTAGAAATAGGAAGCCGGAAACCCAGCTTCTCCCTTGAAATGTTTAGTTCTGCCCAGGGTGGCCAGACTTACTCAGCAGAAAAGCCACATGTGGTAAATGTTAGATGTTTGAGGGCTGCAAGACATGAGCAAACATGTATGTATGTATGTATTATGACTAAGCAAGCATTGCTACAATACCCAGGCTAGTTACTGCTAGCAGAGGTCTTCTGAGTCTCCATTTAGGCTGTGAGTCATTGAAACTTGTTCTCTGCAGAGCTCTTGCATGTGTTGACTGGGCTGCTGTTTGAGGCTCAGAACAGAAGCAGAAGTGAGCTAACTGATGAGCACTGTGATTGGTTATCACTGCAAGAGAGTCATACATCTTTCCCTTGAGAGTTTTTGTGCTCATCAGCTCAGCAGCTGGTTGAGCCTTGATTGGCTGAGGCTCAAGAGTTGAAGTCACATGATTGAAACATCCCAATTGGTTATCACAGCAGGAAACTCATGCGCCTTGTTACCTGAAGAAGACAAGTAGTCGGGCTTTTTGGTCCCTCTTTTCACGTGCAGGCTCAGCTGCTCAGATTAGAAGTCGCATCGGGCTTTTTCATCCTCTCTGCAAGCCACAAAAGAAACTCAAATTGCCAATGTAGTTCATGAGCCTTGGTTTGGCGAACCTTGACCTACAGGGAAGGGGAACGCAATATTCCTTCTGTGTTTCAGGTCCCATGTGTTTTTTCATCAGGCATGGCCATATGTCTGGTAGGCACAGCCTATGTTTATTTGCTATTCTAGAACAATTACAGTTGCACACGCACCTTTTCATGTTATGTCATATGCTGAACAGCACAAAGAAAATATTAAATGATTCAGAGTTGACTGGGATACTATTTCCAAATTTTTATTGTTATTATTTGTCTCTCAGGAGTGGTGGTAGGTACCTGCAAGCAGTGTTGGGGACGCAAGTTAAGTGACTCACTCCCAAGTCTGACTCAGATTGTGTCAGTGACTCAACTCAGACTAGACTTGGGAGCAACTTGACTGGAGATTTCTGCATTTTTTACAATCAAGTCACTCCAGCACTGAGCCTGCAGCAGGGTATCCCATAAGACAGGCAAGAACACAGCAGAGGTGGTGGGAGGGAGGGAGATTCAATGGGGCAGAGGCAGGATAGGAAGGAGGGGCAGCAATAGGGGGAAGGGAAGGGAAGGGTTAGGCTGGGAACATTGGGAGGTTACAATTCTCCCACCCACTCCACCACCTTTGTTTTGGTTCTTGAGACTTCAGAAGAGACTTCAGATTTGACTTGAAAATTTCTTGCAATGACTTGAGACTCAACTTGGCCTTGAAAGGAAAGACTTGATACTTGACTCAAGACTTGGAGAAAAGGACTTGAACACATCACTGCCTGCAAGATCAGGGGCTAAAGCCCATAGGACAGACATTGCACAAATTTGCATGTGCTCTGTGCACATATAGGTGCAATAATTACAATCATTTAATTTAATCTAATCATTTAATCATTAATCAATTAAAGAAATAATACAATCATTTAAATTTTCAAAGAGGAAAACTAATTATCCTCTTACTTGCTTTCAGGACAGAATTATACAGTGAATCAAACTGTGCTCACTTAAAATTTGCCCTCCATGCACCCTATATTTTTCCTTGATCTTTTAGGTCCAAATCAAGATTGGGAGGATGGAATGCCTGGGGCCAGCAAAGAGCCATTTGTCACTGTAAACATTTAGCAATTAATTGCAAACTGACCATGGCAAGGAAGTGTGTGAGAATGTATTGTAGACTACAATAGTTCATGCTCTTAAGCTACAAATTTACAGAATTATTAGGGAGAAAGGCTTTCACTTCCAAAAGGCTTTCACTTCCAAATTGTGTGAAGAACTAGCTATCCTCTACTCAGGACTAGTCAGGCCTCATCTGGAGAACTGTGTCCAGTTCTGAGCACCACAGTTGAAGAAAGATGCATTCAAGCTGGAAAGGGTTCAGAGGCGGGCAACCAGTGTGATCCAGAGACTGGAAACAAAATCCTGTGCGGAGACTTTAAAAGAATTGCATATTTAGCCTTGAGAAAAGAAGAATGAGGGAAAGGATGATAGCAGTCTTCAAATACCAGGAAGGCTGCTACTTACAGAAGGGCCAGGATCTCTTTTCAATCATCGCAGAGTGCAGGACATGGAATTATGGGCTCAAGTTACAGAAAGGCTGATCCTAGCTAGATATAAGGGAAAAAATCCTGACTGTGTGAGCAATATGTCAATGAAACCAATTATCATGGGAGGTTGTGGGCTCTCCCACACTAGAGGTATTCAAGATCCTACTGGATCACCATCTGAGAGGGGTGGTTTGACCAGGAGTCCTTCACTGAGCAGCGGGTTAGACCCACTGGTTTTCTGACTCCTTCCAACTCTAGTATGTTGCCATATTAAGTTTCTAGTGTCTTCATACACATCTTCATACAACTCTTAAAATATCAAAATGCATAGCTGGATACCTTTATTAGGACCAACATTCCTAATAAAGGCATTGGCCAACTGCAGATTTGGGGGGGTTTTCTCATAGACCAACATGGCTTGTTTATTTTTAAATTACCAAATGTATTATTCCCCAGGTTTTTCTCTAGATCTCTGTTGGAACTATTTCCAGGGTGTATAAGCAGGATTCAGCTCCGAGCACTTATACTAAGGAGTAAAACTTCATCCTTCAAACTTACTGGGGAGTAAATCCCATTGAATTCAGGACAACTTACTCTTGAGTAAAAACATTTAGGCTTACATAATAAGTTTTGTGGAATTCTAAACACATTTCCACATCCTCTCTCTGTAGCACTGATAGTACAGGATACTATATGGGACAGGAAATTATCTCAGCTACTTTTTCCTGCCCCACAATTCTCGACAGCCATGCTCAGGGTTGGCCCCAAGACATTTTGCTACCTGAGGCCTTCCTCAACCCCATAGTCAAGGTGCATAATACCCCTAAGGCAGAAAACACTACAAGCATGTCCCCTCTTCATTGGCAGTGAAAATGCAGTAATAATTAATGAATTAAATAATGAATAATTTGCTGCTTTTTCATGACATCTAAAACAGCTGTCTAAAGCAACTGCCTCAGACTCTAAAATGTGTGTGCATTTAAAGAACCAAATATTTGTAATTACTCATATTTGTAAAAGCAGATGAATGAACTGGGCATTTGATGGAATTAAAAATATCAGGCAGAAAGGTTTCAAAGGAGGCAATAGGAGGGGAAGCACATATAGGCAAAAAGCCAGCTAGTGCACTGGGATCAAACACAATAGAGATCATCAGGACCTCTGTACCTTTATTTCAGCAAGGGCCATCTTTCTCCTGTTACAAAAAAAGTCACTTACAACTTATACAGATTTGTAAGAAGATAAGAAGAGCCACGCTGGATCAGACCATGGGTCAATCTAGTCCAGTATGTCGTTCATACAGTGGCCAGCCAGCTGCCCGCGGGATCCCACAAGCCACACATGACTGCAGCAGCATCCTCCACACATATCCCCCAGCACCATCTTTCAAAATAACTTTCTGTACTGTGGGCTCTGGTCCATGAAAGCTTATTATGTGACAGTACAAGTGTGAGTCTTCAAAGCATTGAAACTTGTGAAACCTTTGGGCACAGTAGAGTCAGGAGTCCTTATTCTCCTCGCACATTATACATCGGATCATAATCTAATAGAGTTGGAAGTGGCCAGAGGGCCATTGGGTCCAATCCCCTGCTCAGTGCAGGACTCTGAGTTCTCTAGGCCAAGATCAGTGTCCAGTCTGTTCGGAATATAATTGCCCTTTCTCTGAAGACCCAGTATCACAATTTGGAAACACTCCTTGACTCAGCATTGTCACTTGAAAATGAGATGTCTTTCTTGGTATGGATTGCTTTTAACCAGCTTAGGCTGGTATGCCAGTGTTGTCCTTCCAGAACAGGGATAATGTTATATGTATGGTTGCCCTTCATGATCATTCAAGTCACCATTCTAACAGCTGAAGGCACATCTCACCTTGAAAGCTCTGTGGATCTGTGGGATCCAAGGGTCTTAAGGAATGATTCTTCCCACCTGCATGTGTGTCAGGATCTTCCACTAAGGCCCTTCTCTGGATATGCCCAACATCAAAGAAAAGGCAGGCTGTAACCAGGAAAAAGACTTTTTCAGCTGCAGTACCACCAAGGTGGAACTTTCTCCTGAAAGAAGGATGCCTGCTGCTTGCTTGGTTATACTAGGCAAAAATTTTGCTGTTTCCCCAGACATATTGTCGCTCTTTCACTGCCACTGTGATTAACTGCAATTTTAAAATTAGCACAGCAGAGAAAAGGGCTCAACCTGGCCTACTGCCAGATCTGTGTGCAGGGAGATTCCCTGCAAGACACACTTCACGGGAGAGTATCCAAACATGGAATCCCAGCTTTGTGGCCTGAACTGGTACTATGCAGGATATGTGCTACCATTTGATTCCATTGCTTCTGGAGCATCCCTCCAGAAATACCTGATGAGACAGAATATTTCAGGCATAGGTGGTGACAAGCTTTACAGACTTGAGATTGAAAACTTGTATGGTGATCAGACATATTTATATCAGTATCTTTATCTATATTCTTTCTATATAATTTAATACCTTTCTTATAAGTGTAATTCATCATTTCTTAAGCACTTAAAATAAGAAGACTTGCAGCAGCAGAAATGATGAATTAAAGTTTCTTTCTACACGCTGTAACATGTTTCCCTTTTGAAAATTACCACTGACACTCTGAGCCTGGATTTTAAAAGCTCTCACTGAAGAGATAAATTATACACTGATCCTCACCTAAAGTTTGGTGCTATGCCAAAAGGAGCCTCAACCTCCCAGTGAGTCACATAAATCATAGCCCAAGAAGCCTCAGGTGGTTGGATTAATAGTGGATCAATGTGAATGTGCTACAAAGTTATTTGATCACTACAATGCTGGTATTGACTGTTATACACCTGTTATATCATTACGGATTAAATCTATTGTAAACAAGTCGTTTGATGTTGCAGACTGTGCTAACCGCATGCTCCATAATCATGGCTTGTAGCTGCTGTGGAGGCCCCAACATGCCTGGATCATACTCAATTTCATGTTGTGTGGGGTAGCCAAACAATAGAGATTTGTTTGTCATTATTATATGGAGAATGTAGTCTAGACCAGGAATGGCTAACTAGGGGCATGTAGATTGCATATGGCTCTCTAATTCCCAATTTTAATCAAGTTATAGTAACAAGTTTGCTAACGGCTTCACTCATTAGCAAAATAAGCAATGTGGCTCCATCTGTATTCATATAAAATATAAGATTTTGCTACCCCATGTACTTTCTGGAAAAGCAAACAGATTTTTTGACATTCTCAGCAAACTACTGTTCCAAGAATTCTCTTGGATGGTGCCAGGATAGTTAAAAGTGGTATGGTTTGCTGCCAGTTTGTTGAATCATGGAAGGGGGACCCTAAGGCTCATTTAGCCAACCCACCTGTTGATGCAGGAAATATCCCAGATAGGTGGTCATCTAGCCTCTGCTTAAAAGCGTCTAAGAGGGTGCTACCTTCCAATCATCCTGTTGCACTTCAATCAGGAAGCTTTTTCTGATGTTTGGTAGAAAACACTTTTCTTGACATTTTAATTGATTTGCACGGGTCACACCCTCTGGAGCAACAGAAAATGGAATTGTTCCATCACCTATGAGATAGCCCTTTGAATATCTGAAGACATCTGTCATATTGCTTCTTAATCTTATCCTCTTCATGCTCACCACATTCAGCTCATTCAATTTATTTTCATAGGACTTGTTTGCAGGTCTGGCACCACCTTTTTGACTTCCATCTAGATACATTCCAGTTTGCCAATATCCCTCTTAAGCTACCATCTCCAGAATTGGAAATAGTACTCTAGGTGAAGTCTAACCAAAACAGAGGAACCATCAATGAGTAATCATTGGTCATGGCCCATCGCACCTAACAGTAACAATGTCTGGCCCAGTTTTTACCAGTTTGCTAAGAAGAAATCGTATTTGTTGAAAAGAAAGAAGTGAGGGCCACACAGGTAGTCTGGCATGACTTGCTTTTGAGAAAGCGTACTAGCTGTTTCTGATCAAAATATTTTCCCCCAGACATTCACAGTCTAACTGCTTAACTGTTTGAACTAGAATCTTTCCCCCACTTCATGGATCATTGCCTGGCTGTGGTGAAAGAGCTTGTGTAGTGCAATGAAGCTATGAGCTATGCCGTGCAGGGGCACCCAAGATGGTCAGGGCACAGCAGAGAGCTCTGACAAAGGGTGATCCACTGGAGAAGGAAATGGCAACCCACTTCTGTATCCTTGCCATGAAAACCTGATGGATAGTACATAAAAACACAGAAACAGAGCAAGTCAGAAGGGACCTCCTGGGCCATCTAGTCTGACCCTTGGCTCCAGCCAGCTCCGCTCATGACATGCCCACCATGTGCATGTCCAGCCTATCTTTGAACACCCGCACCGATGGGGCCTCAACGACCTCTCGTGGAAGCCCATTCCATACCCTCAGGGTCCTAACTGTCAGAAAACGCTTCCTGGCATCTAAATGGAACCTTGGTTCCCTGAGCTTTGCTCCATTGGAGCACGTCCTGCCTTCCTCTGCAGGGGAGAACAGGTCTCAACCCATCTGCATGTGACACCCCCTCACATACCTGTATGTCGCCAACATATCCCCTCTGAGTATCCTCTTCTCCAGGCTGAAGAGACCCAGTTCCCTCAGTCTCGCCTCATACCCCATCCCCTGCAAACTGATCACCAACCTTGTTGCCCTATGCTGCACTGACTCTAACCTGGCTATATCCTTTCTGTAATGAGGGGCCCAAAACTGAACACAGTACTCCAGTTGCGGGCGCACCAGAGTTGTATAGAGTGGTAGTAATACCTCTCTCGATCTAGAAGCCACACTTCTGGCTATGCAACCAAGGGTGGCATTCGCCCTCTTGACCACCGCATCACACTGCTGACTCATGTTTAGCCTGCAGTCAACCAGCACCCCGAGGTCCCTTTCACAAATGCTGCTCTCCAGCCACTTGCCTCCTAACCTGTACTTATGACACCTATTCCTACGCCCCAAGTGCAAGACCTTGCACTTATCCACATTGAACGCCACCCTGTTATCTCCTGCCCACTTCCATAGTCTGTCCAGATCCTTTTGGATCTGGAGTACCTGCTCCTCAGTTGTGGCCACTGCTCCAGTTTTAGTGTCGTCTGCGAATTTGATCAGCAGACTGTTCACCCCTTCTTCCATGTCGTTAATGAAAAGATTAAACAGCATCGGCCCCAGGACAGAGCCCTGGGGGACCCCCCTTGTCACTGGCTGCCATCCCGACGATTCCCCGCTAATGGTTACCTTCTGCTTTCGGTCAGTCAACCATGCCCTAATCCACCGGACAGTGCTTTGGTGTATTCCAAAACTCCTCAGTTTCTCCACCAGGATATCATGGGGCACTTTGTCAAAGGCCTTGCTGAAATCCAGGTAAACCACTTCCACTGCATCCCCTCCATCCAGCCATCTTGAAACCTTGTCATAGAATTCCACAAGGTTTGTCTGGCAGGACCTGTTTTTGCGGAAGCCGTGTTGTGTGGCTGTCAGCCTCCCTTCCCTATCTAGCATCACTAGATCTCTCTCTATTATGAGCCTTTCCATTGTTTTTCCTACAAGTGGTCTGTAATTCCTCATGTCCCTTCTACTACCCTTTTTGAAAATTGGGACCACCGATGCCACCCTCCAGTCCTCTGGAACTTCACCCGTTCTCCATGAGGCCTCAAAAATGGAAGCCAGCAAGCGTGAAAGAACCCCTGCCAATTCTCTAAGTACTCTCAGATGTAACCCTTAGGGCCTGGCGCCTTTGTAATGTCCGATGCCCTGGGGAGCCCCTCAACTTCAAGGGGGGGTGACTCTAATCTGTGCCCCTAAGTCCCCGGCCTCATCTAATCTCCTATATGGCTCTCCCCCATCCTGCTATGGGGAGAACACAGAGGCAAAATAGTCATTTGGCATCTGTGCCTGTTCCCTCATATCAGTCACTGGATCTCCTTCCACCTTATTTAGTGGTCCCACCACTTGTCTCCCCTTCCTTTTCCTAGTTACATGCTGAAAGAAGCCCTTTTTGTTGCTCTTGATATTCTTGGCAAGTCTCAGCTCATAATCAGCCTTAGCCTTGCAAAGAATCCTTCTGCAACGGGCCTCCTCCCCCCGGTATACCCTTTTGTGTATTTCCCCCAGTACCCATTTCCTACGGAGGTGCCTCTTTAATCCCTCTAACCACCTCCTTTCGCATCCATGGCAGCACTCTCCTCTGCCTCCCCACCTTACTAACTAGAGGTATCATCCAGGCTTGCACCTCCAAAACCTCCCTTTTGAGTGCCATCCACCCCTCCTCAACTTGCTTACCATCCAGTAACCTATCCCAGGAGACTTTGCCCAGTCTGGCCTTCAGCTGGCCAAAGTTGGCCCTCTTGAAGTCCCAGCTTCTAGTGCTCGACCAAAGGCAAAGAGATATGACACTAGAAAATGAGACCCTCAGGTTGGAAGGTGTCCAGTGTGCTACTGGGGAGGAGCAGAGGGCTAGTACTAGTAGCGCCAGAAAGAATGACGTGACTGGGTCAAAGCCAAAAGGACACTCAGTTGCAGATGTATCTGGTGGTGAAAGGAAAGTCTGATGCTGTAAAGAACAATACTGCATTGGAACCTGGAATGTAAGAAGTATGAATCAAGCTAAGCTGAACATGGTCAAACATGAGATGAGAAGACTGAACATCAACATCTTGGGAAACAGTGGACTAAAATGGACAGGAATGGGTGAATTTAATTTGGATGACTATCAGGTATACTACTGCAGGCAAGAATCCCTCAGAAGAAATGGGGTAGACTTCATAGTAAATAAAGCAGTAGAAAAAGCAGTACTGGGATATAATCTTCGAAATGACAGAATGATCTCAGTTTGATCCAAGGCAAACCATTCAGCATCACAGTAGCCAAGTTTATGCCCCAAGCACTGATGGTGAAGAGGCTAAAGTTGACCAGTTCTATGAAGACTTACAACACCTTCTAGAAATAACACCAAAAAATGCTTTCCTTATAATCACAGGGAATTGGAATGCTAAAGTAGGAAGCCAAACAATAATGGGAATAACAGGCAAGTTTGTCCTAGGAGTACAAAATGAAGCAGGGCAAAGGCTGGCAAAATTTTGTCAAGAGAGTACGATGGTCATAGCAAACACTCTTTTCCAGCAACCCAAGAGATACATCTACACATCGACCTCACCAGATGGTCAACACAGAAATCAGATTGATTACGTGTTCTGCAGCCAAAGATGGAGAAGTTCTATCCAGTCAGTAAAAACAGGACCAAGAGCTTACTGTGGCTCAGATCATGAGCTTCTTGTTGCATAAGTTAGGCTTAAATTGAAGAAAGTAAGGGAAAGCACTAGGCCACTCAGGTATGACCTAAATCATATCCCTCATGAATATACATGTAGAGGTGACAAATAGATTTAAGGAATTAGACCTGACAGAGTGCCTGAAGAACTATGGACAGAGGTTTGCAACATTGACCAAACGGTAGCAACTAAAACCATCCCAAAGAAAAAGAAATGCAAGAAAGCAAAATGGCTGAAGAAGCTTTACAAATAGCTGAGGAAAGAAGGGAAGTGAAAGGCAAGGGAGAAAGAGAAAGATACACCCAACTGAATGCAGAATTCCAGAGAATAGCTAGAAGAGATAAGAATGCCTTCCTAAATGAACAGTGCAAAGAAATAGAGAGAAACAATAGAATAGCTAAGACTAGAGATCTCTTCAAGAAAATTGGAGATATGAAGGGAATGTTCCATGGAAAGATGGGCATGATAAATTACAAAAATGGCAGGGACCTAACAGAGGCAGAAGAGATTAAGAAGAGGTGAGAAGATTACACAGAACTATGCAAGAAAAATCTTAACGTTCCTGATAACCACTATGGGGTGGTTACTCACCTTGAGTCAGACATCCTGAAATGTGAAACATAGAAACAGAGTGAGTCAGAAGGGTCCTCCCGGGCCATCTAGTCTGACCCCTGGCGCCAGCTGGCTCTGCTCACAACATGCCCACCATGGGACATGTCTAGCCCAGTCAAGTGGGAGACAGTACTCCAGCTGAGCAATTCAAATTCCTAAAAGACAATGCAGTTAAAGTGCTACACTCAATATGCCAGCAAATTTGGAAAACTCAGCAGTGGCCATAGGATTGGAAAAGGCCAGTTTACATTCCAATCCCAAAGAAGAACAATGCCAAAGAATGTTCAAACTACCGCGCCATTGTACTCATTTCACATGCTAGCAAAGTTATGCTCAAAATCCTACAAGCTAGGCTCCAGCAGTATGTGGACCAAGAACTACCTGAAGTACAGACAGGGTTTCAAAGTGGCAGAGGAACTAGAGATAAAATTGCCAACATAAGCTGGATCATGGAGAAAGCCAGGGAGTTCCAGAAAAACATCTACTTCTGCTTCATTTACTATGCTAAAGCCTTTGATTGTGTGGATCACAACAAATTGTGGCAAGTTTTTAAGGAGATGGGAGTACCAGTTCTCATTTGTCTCTTGAGAAACCTATATGCAGGTCAAGAAGCAACAGTGAGAACCGGACAAGGAACCACTGATTAGTTCAAAATTGAGAATGGAGTTCGGCAAGGCTGTATACTGTCGCCCTGCCTATTTAACTTATATGCAGAGCACATCACGGGAAAGGCGGGGCTAGATGAATCACCAGTTGGAATTAAGACTGCTGGGAGAAATATCAACAACCTCAGATATGCAGATGATACCACTCTCATGGCAGAAAGTGAAGAGGAACTAAAGAACCTCTTGATGAGGGTGAAGGAGGAGAGCACAAAAGTTGGCTTGAAACTCAACATTAAGAAAACTAAGATCATGGCATCCAGTCCTCTCACTTCCTGGCAAATAGATGGGGAAGAAATGGAGGCAGTGACAGATTTTATTTTCCTGGGCTCCAAGATCATTGCAGATGGGGACTGCAGCCAAGAAATTAAAAGACGCTTACTCCTGGGGAGGAAAGCTATGGCAAATCTAGACAGCATACTAAAAAGCAGAGGCATCACCCTGCCAACAAAAGTGCATATAGTCGAGGCTATGGTTTTCCCAGTTGCAATGAATAGCTGTGAAAGTTGGACCATAAGGAAAGCTGAGCGCCAAAGAATTGAGGCCTTTGAATTTTGGTGGTGGAGAAGACTCCTGCAAATCCCTTGGACTGCAAGGTGATCAAACCGGTCAGTCCTAGAGGAGACCAACCCTGACTGCTCTTTAGAAGGCCAGATCCTGAAGATGAAACTCAAATATTTTGGCCACCTAATGAGAAGGAAGGACTCCCTGGAGAAGAGCCTAATGCTGGGAACAATAGATGGCAACAGAAGAAGGGGACTGCAGAGAATGGGGTGGCTAGATGGAGTCACTGAAGCAGTTGGTGTGAACTTAAGTGCACTCCAGGGAATGGTGGAGGACAGGAAGGCCTGGAGGAATGTTGTCCATGGGGTTGCGGTGAGTTGGACATGACTTCATGACTAACAACAAAGACAGATTTTTGTTTTCCCCAGGAAGTTTCTTTCTTCTTCATGCAACCAATTGGCAGTGCTGTGGTATACTGGAATTGCGCAAATACTAGTGGGCTTCATGCTGACCCCCTTCCACTAAAAGGGTTGCAAATACCCAATCTTTATGTATTGACTTATACCTAATCTATATATTGTAAATAAAACAAGTACTACTGAATACCAATAAGTCTCTAATAACTTCTTTCCAAAGGGACGCAAACCTGGATAAGCCCAGTATCCCTGGAATCTCACCGTTTGGAGACATGGACTAGATTCAACAATACTGCTCATCAACTTCTGATTGTTGCTGAAAAGGTAGATTTTCCTGAGTTAATATTTCTGCATTTGTACATGTGTCTATTTTGAGACAGATAAAATTGTGCATGTAAATAGCTGCCTTTAGGCACCTTTGTTGCATTCTGGGAATGCTGATGCTGTTCAATCAACAGTAAGGGAAATAGGCTTACGAGTAAGCATATGCCACAAGCAAACAGAGTCATGTTGAAGTAAGGGAAGACAATCCTGTCCATTCCTGCCTTTATATTCCATCCTTTTCTACCAAGCAAAGTTTGTTAGATCTAGAGTTTAAGTCATATAAAGAAACTTTCCAATGGGACAAGTCAAAGTTTATATTTCCTACAATGCCAGATACTTCCCTCTGTTTTCCCAGACATTCCAAGTGAAAGCTCACTGTAACTGACCTTTTGCTTTATCGTATTTTTTTTTTCAAAAAGCGGAAAACATCAGTCCCTAGTGTTAATGGAAGACCCTCCCATCCATAACTTCCCTTCAATCTTATTTATCAAAAGAAGTTCATAATTGAGCTTTTGACAATAGCAAGACTGTGCATTTTTTGTCAATAACAATGAGTTGTCCAAGTTCATTATCACAGATTGTTTTAAAACTGATTTATGCACCAGTAGTAGTAAGTTTATTATATAGCATAAGTGACTGTGTAATCTGGATGGAGGCTGAAGACATTCTTAAACAGTCATGTCCAATTAAAAAAAATGTTGCCCACATTCCTGATGGAGCCACATTAATGACTTAGTCCTACCACAAACTGTGAGACACTCACAAGGGTCCCAATACCTTTTGTTCTGAAGGATAATTCAGTACATTTCAGAAAAAATAGTACAGGGCCTATTAGAGGAAGGAAACATTCTCGGTTAAATTACTATAATATAAAACATCTCAAATCTCTCTGTTAAGAATGAAACTGTTTTGTTTGAATTTGTGAGCCAGTGTCAGTATTTTTTTTTTTTTTAGTCTGCATGTCAGCATGTGCTCTGTTACTAAGAAGTAATTACTACATTTGGACACGTGAGGTGCTAATTTAGTTTGTTTTTGTCATCTTGCTCAGTTGCCTTCTGATGTAAGGATTCCCAGTTTGTAATGAAGTGGCCCTAGCTGAACTTTCCCTCCCTAGAACACTGTGCTTGTTCTAAAGACTCATGGCAGATGCTAAGTAGCCTCTGAACTCAGCTTCCAGTGCATGCCCCTTTCCGCCACTCTGAGTCCCAGTTGTGACCCTGGACGAACGCAGGCAAGGCAGCCTGCCGAAAATAAGAGGAGGTTACTTTCTCAAGTTCCCACTGAGTTCTGTTGCAGTATATGACTGCAATGGGGAAAGCTTGGTGATACAACAAAATGTGATACTGGGTCACCAATGCCTTGCACTAGGGTGCAGAGAAAAGGGATTCGATAGGGCCAGAATCAAATTCCCTACTCAGCTACAAAAACAAGACAAACCCTGCTGGATCAGCCCAAACTCCTGTCTCAGTCAAAATCCACAGAGCTTCTGGCTCCAGCGGCCTGCCTGTGAGGAAGCCCTCAAGCAGAACATGAATGCAATGGCCTCTTCTTGCTGGCGTTCTCCTGCAACTGATATTGAAAGGTATGCTGCTTCTAATCCTGAGGGCAGCACAGAGCAACCATGACTAGTAGCCATGGATAACCTTCTAGTCCCATTAATTGTCTAGTCCCATTTTAAAGGTTTGCTGGTCAACATCACCATCTTTTGTGCTTGTGAATTTCGCAGTGTAACTATGCAGTCTGAGACTCCCATAACACCTTTGGGAAGTCAATGTCTTTTATGGTTGTTGTTGTTTGTTGTAGTTAGTCGCGAAGTTGTGTCCGACCCATCGCGACCCCATGGACAACATTCCTCCAGGCCCTCCTGTCCTCCACCATCCCCTGGAGTCCACTCAAGCTCACACCAACCACCTCAGTGACTCCATCCAGCCACCTCATCCTCTGCCGTCCCCTTCTTCTTTTGCCATCTATTGTTCCCAGCATTAGACTCTTCTCCAGGGAGTCCTTCCTTCTCATTAGGTGGCCAAAGTATTTGAGTTTCATCTTCACTATCTGGCCTTCTAAAGAGCAGTCAGGGTTGATCTCCTCTAGGACTGACCGGTTTGATCGCCTTGCGGTCCAAGGGACTCGCAGGAGTCTTCTCCAGCACCACAACTCAAAGGCCTCAATCCTTTTGCGCTCGGCCTTCCTTATTGTCCAGCTTTCGCAGCCATACATTGCAACTGGGAAAACCATAGCCTTGACTATACGCACTTTTGTTGGCAGGGTGATGTCTCTGCTTTTTAGTATGCTATCTACATTTGCCATAGCTTTCCTCCCCAGAAGCAAGTGTCTTTTAATTTCTTGGCTGCAGTCCCCGTCTGCGGTGATCTTGGAGCCCAGGAAAATAAAATCTGTCACTACCTCCATTTCTTCCCCATCTATTTGCCAGGAAGTGAGAGGACCAGATGCCATGATCTTAGTTTTCTTAATGTTGAGTTTCAAGCCAACTATTGCGCTCTCCCCCTTCACCCGCATCAAGAGGCTCTTCAGTTCCTCTTCACTTTCTGCCATGAGAGTGGTATCATCTGCATATCTGAGGTTGTTGATATTTCTCCCAGCAATCCTGATTCCAACTGGTGATTCATCTAGCCCTGCCTTTCTCATGATGTGCTCTGCATATAAGTTAAATAGGCAGGGTGACAGTATACAGCCTTGCCGAACTCCTTTCTCAATTTTGAACCAATCAGTGGTTCCGTGTCCGGTTCTCACTGTTGCTTCTGGACCTGCATATGGGTTTCTCAAGAGACAAATAAGATGATCTGGTACTCCCATCTCTTTAAGAACTTGCCACAATTTGTTGTGATCCACACAATCAAAGGCTTTAGCGTAGTCAATGAAGCAGACGTAGATGTTTTTCTGGAACTCCCTGGCTTTCTCCATGATCCAGCGTATGTTGGCAATTTGATCTCTAGTTCCTCTGCCTCTTCGAAATCCTGCCTGTACTTCTGGTAGTTCTCGGTCCACATACTGCTGGAGCCTAGCTTGTAGGATTTTGAGCATCACTTTGCTAGCATGTGAAATGAGTGCAATGGTGCGGTAGTTTGAACATTCTTTGGCATTGCCCTTCTTGGGGATCGGAATGTAAACTGACCTTTTCCAATCCTGTGGCCACTGCTGAGTTTTCCAAATTTGCTGGCATATTGAGTGTAGCACTGTAACTGCATCGTCTTTCAGGATTTTGAATAGCTCAGCTGGAATGCTGTCACCTCCACTAGCTTTGTTTTTGCTCAGACTTCCTAAGGCCCATTTCACTTCACATTCCAGGATGTCTGGCTCGAGGTCAGTGACCACCCCATCGTGGTTATCAGGGATGTTGAGCTCTTTCTTGTATAGTTCTTCTGTGTAATCTTGCCACCTCTTCTTAATCTCTTCTGCCTCTGTTAGGTCCCTGCCATTTTGGTCCTTTATTATGCCCATCTTTGCATGAAATGTTCACTTCATACCTCTAATTTTCTTGAAGAGATCTCTGGTCCTCCCTATTCTATTGTTTTCTTCTATTTCTTTGCACTGCTCATTTAGGAAGGCATTCTTATCTCTTCTAGCTGTTCTCTGGAATTCTGCATTCAATTGTTTGTATCTTTCTCTTTCTCCCTTGCCTTTCGCTTCCCTTCTTTCCTCAGCTATTTGTAAAGCTTCCTCAGACAGCCATTTTGCTTTCTTGCATTTCTTTTTCTTTGGGATGGTTTTAGTTGCTGCCTCTTGTACAATGTTGCAAACCTCCGTCCATAGTTCTTCAGGCACTCTGTCTATCAGATCTAATTCCTTAAATCTATTTGTCACCTCTACTGTATATTCATCAGGGATATGATTTATGTCATACCTGAGTGGCCTAGTGCTTTTCCCTACTTTCTTCAACTTAAGCCTAAATTTTGCCACCAGAAGCTCATGATCTGAGCCACAGTCAGCTCCTGGTCTAGTTTTTACTGACTGTATAGAACTTCTCCATCTTTGGCTGCAGAGCACATAGTCAATCTGATTTCTGTGTTGACCGTCTGGTGATGTCCATGTGTAGAGTCATCTCTTGGGTTGTTGGAAAAGAGTGTTTGTTATGACCATCGTATTCTCTTGACAAAATTCTACCAGCCTGTGTCCTGCTTCATTTTGTACTCCAAGGCCAAACTTGCCTGTTATTCCGTTTATCTTTTGGCTTCCTACTTTAGCATTCCAATCCCCCATGATGATAAGGACATCATTTTTGGGTGTTAATTCTAGCAGGTGTTGTAGGCCTTCATAGAACTGGTCAACTTCAGCCTCTTCAGCACCAGTGGTTGGGGCATAGACTTGGACTATTGTGATGTTGAATGGTTTGCCTTGGATTCGAACTGAGATCATTCTGTCATTTTGGAGATTGTATCCCAGTACTGCTTTCCCTACTCTTTTATTGACTATGAAGGCTACTCCATTTCTTCTGAGGGATTCTTGCCTGCAGTAGTATACCTGATGGTCATCTGAACTAAATTCACCCAAGCCTGTCCATTTTAGTTCACTGATTCCTAAGATGTCGATGTTCAGTCTTGTCATCTCTTGTTTGACCACATCCAGCTTGCCTTGATTCATGGATCTTACATTCCAGGTTCCTATGGAGTAAAGATCTTTGCAGCATCGGACTTTCCTTTCACCTCCAGATACATCGGCAACTGAGTGTCCTTTCGGCTTTGATCCAGTCGCTTCATTCTTTCTGGCGCTACTGGTACTAGCCCTCCGCTCTTCCCCAGTAGCATATTGGACACCTTCCGACCTGAGGGGCTCATCTTCCGGTGTCATATCGTTTTGCCTTTTGGTTTTCATGCCCATGGGGTTTTCATGGCAAAGATACTGGAGTGGGTTGCCATTTCCTTCTCCAGTGGATCACGTTTTGTCATAGCTCTCTGCTATGACCTGTCCGTCTTGGGTGACCCTGCACGGCATAGCTCAGAGCTTCATTGAGCTACCCAAGCCCCTTCACCACGACAAGGCAGTGATCCATGAAGGAGGTCTTTTATGGAGACACTACTAATCTCAGAATATCCTTGAATACCTTGAGTGAGAATAAAGTGAATTTCTGCTTTCTTAAATGTATTCCCCATATAAAGAACCTGTATTGTTTAAATTCACTGGGGGTTTTCTGCAGACATTTCTGTACATATTTTCTTCATCCATTTGGATTCTCCCCCAGCCACTGCAATATTATGAAGATGTTTCTCCAGAACCAGCTCCGGAAATGTAGGCGTGTGCCCTCCCTGATCTGTCTGAATTCTGGCATGTAATTAAAGCCCCCACTGGCAGATGGAGGGTAAAGACAGGAAAGAGACCTTGGCAGTTCTCTAGGATGCCAGCTCTTAGTGGGGAGATTTTCTACTCTGTTATTTGTAAATGCTGAAGAAAGCAACAGAATCTCTGAAGCAAGCTAATTGGAGGGGGAAGAAGCAGTTCCTGAACAGATAGCTATTGCCACCAGTCATTAGGCCTCCATGATAATGGGCATTTATCCTGCTTAATTGTTACCTGCATTGCAACTCTCTGCTACATTCAATGTTTACATTCATTGTCTCATATGTGTATAACCCTTACTGGATCATTTAAGAATTGTGGGGATCACAATGGGTAGATTTGCCCTTTGAAGCGCTGTGCCAGTATGTGTATGAAGTAATATCTCTGAGGATGACTTCAATTGCAGACAAAGTCCTCTTTGCTTCTACTATGGCACTGTTTTGCTTTTAAGGATGAGTTATCCATGTTCTCTTTTTTATGTGGTACAACTTGGATGGGACTGTATCAAGAACCTTCTCTGAGTGATCCTACTTTGAATTTTGACGTATTACAGCTGAAGCAAATTTTTACAAATATTCAGAATTAACTGAATCTTCCAGTATTGCTATTGAAGTTTTACTTTGGAATTCAAAACCTTGACCTCTTTTGGCAGACATGAAGCACAAGCTCCAGTCATCTGTTAAGGCTGCTATGCAGGACGTTCTCACTTTGAAGAAAGTCCCACTGAACTCATTGTCCTATTGCTCTTTACCCATACTGGACAAGGCTAGAGCATTCCTCTCTTTGTGAAATCACTCATTGCATTATTTAGTAATTTTTTAGATTTATATCCCACTTTTTTCCTTTAAAGAACTCAAAGCAGATTATATCATCCTCCCCCTGCTGCTCTCAGTCATATCCCCACAACAATAACCCTGTGAGCTAGGTTGAGCTGTGAGTCTCTGACTGGTCCACAGTCACCCAGTTGGCTCCATGGCTAAGTGGGGACTAGAATCCAGATCACCTGAGCCCCAGTTCTGTGCTCTAAACCACTACAGCACACTGGCTCTCATTGCACGTTAAGGAACATTTGACAAGAGCTTAAGCTATCTATTTATCTATGTCAGTCCTATCATTTCTACAGACAATTTCTATCTGTCAAGTTTCAGAAGATTCCATAACATTTCTATAAATAATAATAATAATAATATTTTTATTGCACCCCTCACCCAAAGAGCTCAATACAAAATATTTGACAGCAGTTGTTACCCACATAACAATTTTACTGGCAAATCAACCCCAGAGATGCTGAGTGATCCAAGGTCACCCTGTAAGCTTTGTGATTGAATTTTGGGTCTTTCAAAATTAAGTCCAGCACTATATCACAGCAAATTGGTATTCCAAATTCTTCCATTACAGTGACAAAGAGCTCTAACTGTTGGGTAATTTAGAAATAAATAAATGAATGAATACAGACAAAGAGCAAGGAAATCTGGGTTCAAGTTCCTTCTTGGCCTCATTGTGCATTGTGACCTTGAGCCAGAAACTGACACAGTTCTTATGACATGCCAGGTTCATCATGAGTTGTTGAACCCCATCATGAGTCATGGTGATGCCAAGTACCATTTGGAATATGCAAATGCCAATCAGGAGGTTGCCACATTATGTGAAACAAGTATGGTGATACCCTAATCTACCCAGTCAGGGTTTGTGTAGGGACTAGGCCTTCGTGTTCCAAAATACAGCATTCCAAGGTGGTTTTCACAGATTCTGAATCTAAACTGGAAGAAAAGATAGGGTTGGAAGTCTTAGCTGAAGTGCCAAGGCCAGTAAGCCTTGAGATAAGCCAAGTGGCTGGTGAGAACCAGACCACCACTGCTGAACCAGCAGGGCCAGTGAGGGAAGGATGTAACAAAATCTGTCCCATCTTCCAATGCCAGCTCAAGAGAGCAGGCTTAGCATCTGGTGTTCCCACTGTCTGACCCACAAGCAGTTTGAACCTTCCTGAAGGTAGAACTCTTTAGTTGGAAAGAAGGAATCAGTTTCTTGGCATGAGTGGAAATGTCTCTAATTAGCTGGCTTCCTAACCTGACCAATATCTTTTGCTAATGACCTGTGCAGTACTCCTTTTGTATGACAAAGCCAGCTTGACTGGCCTGCTTTAGTTTACTAATTAGTTAGAAGCCTCTTGTCTTGATCTGCTTAGAAAGGAGAAAGGGGTGTGGGGGGGGGATTAGCTTCTGACAGTTTACATATTCAGAATGGTGCCTGGCACAAATTGTGGTTCATCAGGGATTACTCAGTGCAGTCCTGTGTGTCATGCAAACTGGGCCACTATCTCACAGCATGTTTATTTGTTTGAAATATTTATATACCACTTTTCAACAACGTTCTCAAAGTAGCTTACACAGTAAAAAGGTAGCTTATGAATTTGTTTCAGTGAAGTTGCTTACAGTCTCTGCAGGTGTAGGCTTTCATAGGTAGATGTTCCATCCTCACATAAAAAAACAGACTCCTTCATTTCATCCCTGATTGCTTGTGTAGATTCTGGCTGTCCTCAGCCAGAGCACTCTGTGGAAGCACTCAAGGTATTGGATAATCTGCTGCTCCTGGCACATGACTCTTCCCTCAGACAGCTCAGTTGATATTATTAAAAAGCTGCTAGCAGCTGAGATCCTCATATAGGAGGGTGCTGGATGGAGTTGCTCTCCTCCAATGCCAATATCCACATCATGAGAAAGAACCACCTCTCCCAAGATGTACCCTGTCTCCCAGATTAGTTCAGAAAATAGATCAGCTACTAATACCGATGATAACACAGTTCTTCCCTCAGCTGACTTGTTGGTTGTTGTGAGGATAAAGTGGGGAAATCCCACCTTGGGTTTTCACAGCAATATCCTGTGAGTGTGTGGAAGCCCTTGTATGTACATGGCATTGTCCACTCACAAGGATTCTTAACTTCAATGCCAGGATCAGCTCAGGGCACGCATGGACATTTCACTGAAGCCAAGTTATCTAGGAGCTCAGCATGATGTATACCAGGGTTTGCTTTAGAACAGGATGGATATTATACTTGGTGGCATATACTTGATTCTGTGGTCTACAACATGTTCCTGCAGAGGTAACATTAGCTGGCAAAATATATTTTTCTCTCTATCCAATATTTATACTCCCTGGCATGAGATCTGAAGCAAGGTTAGCATGTACAGTAACTAAAGGAACAGTTTTCATGGCTGGTTGCCAGTGAATGACTACACACTTTATCCCCATTTCGCTTGCCATTCACATAACACACATCCCAGAAAAAGAAGGGAAATTGTAATGATGCTTGCTAGATAAGCTTCTTTTAATGCACTGCATGTATGCCTGTGTCTTTGAGTTATGCTGAGCTTCTGCACATGAAGGCAGCATGGGTATCCCCAAGAGCTGTTCAGAATTTGAACCCCAGCCATTGCAGACCTCCCCACACCACCAGGGAGAGGAGGGACACACTGCATCAACACCTGCAGATTGGAGGAGATAGGCTTTCTACCTCGCACAGCCTACTTAAGGGCCTAGCACCCAGGGTGGCTCCTGCCACCACCACAGACACTGCTCCTCATTACCCCCCTCACCACTGGCCATTTTGGACCTTCTCACATTATCAGGAAGAGTGGGGGGGGGGGGGCATGCCATGTCAACACCTGTGGACCAGCAGAGGCAGGATTTCCACCTTGCTTAAGGGCCTGGCATCCAGGACAACAGCCTTGGGTGACTGCCAAAGAACAGTGCCAAACGGCATTGCCTGTTCGGGGCCCATTCAGCACCAGTTCAGTGCTGGTTTGGATGCCAGGATTTGTGTGCCCATGTGTGTGTGCACGCGTGCGCAAGCAGTGCAGGGAGGAGAAACAAGGATATTTGAGTTCAGCCAATTTCTGTCAGTATATATTTTGCTGTTATATGTTTTAAACTTGTTAGGACAGTATACACATGTAATACATACATACATAAGTCTTTTAGAGAACTTAATGTCAATTATGTCTTTTAAAAGACAAAATAATATTCTCACATTTAACTAGTGGTGAGTATTGCAGGGAATTTAATATTTGAATGACAATTGGAAATCAGCCTTTTATGCTCAAGGTGGCTCTTCAGGAGCTCTCAATGCAGCCTGCATGGCAAAATGCTTTTGAAATAGAGAGGAATTTCAGAATGTTTTGGGATACAGCAGGCGGATGTAGAGTCTGTGGCCCACAGAAGAAAGCACAACATTTCTGAGGCTAGCAGAAAATCAATCCTGGCCAGCATTTTTGGCTTACATGCATCAAAATGAACTTTCAAAAATGGTTTTAAAAGACAAAACTAAGGATATATATCTTCAGAGATATCCTGTTCTAAAAATCTATTTGGCCATTTAACTCAGTAATTTCTAAGCTGTGGCCAAAAGAAGATCACCAGCCACCCCAGGCCCCTCTTCAAAACTGGCACAATAATCAGCATTAGATGGCTGCCCTTTTTATTTCCCACAGTGTTCTGAAAAAGCTGTCATGTCAGGTACACTGTGGCAAATGCAAAGCACCCTTCTGGAACTGATACCAACCCCACTCACCGCCATCTTTCTATTAACTGAGCTAACAACTGTAATAAATTAATTAGCTTGCTTTATTAGGTTCATTGATTAACTTGTCACCCTAAGAACACAAGAAGAGCCATCCTGGATCAGAGCAAGTGCCTATCTAGTGTAGAGTTTGGTTCCCATAATGGGCAACTAGACACTCTGGAGAGCCCACAAGTAGGATATGAGTGCAATAGCCTGCACACACTCATCTTCCCCAGCAACTGGTATACAGGTCCTCGGATATTAGAGGTAGTGTGTGCATTTCTTTCTGTATTTCAAACATTAAACTGTCTTGGCAGAAGGATCATACAGAAATGGATGAAATAAATAAATAGTCACCATGACTAGTGGTCATTGATAGCCTAATCCTCCATGAATTTGTCTAATCTCCTTTTAAATGCATCCAATGGCCAGCTAGCACTAGAATCCTAGAATAGTAGAGATGGAAGGGGCCAGAAGGCCATTGGGTCCAACCTCCTGCTATTGCAGGACACTAAATTACATCATCCCATTTAGATGACTGTCCAAACGCTTTTCAATGTCTCCAGTGAAGGAAAGCGCACAACTTCCCCCAACATTTTGTTGTAGCAGATTTCATAACTTAACTGCATATTCTGTGAGGAATTACTGTTTTTTGTCTTTCTTCAATCTCCCACCATTTGGTTTCATTTCGTTTTCCCACATGGTTCTAATGTTATGGGAAAAAGATGTCTCACTATCTCACTTTCTTTACATCATGCACAATTGTTATCCCTCTGTTGTCTTCCCTCACACACTTTTTCTTGAAGCTAAAATACTTGCAGCTGTTATGACCTTTTCTCACAGGGGAACCACACCCCAGGCCCTTGATCATTTTACTTCCCCTATTCCATACCCCTACTTAGAATTGGCACAGTTTCTCTCTGTATAGGTCATGAAGGCTCATCTGGCATGGGGAAATATGACTGCAATATTTCAAGCTAAACTGGAGTGGAAAAAAGGAACATGATTGATCATTTTTGGCAGATAATCTTAATATCTGGCATGCAATAACATTTGAGAATATACATTTGTTGACTGTATACTGATTTGTACTTACGAAAACTTAAGAAATTTCATATTTGATATAAATAGAAATCAAAACCAAGAGAGATCAAAAAAGCTCAAGCATTCAAATATTATGTATACTGAGATAAGACACCACATACAAAAGGCAAATTTATGGTTAAAGTTGCAATGATGGACCTCTCAGGTCTGGCAAATGTTGCATACATGTGAATATTCCTTTTGACTCCACGGTAAATATTTAAGATGCAAACAATCCCTGTTCTATGAATGTCCAAGTTACAAACAACCTGTACTTACGAATGAACTGCCATAAGCATACTGTCCAATACTATGGAAAATCATCATCATCACAGAGAGAGGAAGATCCTCCAAAGTATAACCGGAGAAAGCAAGGACTCCCAAAGCAGGCCTTCCTGCCCTCCCCATCCAGAGAGGGAAATCTCTCCAGCATTTCCTTGGTGCAAAGAGAAGGTGCTGGTAAGTTAAGTGGGATGGGAGATAGAAATATTCACATTTTTTCCACTTTTATGAGGATCCTGCACCCTTAACCTCATAGAGGACCAACTATATGCACTCTGACTTATATACAAATGCAACCTAAAGAAGGATTTCAGGAACAGGTCATTTGTAACCTGGGGACTGCCTGTATACTGATTGCCTTATACCAATTCAAGTTACTGGCGCAGTATTGGCAGAGTTTTCTCCTAGTCTTGGTAGCTGAGAGCCTTTAGACAAGGATGCCAGGGACTGAAACTGGTACCTTCCCTATGTAAAGCATATGCTCCACCATGGCCTTGAACTCTACCCTATAAGAATGTGTGAGTGTATTACCTTCTTCTGATATACTGGAATGCCTTCTATTCCCATAATAACACTAGTTAGTACCCGTGAAAATGTAAAGGGACTCACCTATCCTCCCTCAGCACCCAGCAGACAGGGACCAGTGGTGATGGCACCTGGCCAGGAAGTTTCTTGAGCAGAACAAGGTGCAGGACTCCAATTGTTGGGACCTGCAGGCACACACAGCTGTGCAGGATTATTGGCTGGGACAGGAACAGCTGGGCTGGGTGGAGTGGCAGTGGAGACAGAGGAATAAAGGAGGAGGCAGTGAAGATGCAGAGAAGAGGGATGGAAGAAAAATGTAGAAAGGGAGGCTTTGGGTAAGGAAGCCAGGAACAGGCCACCTTTGCCTGTTCGAGAGTCCCAAAGCACTGACAGCTCAACAGAAGTGGTGAGGGGAAAACCAGCACACAGGAGGTGAAGTTCCCTGTTGTACCAGTTACAACACCGCTCCTCACCCTAAGCCTGAGGAGGAGGAAGGGTTTAGGCCAGGGCAGAAAAGCATGGCAGTGACAGGCAACTGTGAGCAACAATATAGAAACCTGGTGAGCAAGCTTACTTTTCTCATGGAACTCGCATGGGGCTCTATGTGCCCCTCCCTCCTGATCCTGTTACACTACCATGTCTCAGAGTTCCTCTATAAAATGCTATGGTGGAATTCTGGATGCTAAATTATACCCTCCGTCACTTACTGTAGGGAAACATCTGCCTGGCTGAAATATTTTCTTCTCATTCAGTTATCCAAATGATTGGCTATACAACAAGTCAGGCTGTGGTACAATGAGTTCCACAGTGTCAAGGCGGCCATGTTCATTGTAGCTGCTTATGTAATCGCAGAAGCTAGTGAACAGCTACAACTAAATGGTGCTGAGAGCTGAAAGGAAGAGAGGATGCCTCAAAATCTGGTAGGGTTAGAAAGTGACCCTGCCTTGTTTCCATTCAGTAGGATCCTCTGGCTTTCTGTGAAGAATGTTGTGGAGGGACTAGAGCAGGGTTCCACAGGTAAACAAGTAGCACCAAGAACTCAGGGCTTGCTGAAGCCATGTTTGTACCCATGTCATCTGAACCTGGGAGATCCATTTCATCATGAGTTCCACAATCAGCTGCTGAGTTGCTAGGTAAGAGCAGCAAATCCCCCCATGCTGCTTCCTCTGCACCATCTTGCCAATAACTGCCCTCCCACTGAAACTTAAGTTGTGCTTTGGAAGGCCTGTCACTCATTCACCTGCTTTTTTTCTTTTCTTTCAGTGTCACAAAAATAGGGAATTGGGGCTGGGTTTTTAAAAATCATGATTTTGGTTGGTTTCTTGCAATTACAGCTCTCTAAAATATCTGGCCTTGCCTACTAAATTTCCTTATCTGTTTCAGCTTTCAGGATTTGACCAAGTGAGCATACAAAAATGATAAGTCCAGGTTACACATTCATAGAGCCATAGAATCATAGAACAGAAGAACTGGAAGGGGCCAGAGGCCATCAGGTCGAACCCTCTGCTCAGTGCAGGACTCCCAATTAAATCAAGTTCTCAAGTAGCTCTCTCCTTTCCAACAGTTCCCTAAATTGACAGCTAATCTGGAAAGGGGAGAGGGTAATTCCACCCCCCCACACACACACACACACACTTCACTGCTAAGGGTTTTTTTTTTTTTTTTAAAGAAACATCTGAAATATTTGCCCAGATGGGAAATAAATGAAAGAGAAATATATGCACACTTAAAGACTAGGAGGTAAATAGAGAGGGAATTTATACAGCCTTTCAGGGGAGTGATGACTCGCATGGCAGTGGCTTGATGCTGCTCCTTTCCCTATCTGATTCAGTATGGTAATAAATTGCCTCCTGAGAGGTATTTTTGCCTCTCTAATTGACAGGTGAGCATAAAGACTTTTGTCTACAGCTCTGATAATAAGAAGATGGCAAGATAAGGTTAACTCAAATGAGTTCAGTGTCTCCCCCCCACACACACACACACAAACATATACTTTCTCTTTTGTTTTCCTTTACTCTTTTTTCTTTTTCTTATTCTGTTTTGTATTGTTTTTCTGCTTTTGCCAAGGGAACAATAATAGCACTTTAATTTGCTGCAGTTTAGATTTTTAAGGCTTTTTTTAACATACTTTGAAGGGACTCTGGAATGGACAGTCGGATGATTAACGACATTTTACATGCAGGCTGTTTAAAGTTTCCATTTTAGAACCAAGATTTGAGAAGTACGGATGGTGTAAACTGACCTTAGCATGAGAATGCTGTCTGGGAGTATTTTTGTGTTCACTTTGTGGCTTTTTAATTGAAGAATAACAGTGTCCTCTGGACAGCTTAGACCTGAGGCTGAGGTTCTTTTCTCAAGGCATTCCTGATTGTATGCTTAGAAATGACTTGAAAGCAGATATTTTACAATACCTTGTTTGACTTGTAATAAGATTTTCTTTTGCAAATATCATTCAAGAAATTAATTGCAGACATTGCCAACTGATCATGACTGAGTTTCAGTATGTTGGAGGAGATGGTCTCTCCTTTTCTCGGTCACCATTTTCTGAGGAGTGTCTGCCTATGTGGGTTGAGAAATTCTTTGTTGCTGTTGCTGATCTGACTGATGTATGACTTGTTTGTATCTCCCCAGGGCTTTGATGTGAACTCAGATGGGAGGTGTGATCTTTTGGATATTTTCAATCCATGATTTCCTTTGCTCATGGCTTTATGGAGAGAATAAAGACATGAGGCTGAGACAAAGTGAGTTGAAGTTCAGCATCACCTACTGGACCTTGAGAGAAAGGAAGACTGAGGCCCCCTACTGTGAAAGCAACGCTTGAACAATGTCTCTATTTTACAAGAGAACTTATGCAGCCATAGATTGATTGAAGATCTGTTGGAATAGTAGATGCCAGAGTTCCTTTATATGGAAGTCTTCTTTGAACAATGTTTCTTTTAACAAATTAATCCTAACAAATGTCTTAATAGAGGTAAAATATTACTATTACGAGGCTTGTGGCAAGGGGCGGCCTATAAATTTCCAAATAAATAAATAAATAAATAAACTATAAAGTATAATATAGAAGGCTGATTAAATGATTTTATTTAATTTTGCTTTTTGTGCTATTTATATCTGGTTTTTTTCTTTCTCTTTCTCTCTCTCTCCTTTTGCTCCCCTCCC
>JAIXND010000774.1:2963671-2987828 GCA_023646645.1 Varanus salvator macromaculatus | reverse complement strand
ACTGGGAAGACTTTACAAACTGCTATTACACTATGATACTGAAAGCCATCAAGATAAGAAACACATGATAATACGGAAACAGAATCTTGGTGAAGAATTATCACTGGGTCAGTGGGAAGCTCTCTGGAAGAAAGATATTGAAGTCACTGCTAGTCAAGCATTAAGAGAAAATCGGTGTAAGTACATTATTTATTTATTTATTTATTTATTATTTAAAACATTTCTATGCCGCCCTAGTCGCAAAAAGCCTCGGGGCGGCTTACAAAAGAGAAAAATTACTCCAAAAGATATTGAGAAAATAGATATAATGGAAAATGTTGGAAATGTAACAAGGTGGATGCAACTTTCTATCATATGTGGTGGACTTGCAAAATAACACAAAAACTTTGGAAATTGATACATGCAGAAATGCAGAACATATTTGAAATTAAGTTTCGTATGAGTCCCCAAGAACATGTTTTTGAATATTGTGCCAGAAACCCTGATAAAAAACATGTCACAGTTATTTTAGTATATGACTACAGCAGGAAGAATCGCAATAACTTCTAAATGGAAATCGCTGGAGTCCCCAACCATTGAAGAAATGGAGAAATAGATTAGCAGAATATGCAGTGATGACAAAGCTAACTATGTAAAGAGAAGACTGTTAGAAGAATTTAATGAAAATAGAAATTGTATTGCGCTTAGCATGACTAATGGAAATTCAGGAGAGCTTGGAAAAGAAAAAGGAAAGCAGTAGAATTTGAACTGGTTAGAAAATCTGTTGATCTATAGAATGATTCTTTCTCTTTTTTACAAACTCTCATAGAGTCAGTTATGGGGGCTGCAGGATATGGGCTGTGTTTGTTTGTAATTCCCTTGGCAACTTCATTTATTTTGTTCACTTTAGTCTGTTCTGTTTATGTTAGGTTTTTCTTCTGTTCTGCATTTTCTTCTATGTAATTGTATGTTAGGAAAATATTTAAAAAAGAGAGAGGCAGGAAATTTATGTACCTGCAGTGACTGATCTATTATTGCGAGTGCACAAATTTTCTTTCATTTTCCTCCCAGCTCTTAGATTTACATAAATTTCTCAGCCAGTAATAATAGGAGTAAAATGCAAAACATAATTTTACACAGCATAATTTTTAGGGCCTGAACAAGAACAACAACCCCAACTGGTAGGGTTGGAAAGTGACCAGGAAATGACCATTTCAATCGGGATTCAGCCCTGGATTTGGAACGGAGACTGCCTTGGTTGCCCTGTGAGATGGCCTATGCCAGGAGAGGGACAAGGGAGTGCAACTCTATTGGTTCTCCTGCACCTCATGACAGCTTTCAGTACTATCAACCATGGTATCCTTCTGGATGGGTTGGTTGAATTGCAGTGGTTGGCACTGGGTCGGCACTGCATTGCAGTGGTTCCACTCCCACTCGGCCGACGTTGTCCAGAAGATGGTGCTGAGGGATTATCGCTCTGCACCATGGCATTTATGCCATGGAGTTCCACAGGGCTCTATCTTATCCCCCTTGCAATTCAACATCTGTATGTAACCACTGCGGGGGTGGGGGCTGAGTTGTCACCAGTATGCTGATGATACTTAGCTATACCTTTCCTTTTCATCTGATGCAGGTGTGGCAGTAGATCTTCTGAAATGGGGTCCAGCCAATAAAGGGCTAATAAACTGAAACTTAATCCAGATAAGGCGGTGGGAGGGAGGACCATCTGTTCAGATGGAGACATTTTGCCTGTCCTGGATTGCACTCCCCCAAAAGGACAGGGTTTGTAGCTTGGGGGTGCTCCTGGACCCTGAATTGTCCCTGGAATTCCAGGTGGATATGGCAGCCAGGAGCACCTTAAATCAGCTGAGGCTGATATATTAGCTGTGGACATATCTGGACAGACAGGACCTGGCAGCAGTCATCCACACACTGGTAACCTATCACCTGGACTATTGCAATGCATCTTATGTGGGTCTTCCCTTGATGATAGTCTGGAAGCTTCAACTGGTCCAGAATAGGGTAGCAAGGCTGCTGCTGAAGACTGGCAAATATGATCATTTAAAGCAGTCCTCTACCATCTCCACTGTCTACCAACTGAAGTCCAGGTCCAATTCAAGGTGGTAACAGTGTTCAAAGCCCTAAAAGGCTTCAGGCCAAGATACCTAAAGGAATGCCTCTTCCCATATGAACCTACCCAAACCCTTAGAACTGCACCTGAGGCTCTTCTGAAGAAGCCCCCTCCTCAGGAAATAAAGAGGATGGTGAAAAGAAGGGCCTTTTCAAGAGTGGCACCCCCAACTCTGGAATGAGTTCCCTGGAGAGGTTCACTTGGCACCATCTTTATACTCTTTTCAGTGCCAGGCAAAGACCATTTTATTCCGCAGGTATTTTAATTGTTAAATTGGTTTTAATGGCATTTTAACAGAAGAGGATATGTTTTTTATGAAATCAGGAGTTCTGGTGGATGTGCTTTTATTGCTGTTAATCTTTTTATTGATCATGTTGTTTTTATTATTGTAAAAAACATGAAGGAGGACAATATAGACCACAGATTTGCCAATAAATTGCAGGTGCTAATGTGTATGTACAGTGCACTTTTAGAAATAATTATGTAATATAATTAGAAATACACTGGGTTGGATCCCAGTTTAGACAGATCCTGGACACACCTCACCATCATGAGCAAGATGGTGACCTGTGTGCCCATTCATTCTGCCTAAACACCAATGGGCAACTTCAAGGCACCTCCTGCTCTCCCTTGCTTCAACTTTATGCTGGGCTTCAAATAGAGGACTGTCAGGAAAGGAGGGACACTCTTGCACACATTTGTTGCACACAGCTCCTCACACATGCACCCAGGCATGGCTTAGCTTCCATCTCTCCACCCTAACAGCCTGAGTATATTGCTGAATGTTGAGAAAGTGTTTCAGTTGTTGCTGTTCTGCAACAAGTACAACCAAATCCGTCCAAATTTAAAGTCTCCTTATTTTAAAAAAACTGACATAGTGATTCAGAAGCTAGAAAAGGAGAAGCTGCAACAAATGGACAGACAACATTCAGTCTTCGTGTGCATGTATGTAAATCCTAGGAATTTGTGACATTTTCAGTTGTATTCACAAATCATGTGAGCAAGTCCTGTTCACAATCACATGAGAATGTGAGCAGGAATGCAATATTCAGAAATTTTGGCAATTTCCTGAACTTCCAGTTGTGCCAAAAAGTATACATTTGTATAGGTTCACACTTTCAAAAATGCACATACACAAATATGCATTTCACTTCCAAATCTACATGTTCATATTTTAGCCGATGAAGAGAAATATGCATTTTCAACTGGGAGAAACAGGAACTTTTAAAATTTATGTTTTTTTTGTGGGGGGGGGGATTGTTCTGATAGAAGAAAAGGGGTGTGCACATTTGGGAATGTGAAGGTGAACTGAGCTTCAGGGAGGAATTTAGAGAACCTCTGCAAGCTTGAACATTGTATAGCCACTCATCCCTAGTAATGTCTGATGTGAAAATATATGTTACAAATACAAGTAGCACTATTTTTTGGCAAAGGGCTGGAGAATATGAGGTATGTAGTCAACAAACAGCTCTCTTCCTTGAAAAGCAGGAGGAGTTCATTTCACTAAAAGAGTTAACAGAATCTCTCTCTCTCTCTCTCTCTCTCTCTCTCTCTCTCTCTCTCTCTCTCTCACACACACACACACACACACACACACACACGTACGTGTACTTCCTTCAGCCACAAGCTTCACAGCCCAACCAGTTCCAACTGTGGAAAAAGAGTGCAGGTGTGGGCTATGCTTTGTTGATCACAATCCCTTTTGCAGAGGAAGCTTTGAATATGTTTGACATAATCAGCTCACAGCCTTTGCCCACTCTCTTTCATAAACAGGCCATTTTCACATCCTTTTCATGGGATCCGACAAGCGGAAAAATAATTAATGTTACCTCAGCCTAAGAGTGACCTAGCTTGAATTCAAAAAGGCAGCCTGTTGCATAAACGCACCATTTAATTGAGTGACAGAGGAAGACAGCATGTATCAATTCTGCCACTGCGTATTATTACAAGAAACTAGCAGTCTGATGAAGATTGAGCTTCTTCAGTCACAGGACAGGTTCAGATCAAGAAGGAAATCTTTAGGGATGGAAGGACTATGCATAATCACAGTCAGGAATGCCTCTGTGTTTATGTGTGTGTGTGTGATTGTGTATGAGAGAGACATACGGAGAGTGAGAGAGAACAAACCAATGAACAGGTACCAGCTACATAATGCTAATATAAGTTTCAATTTCAAAGGCAGTCTTGCCCTTCTAAGGGCTAGATGAGGCGGTTCTCTTGAGTAGTGAATTCTGGGCACCATGACAGAGTGGGAGAAAAACAAATCGAGTCCATGCAAAGTTCTCCTGTGCACACCCCAATGAAATAAAAGGAAGAGAGGAAGGAATATAAGTGCCACCATGGATTAATTAATGTTTCATCTTAGGGAGGGGGACAGCACTGTGGGCTATCCTCAGAAACTGCCAGCAAAATAGAAACCTCTACCTTTAAATAGGGATAATAGTGCTGCTGATTAATGGTCACACTCCTAACTTCAGTGGACTAAATGGAAAGTAGGGATCCTCACTGCTGGCCTCAGTCATTCTTTTCTGTTCTCACACCAACGTTCAGCGGTGATAGTCTTGGGGATATTCCGCCAATGGTGAAGTACACCTATTCAAATAAATCTTGTTTGTTCCATTTTAGGAGAATGAAAATAAGGAAACTTTACCACAATTAGCTGTCATGCTAGCACCTGTGTTTCAGCTTGCACCATTGCTCCAATCAGTGTGATATTCAGGACATATTTACACTACAAACACATCCTTAGACATCAATGGTATGGCAGTAAAATTTGAAGGAGCACATCAGAGCAACACTCCTAAGGACACTCCCAAATTGCAGGGAACCATATTCATCAGTATCTATATATGCATATGTGCATGTGCACACAAGTGTGTGAAGCATACATGCACACCATACCTCAAGCTATCAGAAACAGCTGACAATAACAGAAGAGTAAGTTGACAAAGGTTAATATAGCAGTTCGCTTGTAGAACTATGAATGGAGAAACCTGAATTTGTATGAGAAAGGAAAGAGAGGGCCCCAGCAAGTCTCCAAACAGCAGAGATGCCAGATCTAGATTTTCCAGGGGTTTCTTTTCCCAGCACCAGAGAAAAAACAGTTGATCCCAAAATCAGCAAATCAGTTTTAGCAGTTCTATCACCATCAACCCCTTCATGGATCACTGTCTTGCCGTGGCAAAGGCGCTTGTGTAGCACAATGGAGCTATGAGATATGCCATGCAGGGCCACCCAAGACGGACAGGTCACAGCAGAGAGCTCTGACAAAATGTGATCCGCTGGAGAAGGAAATGGCAACCCACTCAAATTGCCACTGAAATTGTACCCTTGCCATGAAAAGCCCATGGACAGTACCAAAAGGCAAAGAGATAGAATGCCCAAAGATGAGCCCCTCAGTTCAGAAAGTATCCAGTGTGCTACTGGGGAAGAGTAGAGGGCTAGTACTAGTAGTGCCAGAAAGATTGAAGCAACATGGTCAAAACTGAAAGGTCAGTAAGTTGTGGGTATATCTGCTGATGAAAAGAAAATCCAGTGCTGTAAAGAACAATACTGCATAGGAACTTGGAATGTAAAATCTATGAATCAAGCTAAGCTGGATGTGGTCAAACATGAGATGACAAGACTGAACATCAACATCTTGGGAATCAGTGGACTAAAATGGACAGGAATGGGGGAATTTAACACAGATGACC
Organism: Varanus salvator macromaculatus; assembly: GCA_023646645.1. Classification (NCBI taxonomy): domain Eukaryota; kingdom Metazoa; phylum Chordata; class Lepidosauria; order Squamata; family Varanidae; genus Varanus; species Varanus salvator. Next base: position 2,982,023 of record JAIXND010000774.1, on the reverse strand, counting down.
ATCAGGCATACTACTGCAGGAAAGAATCCCTCAGGAGAAATGGAGTAGTCATCATAGTCAATAAAAGAGTAGGAAAAGCAGTACTGGGATACAGTTTCCAAAATGACAGAATGATCTCAGCTCAAATACAAGGCAAATCATTCAAAATCATAGTAGTCCACGTCTATGGACTACCACCAATCCTGGAAAGGCTGAAGTTGACAAGTTCTTTGACAAGTTCTACAACACCTTCTAGAACTCACACCAAAAATGATGTCCCTAGCATCATGGGGGATTGGAATGCTAAAGTAGGAAGCCAAAAGATAACCAGAATAACAAGTGAGTTTGGCCTTGGAGTACAAAATGAAGCAGGGCAAAGGCTGACAGAATTTTGTCAAGAGAATACACTGGTCATAGCAAACACTCTTTTCCAACAACCCAAGAGACGACTCTACACATGGACATCACCACATGGATGGTCAACACAGAAATCAGACTGATTAAGTGCTCTGCAGCCAAAGATGAAGAAGCTCTATACAGTCAGTAAAAACAAGACCAGGAGCTGACTGTGGCCCAGATCATGAGCTTCTTGTTGCAAAATTCAGGCTTAAATTGAAGAAAGTAGGGGAAAGCATTAGGCCACTCAGGTATCATAGAATCATAGAATAGAAGGATTGGAAGGGACCACGTTACACCATCCCACTCAGATGGCTGTCCAGTTTCTTTTTGAATGTCTCCAGTGTGGGAGAGCCCACCTCTCTAGACAGCTGGTTCCATGGTTGTATTGCTGTGACAGTGAGGAAACTTTTCCTGATGTCCAGCCAGAATCTGGGTTGCAGCAACTTGAATTGATTAGTCTGTGTCCTACATTCTGGCATTAGCAAGAAGAGATCTTGACATGCCTCTTTGTGACAGGCTTTGAAGTACTTATTGAGGGATATCATGCCCCCCTCAGTCTTTTCTTCTCAAGGCTGAGCATGCCCAGTTCCCTCAGTCTCTCCTCACAGGGTAGTGTTTCCAAACCCTGGATCATTTTTGTTGCCCTCCACTGGACCCTTCTAATTTACCTGCATCTTTCTTAAATCTTGGTGCCCAGAACTGGACACAGAATTCCAGGTGGGGTCTGACTAGTGAGGAGTATAGAGGAACTACTACTTCTCATGATTTGGAAGTAATACTTCTGTTAATGCATCCCAAAATAGCATTTGCCCTTTTGGCAGCTGTGTCACATTGTTGGCTCATGTTTAGCCTGTTGTCCACAATTACTCCAAGATCTTTTTCTTGTTCACTTCTGTTGTGCCACATATTCCCCATCTTGTATCGATGCCATTGGTTTCTTTTTCCTAGGTGGCAGACTTGGCACTTGTCCTCACTGAATTTCATTCTGTTGCTTTCAGCCCAGTGTTCAAGTTTATCAAGATCACCCAGGATCTTCATTCTGTCTTGTAGGGTGTTCGCTATTTCGCCCAGCTTTGTATCATCTGCAAATCTGATTATCTTTCCTTGTACTTGCTCATCTAAATCATTAATACAGATGTTGAAGAACACTGGGCCCAGGACTGAACCCTGTGGCACCCCACTAGTTACTTCCATCCAATTTGAGAAGGTGCCATTGATGAGCACTCTTTGTGACTGATTTAGCAGCCAATTTTGGATCCACCTAATAATTTTTCCATCTAGTCCAGTTTTTGGTAATTTGCTTATCTGAATGTCATGTGGCACTCTGTGAAAACCTTTGCCAAAGTCTAGGTAAATTGTATTAACAGTGTTCCCTTTGTCCATTTGGGAGGTCACCCAGTCAAAAAATGAGATTAAATTAGTCTGACAGGATTTTTGATAAATCCATGCTGGCTTCTATTAATCACTGCATTTTCTTCAAGATGCTTGCAGATCAGTTTTTTAATAATTTTCTCCAGAATTTTTCCAGGGATTGATGTCAGGCTAACAGTTCCCTGTAGTTCCCTGGTTCATCTTTTTTCCCCTTTTTGAATATGGGGACAATATTACCCCTTCTCCAGTTGTCTGGCACTTCCCCTGTTTTCCAAGATTTATCGAAGATAATAGCCCGTGGTTCTGAGAGTTCCTCAGCTAGCTCTTTTATAACTCTGGGATGGAGTTCATCGGGCCCTGGAGATTTGAGAGTGTTTATTCCACCTAGGTATTCCTTGAGCATTTGTCTGTCAATCTTGGGCTGCCATCTCTCACTTCCAGCTTGAACTTCCTCTTGAGTGCAGATTTCCTTGTGGGAGAAGACTAAGGCAAAGTTAGAATTGAGCACCTCTGCCCTTTCTTTGTCATCTGTCTTCACTCTGCCATCCATGTTAAGTAGCTGGACACCTTTCTCATGTCTTTTGTTCTGGATGTATCTGAAGAAGGCTTTCTTGTTGTGCTTAGCATCCTTTGCTATTCCCAGTTCATTTTCTGTTTTAGCCTTCCTGATGCCATTCTGACAATTCCTTGCTATTTGATTATATTCTTCTTTCGTGGCCTGGCCCTGTTTCCACTTCCTGTTCACATTCTTTTTTTCTTTCAGGCTGTCACTTAACCTTTTGTAAAGCCATGTGGGCTTCCTCTGTGTCTTCTACACTTTTTTCTTGATGGAATTTTCTGTAGTTGTGCTTCAAGGATCTTCTTTTTCAAGATTTCTCATCCATCTTGGACACCTTTCCCCTTAAAGGTTTGTGTTGCCATGGCACTTCGCTTATAATTTATTCACCTAAATCATATTCTTTATGAATATACAGTGGAGGTGACATATAGATTTAAGGGATTAGATCTGATAGACACGAGTGCCTGAAGAACTATGGACAGAGGTTCACAACATTGTACAAGAGGTAGCAACTAGAAACATAGAAACAGAGCAAGTCAGAAGGGGCCTCCTGGGCTATCTAGTTTGACCCCCAGCTCCAGCCAGCTCCACTCACGACATGCCCACCATGTGATGTCCAGCCTATCTTTGAATACCCTCACCGATGTGACCTCAAGCACTTCCCACGGAAGCCCATTCCATATCCAACCAACTAAAACCATCCCAAAGAAAAGAAAAGCAGGAAAGCAAAATGGCTGTCTGAGGAGGCTTTACAAATAGCTGAGAAAAGAAGGGAAGTGAAAGGCAAGGGAGAAAGGGAAAGATACACCCAACTGAATGCAGAATTCCAGAGAATAGCTAGAAGAGATAAGAAGGCCTTCTTAAGTGAACAGTGTAAAGAAATACAGTGGTACCTTGGCTCACAAATTTAATCCATTCCAGGACTCTGGTCGTGACCCAAATTGGTCGTGAGCCAAGTTAAATTTCCCCATAAGGTTCAATACAAATAAGGTTAATCCGTTCTGTAACTATTTTTTTTTTAATCAGAAAAATGTGAAGCGAAGTGACAAAGAACAAAGATCATGGCCATCTCCCTCCACACACAGCACAGCCACGATCATGTCCATCATCCCTGCACGCGCCTGTCATCCCTGCATGCTGGGGCAGGGGAGAGACAGGCATGATCACGAGTGTGCTGGGGGGGAAGACAGGTGCAAACACAGGCACACTGGGGGCGGGGAGAGATGGACGTGAACACAGGCGTGCTGGGGGGGGAGACACAGGCATGATTGCGAGTGCACTGGGGTGGGGGAGACAGGCACGAACACAGGTGCACTCAGAGGGGGGGAGATGGGCACGATTGTGCTGGGGGGAGGAGATGGCCGAGATCGCAGTTGCGCTCATGCAGGAAAGACGGGCACAATCATGGGTGCACTCATGCCGGAAAGATGGGCACGATCTCAGTCATCTCCCCCCATCCCCCAGCATGATCATGGTCATCTCCCCACTCATGGGGAGGTGGGGTGATGGCCGTGATTGCAGTCACCACTGAATGCAGAGTTCACGACCTGAGTCAAAAATTTTGTGAAATTTTTTTAGTGACCCAATTTGGTCGTGAACTGAGGCATTCGTCAGCCGAGATACCACTGTAGAGGGAAACAATAGAATGGAAAAGATTTTTAGTGACAGATTTTATTTTTCTGGGCTCCAAGATCACCGCAGACAGTGATTGCAGCCATGAAATTAAAAGACACTTGCTCCTTGAGAGGAAAGCTATGGCAAATCTAGACAGCATACTAAAAAGTAGAGACATCACCCTGCCGACAAAAGTCCATATAGTCAAGGCTATGGTTTTCCCAGTTGCAATGTATGGCTGTGAAAGCTGGACCATAAGGAAGGCCGAGCGCCGAAGAATTGAGGCCTTTGAATTGTGGTGCTGGAGGAGACTCCTGCAAGTCCCTTGGACTGCAAAGAGATCAAGCCAGTCAACCTCAAAGGAAATCAAAGCTGTCTGCTCTTTAGAAGGCCAGATACAGCAGATGAAACTCAAATACTTTGACCATCTAATGAGAAGGAACAACTCACTGGAGAAGACCCTGATGCTGGGAATGATTGACAGCAGGAGAAGGGGAGGGGCAGAGGATGAGGGGGCTGGATGGAGTCACTGGGGCAGTGGGAGTGAGCTTGGGTGGACTCCAGGGGATGGTGGAGGACAGGAGAGCCTGGAGGAATGTTGTCCATGGGGTTGTGATGAGTCGGGCATGACTTTGTGACTAAACGTCACCATCAAGAGGAGATCTTTTGTAAAACCAATGGATCTTAATTACCCATTCAAACCCTAGTCATTCCAAAATGTTGTTGTTATATTACATTTATACTCTATCTTTTTTCCTCTTGTGAGGAACGCAAGGCAGCTTATATAGTCCTCCTGCACTCCATTTCATTCTCACAACAATCTTGTGAGGTGGATTAGGCTGAGAGTGAGTGACTGGCCAAAGTCATGCAGTGAGCTTCACAGATATGAGGGGAACTAAAACCTGGGTCTCTAATACAACACTCTTAACCTTTATACTGGCGGGATTTTGCTTTGTAACAAGGATAGCTCACAACAATATATTGTTCCAGGGAAGATCCATTCCCCTCATCTCTTTAAGCACTGCATCTAAGCTCAATAGGAACAGGGAGGTCTGGGGGCAGGGGGCATCATCTCTGCTATTTCAGAAGCCCTGGTTCTTTGGTTCTGCAGGAGCTTGCTCCAGGATATTGCTGGTAAAAACTCTCTTGACCTCTGGAAGCTTTTGGATGAGGGCAAGAATTCTGTTTGATATTCTTCTCCTCACAAGACTACAGTTTCTAGGATTCTCTGGGGAAAAGGAATGACCCACCAATGAACAAGTCAATGTCAGTACTGTGTGTGTTCTTTGGAGTGAAACTGCTGCTATAAAAGTAACTATTTTTTAGATGAGGAAAACTGGATTTTTTTACATAGGAGTATGAGCTTTTGCTATTCCAGTGTAAGAAAGGAAAAAATGCCTTTCTCTTCTATATGCTCATGTATAGGCAGCTGCTTGTTTTATGACTGACTGTTCAAAACAGATCTACTTGAAGTATAAGTAAATCTGGGTCCAACCCACTCATGCTTGTTTGAAGAAGCAAAGAAACTGGTCCCTGATCACACGAATAGAGTCTACACATGCACAGCTGGTGCTTGTACAGAATTTTTCATTAGTTATGCTACATTTGAGAGGGCAACAGAAGGGGGCACGACCCTGCTCTGCCTCCCATGTTTCCTACAGTTGCACTTGTAATGTCTTCATGACCCTGTCTATGGATTTCTAGAAGAAAGTTCTATCACGTGCTTAACTGTTGTCTTCCAAGGTATCAACAAGGCTCACAAGAGCTTAACTTCAGCTGCATTGTGCCCTGAAGGGTTCCTTGATTGATGTACCAATAAAAGTTGGCAGCTGTCTTATTAAGACCCATTGTGGAAAGCAGTTGAAGTGAAACTTACCTGCCTGGGTGGCATCTGAAAATAGCTTTGTTAGACAGAAGAGTCCACTGGCTGGGTTTGCACAACACACTGAACCTCTCGGGAATTTTAACCATGCACTGTGCTTCAAATTCCTCTGTGCCTGGCAGATGATCAGGTACAGAAGGGGTTGTGTGCTTTCCTTCCCTGCAATTCCTCTCCTCGCCCATTATCCTCCCCACTCAGTCCTCCTGCAGTACCACCCCCGCCCCCCGGAGACATTGCAGGAGCACCATGATGTGCCTGAGTCATGCCAAGCCATGTAGCACTGGCCACCCGCTTGACTTTTTAAAGGGAAGGGCAACCCCCAAAAACCCAAGGATTCTACTGCAAAGGATGCTTTCCACACACCCCACCTTTAAAAGAAAATCTGGGGGGAAAGGTTAGCCATGGATTACGAAGGTGCAATTTGGCATGGACCCATGTTTTGCATGGAGGCTCAAGAGCCCCTCTACAAAAACCCAAAGAACTTTTGAAAAACAGTGTTTGGGGGGGACATACCCTCAGCTCTCCTTTCTCTTCCAAGTGAGATCCCTGGGAACATTGTAGGTGCTAGGAAGCCCTAACCATCTCCTCAGTTGCAGAATTTACCCTGAGTGGAGATCCCCTTGGGAAATGTTAACATCTGAGGGGACTGTGAAGCTTCTAATTTAAGGGACATATCTGCCTCCCATTCCTATGGGGGAGGGAGGTTTCCCTGCTCTCCCCAGACGCTGCTTTGGCACTTTAGGGTGCCTGGAAAGGCAGTCACCCACTGGCCTCTGGCTATGGTAGGAAGCCTTGCTGCCACTTGCCAGGACCTCTCTGATTCTTCAGCTTGACCAAGGCTTTTTTGTAGCCTGCATTCAGACAACATTACAAATGATGGTAGGTTTATTAAACCCTCCCACAAGCCATGTCTATAAACCACCTGGCAGGAAGCATGCCGGGTTAAGACACCACACTAAGCCACTGCAGTTTAACAAATTGTATAATCCCCACAGACATGATTTTAAATGAGCCATCTGTGGCCAGTGCTAAGTGGCTTGCCAGAGTGGGCGGGACATCTCCATACTCCTGCAGTGTCCCCAGAGAAAGGGGAGAGCAGTCTGATCATCTTTCAGGTACAGAGCTGTTTTCACCGCAGGGCAGGACTAAAGTTCCCAAAGAAATGAACATGTACAAACCACCTTGTCCAGCCACCTTGTCCAGCATTCATGTGGTGGTGCAGGCTCCACTTGATCATCATGAACACCTGCAAATTGAAGAGGAGCCCTCTGCTGTCCCCAGCATATTTGGGTAACAGTTTTCCTTACCCCCAGGTAAATTTAGGAAGAATGGGCTGGAGGGAAATGGCACGTAACAAAGGTTGTAGGTACAAGTATTGAGATGACCAGATTACAGGCTCTGTTATAGGATCTATAGACTATTTTTAAAAATCCAATAACACTGGATGAGTTCAAATATCACACTAAGTCACCTGTGAACATGCCCCAGTGGATAGGTAGTTCACAGAACAACCCACAGTACACATGAAAGACAAGCAGGCTTCCTCTAGTTATTAAACTCTACTACAAGGCATGGTTAGTTGGAGTGTGGGAAGAGTGCTGGATTCAGACAACACCCTCAGACAACCATCGTTACATATGTCTTTAAAAAATGTAGCAAAAACTCCCTCAAACGATTTGTAAAATTCAGCTGGTAATCCATCCGGACCAGGGGTTTTATCGTTCTTCTGTCGTATAATTGCCTGTTATTTCCATAGTTGTTACTTCCTGGTTCAGTATTTTTTGAAACTTTTCTGGTATTTTTGGCAAATCTCTCTTTTGTATATATTCTTTCACCTTCCCAATCAAAAACCCCTCCTTCCGGTATAATCTTGCAAAGAAGTCTTCAGCTATTTTACCCTCAGACAACCATCATATCTTATAAACCACCCTGGCAATTAGTGTTGCAACCCAAGTGAGTTGGAATTTTTGATGTTGGCCTGGAAGAAGCAGCCTTGCATTTGGGGTACTGCACAGATGCTGCTGTTGCATATGATCACTGATGCTGCTTTGCGGAGAACACCACACAGTGTTCTGTACCTACCTGCCGTTTGCTTTCTGCCTGTGAGACCAGCATTCTTGTACAGAAAGAACACAAGTTATCAATATTCACTTCCCACCGGTAAACAATATTAGAAAAGTGGAGTGAGAAGCAATAGGAGACAAACTTTGGCAAAACCACATTACAGTTGTCACCCCACCAAAAAAACCAAAACCCCAAACTATTTTGGTTTTGGCTCCACTTTTCATGTGCCTAATTCAATTTACTGCCCAAGTGCATAAATACTTGAGATGTTTCTAGAAACAGAAAATAATTTCATATTAACCTTGTACTACACGTAGCAGGGCAGTTAAAAATTCAGTTAAGCTCTGTGAAAATCCTCATAAGCCTAAAGGGGCCTACAGTCTCCCAATAAACTAGGGTCACCCATAACCCCAGGCTTACTTCAGTGCACTCAACTAGTCTTTGAAGACAGTTCAAATGTGGGAACCATTTTCTGCTGATATCTTGATCTAGCCTGTTCTCAGCATTTTGCTATAGAGTTTGAAAGTTCCTTAAAATAAAGGGAGCAAGCCCTTGGAAACAATACTTTGTTTTTGTTTTTTAAAATTACATTTCTAGTCTGATATCTGGATATAGCACTGGCAGGCTGCAGCCGGATGTTTGGCCTTTACCGTTAAATCCACTAGTAAAGTAGTTATCCAAGTAGCCCCACCTTCTATTTCTGTAATACATTTTTAGCCCCCTCTCCAAAGGGACTCAGGCTAGTATACTGCCTGATTCTTGCTTCCTTACAACAACACTTCAAGGTAAGCTAGGTCAATAGAAAGAACCCAAATGATTCAGCAAGCTTTATGGTTGAGAGAGAATCTGAACTGGCATTGCTTGGTTCGAGTCCAAGTCTCCGATTCATATATAATGCCAACTTTGTTGCCTTAACCAGAGTTTACCCATGATTTATCATGCCAGACATGCTAGGCAATTATGTAAAATGCATGTAGTTTCTTTGGTCTTTGAGGCATTTGTTACTTTCCTCCTTTGTCCCCTCCCTCTCTGTATCCCAAACACCTGTCATGTGGTACTTCTAACTAGTAGAAGAACTGGATTTTCAACCACTCTTGCCTACTGATTTTGCAACCCAGTGAAACAACCCATGCGGATTTATCTGAGTTTGCCCATAATGACAATCCATAAGTAAAACAATCCAGAGTTTGTATCCCAACAACCAATCATGGGTTCTCTTCCTACAAGCCCTAACCGGGGCTGCATATTGATAAAGGCATCTTCACACACTTGGTACACATTGAGGCACACTGTAAGATAAATAGCCTATGATGAGCCTGCTGTGTTGGGCTAAGAGGACAAAAGAGGCCATACTTTTGCATAGAGATTACATTTGTTAGTATATATGTATAGATGCAGATTTAGACATTATTACTGTAATTTAGAGAATAGCTAGAAGAGATAAGAATGCCTTCCTAAATGAACAGTGCAAAGAAATAGAAGAAAACAATAGAATAGGGAGGACCAGAGATCTCTTCAAGAAAATTGGAGATATGAAGGGAATGTTTCATGCAAAGCTGGGCATGATAAAGGACCAAAATGGCAGGGACCTAACAGAGGCAGAAGAGATTAAGAAGAGGTGGCAAGATACAGAAGAACTACATATACAAGGAAGAGATTAACGTCCCTGATAACCACGATGGGGTGGTCACTGACCTCAAGCCAGACATCCTGGAATGTGAAGTCAAATGGGCCTTAGGAAGTCTGAGCAACAACAAAGCTAGTGGAGGTGACAGTATTCCAGCTGAGCTATTCAAAATCTTAAGAGACGATGCAGTAAAAGTGCTACACCCAATATGCCAGCAAACTTGGAAAACTCAACAGTGGTCACAGGATTGGAAATGGTCAGTTTACATTCCTGTCCCAAAGAAGGGCAATGCCAAAGAATGTTCAAACTACCGCACCATTGCACTCATTTCACATGCTAGCAAAGTGATGCTCAAAATCCTACAAGCTAGGCTCCAGCAGTATGTGGACCAAGAACTACCAGAAGTACAGGCAGGATTTCGAAGAGGGAGAGGAACTAGAGATCAAATTGCCAACATACACTGGATCATGGAGAAAGCTAGGGAGTTCCAGAAAAACATCTACTTCTGCTTCATTGACTACGCGAAAGCCTTTGATTGTGTGGATCACAACAAATTGTGGCAAGTTTTTAAGGAGATGGGAGTACCAGACCATCTTATTTGTCTCTTGAGAAACCTTTATGCAGGTCAAGAAGTAGCAGTGAGAACTGGGCATGGAACCACTGATTGGTTCAAAATTGAGAAAGGAGTTCGGCAAGGCTGTATACTGTCACCCTGCCTATTTAACTTATATGCAGAGCACATCATGGGAAAGGCAGGGCTAGATGAATCACCAGTTGGAATCAAGATTGCTGGGAGAAATATCAACAACCTCAGATATGCAGATGATACCACTCTAATGGCAGAAAGTGAAGAGGAGCTAAGGAGCCTCTTGATGCGGGTGAAGGAGGAGAGTGCAAAAGTTGGCTTGAAACTCAACATTAAGAAAACTAAGATCATGGCATCTGGTCCTCTCACTTCCTGTCTAAATAGATAGGGAAAAAATGGAGGTAGTGACAGATTTTATTTTCCTGGGCTCCAAGATCATCGCAGACAGGGACTGCAGCCAAGAAATTAAAAGACGCTTGCTCCTGGGGAGGAAAGCTATGGCAAATCTAGACAGCATACTAAAAAGCAGAGACATCACCCTGCCAACAAAAGTGTGTATAATCAAGGCTATGGTTTTCCCAGTTGCAATGTATGGCTGTGAAAGCTGGACCATAAGGAAGGCTGAGCGCCGCAGGATTGAGGCCTTTGAGTTGTGGTGCTGGAGGAGACTCCTGCGAGTCCCTTGGACCACAAGGTGATCAAACCGGTCAGTCCTAGAGGAGATCAACCCTGACGGTTCTTTAGAAGGCCGGATCCTGAAGATGAAACTCAAATACTTTGGCCACCTAATGAGAAGGAAGGACTCCCTGGAGGAGAGCCTAATGCTGGGAACAATAGATGGCAAAAGAAGAAAGGGACGGCAGAGAATGATGGAGACTCCATGGCTAGATTGAGTCACTGAAGCACTTGATGTGAGCTTAAGTGGACTCCGGGGGATGGTGGAGGACAGGAAGGCCTTGAGGAATGTTGTCCATGGGGTCACGATGGGTCAGACACAACTTCGCAACTAACAACAACAACACTGTAATTTAAATTAGAAATGCAACACATCTTACCATAGTGAGCCACCCCGGGCTTAAAGTATTGTCCAAACCTACCCACAGTGTCTATTTGTCCCACAGAGCATTCAGTTTACTGTAAAGTCTTTTCCCCTTTTCTTTCCTCCAGGGAAAAGCCTGAAAATACCAGTGGCCATGTGGTCATCCCAGGGGCTATATTTCTCCTTCTGTCTCCCTCACACTTCCTGAAAGGTGAAAAATAAGCAACTCCAGCATCAGAATATGTGGCAAATAAATTTTCAGGTGTGTCATCCTCCTTCTTTTGAGGAGGATGGCACACCTTTTTCAAATGCTGTTTGTGACAATTGGAAAAAAATAGCATTTAAAAATGTTTACAAATACAGCATGAAGGAAACTATCACTCAGTTCCAATGACCTGCTGAACTTTTGCCCAGGATCTAACCACCACCAATGAAAAAGGCCAGATATCAGCCTGAAAATAGTCTGCACTGCCATCTGTCAGTTCCATCACCTGAGATCCCTCTCAAGCAGCTGTCTGGCCCCATGAAAGCTCCAAGTGCTGATCTTACAGGTGCTCCTGTGCAGATATTGAAGGTTTTTTATGGTGTGAGCAGAAGGGTGCGCAAGTCACTTGAGATTCCCACCTATCTGGAATTTCCCATACCATAGAGAACGAGTACAGACCACTCACTTACCATAGGGACAATGAAGAAATCCATGCATATACCGTATTTTTCGCTCTATAAGACACATTTTTCCCCCCTCAAAAGTAAGGGGAAATGTCTGTGCATCTTATAGAGCGAATGTGTGTGTGCTCGACTGCTCCGCCCCCGCCCCCAGCGCAGGTGAGAGCTGTGCCGCTCAGGGGGAGGCGTGCGGAGGAGGAGGAGCCGCGGCCTTTAACCCGCCAGCCGCACAGAGAGACAGAGGCTGCTCACCCCCACCGCCTGGGAAGAGCTGCCGCTGCCACGCCGCCCAGAAGACCATCGATGGCACGCTGCCGGCCGGCACCACATGGCACCACCTGGCCGGCACACGCTCAGTGCGCCCTGCTCCACCCCCCTCCTCCGGCGCAGGTGAGAGCTGTTAATCACAGTTCAGTGTGTGTTTTCAAATGGCAGTAGTTAAAAGAGTAACTTCGGACAAGGGGAGGAATTATTCCTTGTTAAATCAGTTTCCCCTGTGACTGCTGCTCTGTGTGCACAATATAATTTGGATCAGCTTAGTGAGCAAATGTATCTTTCTCTAGCAGCAGTGGATGTTGCGTGGTCTGTTTGAATGGCGATCACCTTGATAGTTATGCTAGCATGCAGAACAGAAAGGAACAGTATGTCCAATTGTTAAAGTCTCTCTTTTGTTAATGGCAGTGATGACGGTTCTTAATGCCACAGTTGACTGCTGTTCACTTTACAAGGTTGAAATACAGTATTACTGTATTCTGTTATAGTTTATTAAATAGTTTATTAAACCATTTGATTCAGAATATTTTTTCTTGTTTTCCTCCTCTAAAAACTAGGTGCGTCTTATGGTCAGGTGCGTCTTATAGAGTGAAAAATATGGTACATTATGAGGCATCCCACAGCAGCCCTTCTGCAGGAATGCCCCAGGACAGGCACAGGAATAAGTGAAGTGCCCACAAGTGTTTGCACCATCTGCCACGACTTGGCATGCAGCAGCCTTGGGCTACTCTGCCCTCCCCTTGGATTAAGCACTGGAGCTCAAAGTGGTGCCAAGGACACACCTCCCGCACAGAGTAGTCCTGTCTGGGTGTTGGGAGTCGTGTTGCTTCACTGCATGAGTGGGGAGAGTGGGGCTGTGCTCGCTAGTGCTAGGCATGGACCAGATCCCTGGCTCAGGCCCACAGACAAAAGCAGACAGAAAGCACAAATTGGCAAATGTTCTAAAAATTTCTCTCTGTGTGTATCTTTAAAAGGGCCCGGTCTCCCAGTGACACCCCTCTTTGTAAAAGGGGATTATGAACAAGGAGGAGAAGGAGGTTTGATTTCAGGAAGAAACCTCAGGCAGAAAGATTAAAGGCAGGGGCAGCAGGAGGTGGACAAGAGAACAGCAAATCTAGGCAGATTAGATGCAACAGAGGTCACCAGGGCCTCTGTGCCTTTATTTCAGCAAGTGCCCATGGGCAGCAGGTGGTGGGGCAGATGACCTCTCAGAGATTTGGAGCTCCAAAAGAAAGGTCTAGGCTTTGACCCCTGGTGGGTCACTCCCTAGCACTGTCCCTGGTTAGCCCTGCCACATCTGTTGCATTGTGGTTCTTAACTCAGGAGCTTTCCCCACATGGCTTGGTATACCTCTGCAACTGCTACCTTTCTATACTTGTGCAAGCCTGCCTGGATTTGCCTCTGGATAATGTTAAAATGGCTCTTATATCGAGTTTAAAATATTAACAATTGACAACATTTTAATATGTGGTTGCAAACCACACCTATATCTTCTAATTAAACACCAAGCTGCATGGGGGAAGGGGATTTTGATTGGGGCTGCAGTGTGTGGGGAGGACTTTTGCTTATTAATAGGATGTTGGGATTTGTTTTTTAAATAAACAGATAAAAGGGTCGGGGCAAACAAAATGGGGTGGATAACTGCAACAAGAAAAGATGTACTGCAGCTTGTGCTAGCTGTACAAAGATAAAATATATTTCTGCATGGATGTTAATCGATGGCAAAAGAAGAAAGAGAAGGCAGAGGATGAGGTGGCTAGATGGAGTCACTGAAGCAGTTGGCATGAGCTTAAGTGGACTCCAGGGGATGGTGGAGGACAGGAGGGCCTGGAGGAATGTTGTCCATGGGGTCACAATGGATCGGACGCAACTTTGCAACTAACAACAACACACATTAATATGTGCAGTGTGTTCAGGGAGGCACCCGCCCCAGCAGTGATCCTAATCCAGGTCCCCTCCACTTCACCCTTTGTAGAGTACACTGGTTGGTAGAGGCAGGCAGGTGGCAACCTTTACTGCCTAGGAAATGGGATCTTTTATTTCTAAGATTAACTACTGCACAAGAGGATGGGGGATTTCCATCAAGGCTATGGGAAGCAGGGGGAAGCATTAAGCCTTCTTGTACTCTGTGGTCTCAGTGAAACCCCCCCCCATTGGGTTGCTTTTAATTAGAAACAAAGCAAAACCCAAAGAAAAACCTCAAACAAGGTTGCTAACTGGGCATGAGAAGTAACCACAGAAGTAGTTTTTGCTGTGGCCATTCAGCTTACACAGCACATGCCACCAGTGCAAATATGGAAAATAAATGGAAACTTCCTGTGTGCGCTGTGTTTCCTGAATGCTTGCTGAGAGGCCCATCCAAATGGATTGCAGTCTTTTGTGCATCTGAGCTGGTAGTTCCCTGCAGGACACGGGAGAGGCATGTGAGGACAGCTGAGGAGGAGAGAATCCACTTTTCTGCAAGCAGTTACACAGCCGCCTGGGGTGGAGTCATTTGCAGACAGGTAGGGGGGAGAGTACTCTGCAGTAACTGCAGACAACAATGGATCCTGCACATTCAGCCTCATTCACACAGAGATTGCTTTCCATTGTGGTTGTATAGCCACAATTGCTTTCTGGGCCAGAGTGGGAAGGATCCCAATATATCCATCCTGGTCCAATGACCTGCTGTTCAACAGACTGGAGTCCATCCAAGGGGAAGCATTTCAATTTCATAATTTAGTCCATTTGAGAAAATATTTTCTCTCCCACCTCCAATTTGAATGTATTCAATATTGAAATGAACCAAAGCAATATGTTTTGAATATCAAATTTCAAGACAATTTACAACCTGCATCTTTTTCTCATAACTTAAGACTGTAAGTATATTCCTTTTTGCTGTTTCCTTTTATATTTTTATTATAGCAACCTAATTTGAAAAGCATTTCTTAAAATTTTGAGTTATGGATTGTAATTATTTTGAAACCTCATGGATTTACAATAAAGCTATCAACATGGTTCATAGTTTAACCCCCCTCCCCCATACACAACCTTCCTTCATGATAGGATATATGCTGGTTATATATGCCCATTTAATTGCCTGCAGCAATTACCATTCAGCGCATACCACCAGTGAGTCAAAGTCCAGGTGCTTCAAAGGAGTCAAAAGCTGGGCTTAGGCTTCTTCTGCTTTCTCCAAGAGGCACCTCCAAATGAAAGCTGCAGAACCAAAGGTTCATGGGTGAAAGCCAGCCTGGGAACCCAACACAAACCACTGACTGCTGGGGCGGGGGAACACCCTTCCTTGGCCCAGCACTTTCCTCCCCTTCACCTTCTAGAAATGACCTGGCTTTTTGAAGCTTTTCCTTCATTCTAAAAAGCTGAAATGCCTCTCCTAGATCTTTGCTACTGGTAAGAAAGCTTCAGGCAAATAAACAAATATTTTTGATATTATGCCCCTTGCCCTTTTTCCTCCAGGCCAATCTACCTCTGAAATGTGGCACCAGAGCATCTCCAAACCTGAATCCAAACTCAGGCTGCAAGATGATTCCACATCCCTGCTCTATATATGCACTGCTTTTGAGCACAACTATCCTTGCTTTTGCTAGTCACTACATTTAATCAATTTACTTACTGCTTACCATATCATCAGTTACCTCTAAACTGTTTCTAGTTAAAGAACAGGCTAACCCCATGGAGAACCTCATCCAGAAAACCTTTTCTAGGGCCAGAACTGAGCCTGCAGGTCTTATATACAGAAATCAACTGTTGGTTCCCCATTCCCAAGTTCAGTAGACCACTTTGGAACCCTCAAAAAAAAGAGGTTTGATGCTGCAACTGTTCAATGATGAATAGTTAAAATCACCCAGATTACCACCAGGGCCCTGTACTCTTGCTTCTGCCTGCCACTCAGGTCTACAGTGAGATCTCTCATGTACTAAAGCTCATTAATAGCCTCTGTTCCATAACCCTGGTTCCCCGCTGGGGTGAGAATTCAGGGCCATACCTCACAGTATGCAAGTCATACTTTTTCAAAAATGTTTTTAATGCTGCCACTTTTAGTCTGAAGAAAAGATGCCCTTGCAGATTGCTAATATGGTGCCATTTCAGTGCAAAGGATAACTCTGGGGGCAAAGCAGAGCCAGACTGATTTTTCTGCAAAAAGCAAAAAAGGACCCAGCAACTGCTTTTCCTTTTTAACAAAAAGTGGCAGCATTAAGCAGTCATTGTAATACATGTGGTTTGGCATTAACTTCTATTTTATTTAAAAGAGGATGTTTTCCTCTTTTAAATAAAAAGCACCCAATCATTGCTTGATCAAACTTCCAGCTAGGAGTGTATGGATTTTGATAAATATACTGCATTGGTGCTGTATGGATTGTAAGCAACTCTCATTTGATGATTGATAGAATCAGTTTGTTTTTAACCAGAATTTCTCTTCTACCACTAATTCTCTTCTACCACTAATTCACATTAGCACCAACATGAACTAGCAAAAAACACACTAATCTGCATTAGCTAATGCACATTAAGTTAAGGTACAGTAACTGGAAGAAACTGGTCAGCTTTGGAAGCCTTAGGTTAGCCTGAGAAATCCAAACTCATCTGAAACTGTTGCAGGTTTCTCCAATAACCCTACTTCCAACAAATACAAGCCACAATGGATTTGGTGCACGGGCCTCTCTGTTCCTGGATTTCTCATTTGCTAGTCATCTTGTAAGCAGAGCAGATCACTCAATTGGAGCAATTGATAAAGGGACACAGTTCATCAGGATATTCTCCAACATAACTAAATTGCTCCCTCTTGCTTCTCCTTTCTCATAGCACTGAGTGGAATGTGCCCTAAGACTCTAATGAGGGATAAACAGCTTCAGGGGGATTTCCTGCCCCCGCCCCAGCCTTGTGTGGGACATAGTCCTGCAGAATTTAAGCGTGAAAACAAGCTAAATTTGGCCACTGTGGCATTCTGTGGCAGTTTTCCACAGAAAACTACATTTTGTTACAAAATTCAGGAGAATGCTGTGGAGGCTGCATTAGTGGAGTTGAAGGCAGCCACATGCTGTCCATGAGTGTACTAATGAGTCAATACATTTCCCCCAAAGCCATATGTGAAGAACTTGTATATTATTTGCAGAAACAAAAACATACAACAATGGAAGATGAAGAAATGTTTAGAAATGTAACAATGTAAAATGTTTATTCCCAATATTTCTAGAGTTCCATAATATACTACCAAGGAAAAACATGAAACTTTCCCAAAGTATTATAAATAAGTACAGATTCAAGATCATAATTTACAAATAAAGACTCCTGTAAAAATAAACTTATGGAGTAGCGTATTATGAAGTAAGGTGTATAAAAATACTAAACGTATTATGTTAAACACTGGAAGGCTAAAAATGTGTGTGTTTGGTATGAAGCTGCATTAAAGTGATTGCGCCAGAAAATGAGTTCTGATCTGGCACCAGGTCTTCATACACAATGTGTATGCAAAGGCTCATCCACCTGCACATGGCACACATCCCTAGCAACGCACAACTTGAGAATACAGATGCAGACATGCATATTTCTACACTCCTTGGCAGAACACATGCTCACATACAGAAAAAATAGCACAGCGGAAACCTGAATTTTGTAAATGCAGTGAGCTTGTATCATGGCAGATTCAAATATGTCATCTCCCACCTGTCCTCTGATGTAGTATAGGTCCAACAGAGTCACACTACATGGCATTTCTATCAGTCCTGGGCCCACCAAAGTTAGTGACATTTACATTCATCAAGCATGCAAACAGTCTTGCTATTAATATGCAGCACAGGGTTGGACAGCTCAGCTTGCATAGAAGTTCCACAAAGAGTGCACCACTTTTGTCAGATAAAAGACTATGACACCTATACATAGTTTGGTCTAGGACAGTTTTCCCCAGCTGATGCCCTCCAGATGTGTCAGACTACAGCCAGGCATGACAGCAGCTATAATCCAACCCATCTGGCTGGGTGGGCTCACACTTGTGACTCACCAAATCAAAGATAAGCCATGTGTGCCAGCCCACAAGGGACTAAAAAGAACCTAAATTTGGTACCCCTCTGTAGACTACAAAAACAGGCCTGGAGGAAAGGTTTTCAAGTACTTGGTAGGTCAACTTGAGGATCTAACAGAAGGTTCAAACAGGTTATTACTGGCAAAGGCAACTAGGTTTTTTATATTGTTCAAGGCACTTCTTCATCTATTTCTTTTACACTGTAGCAGATGTAAACAGAACCTCGAAAAGAAAAGAAAAGAAAAGAAAAGAAAAGAAAAGAAAAGAAAAGAAA